>OZ024831.1:37891946-38076946 GCA_964016985.1 Anodontia alba | reverse complement strand
GAAAGTTTCAAAATATCATTAGCCACGTTCCTATAAGTCGACTGAAAGAAAAGATGCTGAAGTCAAATTGAAGACATATAACTAACGGAACTTTTCATTTGCTTAACCCTTTCACCCCTGGCTTTATAAAGTAGACTCTTCCATCTTTTACTTTGGACATGTACTCTGCCTCTAGAAGGTTGTTTGGTGTAGAATCTAAAACATCTCGTCTTATCTGCATCCACACTGTTTGCACAGGTATCTTTTTTTATCTGCAGGACAGAAGGGTTAAACATCGTAACTATGATTTTATCCTATTGGGCACTTGTCTAAGACAAAGATTTTATTTTTCTGGGCCCAGTTGTTCAAAGCGTCGTTAGCTGAACGGTCTCGTTAGTGGTCAAATATTAACTGTTCTAGTAAGTAAAATCTTATTCACAGGTATTTTTGCTGAACAATGTTAGTACTTTTTGCAAATGCAAAAGCTACTCACAATTTTCAGCAAAAATATTAGCGTATATGCCATATTTGATGATCAAAATTGTTACGATACATTAACTAACGACATCTTTAGGTTTGAACAACTGGGCCCTGATCTTCAATTAGGTTAATGCTCATAAGCTTTAGCAGCTTTGTTTGATGAAATATGTTAACAAGTCCATGAAATGTGTACCTCCAGGAAATGGAAACGTTCCCCATGTAAAACAACTCCCTGACATGGACAGTTTGGTCCCTTCTCAAAGTTCGAGAGAGAATATTCTCTTAAAGAAACAAAATGATGTTCTCTCTAGGAGCAAGTTCTTCCCTTAAATAGTAATCAGCTTTCTGAGAATTTTGATGGTTATATGAGTATTCATTCACATTCGTACAGTACCAATTTTGACATCGTCTTACAAGGAATAGTGTTAACACAAATTGACGTAAAACCGTCAAGAAAACAGTGATAAGATGATTGTTATCACGTCGCTCTATCCCTTCGCTATCAGTTTAAGTTTGTTGACGGTTGACACGTCTGGAAGTGCCTGCTTACATTAGTATTAATGGTCAATTTAGACATCACAGACATCGATGTCTATATTTGCTCTAAAGTTAACAAGTAACGCTTAATTAACACTGAAACATTGCGCTCGGAATAAAATTCGCTTGTTGAATGACATTTTCACGAACGAGGTATTTGCAATGACGACATCCGGCGATTACACCCACTGACTGTGTGCTTATAAGTGCAGCGACAGTAACGTAAAATCCCCACCTGAACATTACCTTGATAATATTATATACTAAAACGCCTCAGTTTAAAGCCGCCACTCCAGTTTGCTTATTGTTAAAAATTAAAGTACTGGGCCTAGTTGTTCAAAGCTAACGATGTCGTTAGTTAACGATTCGTTAAAATTTACATCGAGTGATACGCAAATATGCTGAAATTTTTTGCTGAAAAAATGTGAGTAGCTTTTGCAGTGCAAAAGCTACTCACATTTTTTCAGCAAAAAATATCAAAATATTGTATATTGAATCCGCTAAAATAGTTAAAGAAATGACCCTTAACAAGCTCGTTAAGCTAACGATGCTTTGAACAACTGGGCCCTGGAAACTATAAGCGGTTTATTATTTAAACGTACGGTTTTTTTTATCAAACGCGCAGATTCTAGGAAGAGCTATGGCTTTCTGCTTCTCTAGGTAGAAAATGGAGTATCAATGTGTGGCCGGGCCCATCGTGGTCCTGTGTGTGGTTTTCTAGTTTTCTGGCTTCAGGACCCAGTTGTTCAAAGCGTCGTTAGCTTAACGAGCTCGTTAAGGATCATTTCGTTAACTATTTTAGCGGATTCAATACACAATATTCTGATATTTTTTGCTGAAAGAATGTGGGTAGTTTTTGCACTGCAAAAGCTACTCAGATTTTTTCAGCAAAAAATTTCAGCATATTTGCGTATCATTCGATGTAAAATTTTAACGAATCGTTAACTAACGATATCGTTAGCTTTGAACAACTGGGCCCAGATTGCCACTGAGTCCTTTGCTTTGTTTCATCAAGAGTCTTTTGATTGCATTACGAAAACACGCCTATTCAAATATATAGAAAATTTCACCTCCAAAAACTGAAAAATTTCAGATAAAAAAACTGATATTTTTCATATTTCTGCTCAAAACATAGATTGTGGGTACTCGTTAGAACCGCCTCGGCAAGGCGGTTCTAACGTGTACCCACAATCTATGTTTTTGAGCAGAAATAAGAAAAATAATGTATACCCCCTGTAAACCCAAGTTTTACTATATAAAAGTGGGGTTTAACGGGGTCAAAATATTATAGGTATGTTTTCGTGATGGTAGGTATTTCACTGTGATGTTTCACAGATGAGGTAGAGGACCCCTATGCGTACCGAACATTTATTTATAATCTAGAGCTGCATCAGCATTAAGGTTAAGGTTTCGAGCGAGTAATCTGGTTAAAGCGCCCCACCCCCTAATATTCCTACTGACCGTCCCACTTCACAGTCAATCACTTATTATCAAATGAAACCAAGCAAAGAGCTCAATGAAGTTCTGAAGTCAGGACATAAGAAAACCACAAATAGGACCATAATGAGCCCGACCACAAATGTCATGTTAAGTTGCACGTATGCATTTGAATACTTTGGAGGTTATTTTACGTATGAAAAGCTTTTCAAACTCTGACTGCTGACATGAAATGAAATTAATATGGATCAAAGTATTGCAGACTGCTTTTCCTCTGGGATTAAATGATCATATACGATCAGGGAAATATTTCTAAGTTGTCTAATTTTCATGCTTTTTCACTTTCTGATATCAGGAAACGTAAATCCGGATGCAGTGGTTCTCTGTTTAACGGTACTGTTTAAGTTAAATCTCGTGTCAACCCTTTTAACCCTAAGTTTATGAAATGGACTATTCCATATCTGAATAACATATCCATTGTTGTAAATTGGAGTTTTGTTTGAAATCAGTAACCGAATGGCAAAGTGTAGATCCTAATGAGACGGCTCCTTATGAGCCAGCTCATCTGGATCTGCACTGTTTGTACATGCATTGGTTAAATCTGCTTGGTTTTGGTCTGTTCTGGTTTGAAATGGTTCATAAAACAATACATCACGAAAACATGCCTATATAATTTTGACCCCCTTAAACCCCACTTCTATATAGTAAAACTGGGGTTTGCAGGGGTATACATTATTTTTCTTATTTCTGCTCAAAAACATAGATTGTGGTACTCGTTAGAACCGCCTCGCCGAGGCGGTTCTAACGAGTACCCACAATATATGTTTTGAGCAGAAATATGAAAATATATCAAAGTTTTTATTCTGAAAATTTTCAGTTTTTTGGAG
The DNA here is from genome assembly GCA_964016985.1 of Anodontia alba. NCBI lineage: Eukaryota > Metazoa > Mollusca > Bivalvia > Lucinida > Lucinidae > Anodontia > Anodontia alba. The sequence continues at coordinate 38,073,626 of OZ024831.1, read as the reverse complement.
GTGAAATTTACTATATATTTGAATAGGCGTGTTTTCGTAAAGTAAGTGAACATTCTCAGGAATTGTTTGAATTACGAAGCACAGCCTTCCCGTGACACCAAAATTTAAAAAAAGTGTTGAACACAAAATGACAAGAAAAACGCCAAGTATGGACCCGCCGACGCACGAACAGAGACGCAAAAGAGGAACCACCTTGGAACGGTTACTAGAAAAAAAAAATTACATGGACGCCTAAACCAATTTAACTCGCATAATATCTCACTCTTAACTCCGATGCAGCTCCAAATAACAAACAAATGTTTGGTCCGCACAGGGGATCGCTGTCATTTCCTGGGTATCTCCATTTATATGTTTGATTTTGCTGTAGTCAAACTGGATGAATGATTGGACGGAAGTATTCATTCCTGGACATATATTCCTTCGACACATTACGAAAACATGCCTATTCAAATATATTGGAAATTTCACCACCCAAAACTAAAAGCTTTCAGATAAAAATTCTGATATTTTTTCATGTTCCTGCTCAAAACATAGCAGAAAAAAGAAAAATAATGTATACCCCTGTAAACCCCAGTTTAACTATATAAATGTGGGGTCTAAGCGGGGTCAAAATTATATAGGTAATAATTATGTTTTCGTGATGACAACAACGTGAGACGAATCCTCTATACCAGTGCTACAGACAAGATGGTTATATTTTCACAATAATGCATTGATATTTTCTTATTTCTCCGCAACAACATATTGTGACTGCTCACTAGAGGTGCACAAGTGCCTCTACTTTGTCCACAGTACACATTACGAAAACACGCCTATGCAAATACAATGAAAATTTCACCTCCAAAAACTGAAAATTTTCAGAATAAAAACTCCGATATTTTTCTTATTTCTGATCAAAACATAGATTGTGGGTACTCGTTAGAACCGCCTCGGTAAGGCGGTACTAACGAATACCCACAATCTATGTTTTGAGAAGAAATAAGAAAAATAATGTATACCCCTGTAAACCCCAGTTTTAGTATATTAAAGTGGGGTTTAAGGTGGTCAATATTATATAGGCATGTTTTCGTGATGTATTTTTGTGGGAAAATACGAAATAACTTCTCTTGACAATCGGTATTACCTGTACAGTAGCTATGTTAGTCATGACACTTTCACCATATACTGCAGAGATATGGTGGAACATTTGCTTATTAAGACTATGAATGTGCAGTAGTAAGGATTGGGATCCCGTAAAGCAACCTTAAGAAAGCCCCCCTCACCATCACCCTCAACCCCTCCCCGCGATTCGTTGCTTACCGTTCGAAGGTGGTAATTTCATTTTGGTACTTTTTGTTAATTGTCATGTAGTATTTCATTTTCTAAAGTTTTTTTTCTAACACATATGTTATTTAAGATATATTCAATTAAGTTAGGCTACCAAAATTGCCACTTTTTAGGGAAAGAGCAGTCACCTTTGCTTTCCATCTATTCATTTTGTGGCTGCTTAATTGTATCTTTATATTTTGTATTTGTCTGTCTTTCCCTTTAGTGTTGGGGGCTTTGTGTGGATCTGACTGTATCAGTTCCTGGGTTTACTTATTTACTTTTTATATAACTACTAAAATGAATAGAATTCAGGTTCAAAAACTGTAAATTTCCAAAAAAAAAAATTGCTTAAGAATATTTACATGTATCCTTGCTTATCTATATTTTCTCTTTATTACAGGAAAAGAGACAGCATTACATAGCATTATGAAAACACGCCTATTCAAATATATTGAAAATTTTACAACCAAAAACTGACAAATTTTCAGATAAAAAATTCAAATATTTTTCATATTTCTGCTCAAAACATAGATTGTGGGTACTCGTTAGAACCGCCTCGGCGAGGCGGTTCTAACGAGTACCACAATCTATGTTTTGAGCAGAAATAAGAAAAATAATATATACCCCTGTAAACCCCAGTTTTACTATATAAAAGTGGGGTTTAAGGGGGTCAAAATTATATAGGTATGTTTTCGTGATGACTTGTTAACGTTATGAGAGTTCATATAATTTTCATTACATACGAACCGGGCAAAAGCATCTTTTACACAAATGCACGAGCACCCAGCGTAGAATCGGATCAGCCTGCACATCCGCACAGTCTGATCAAAGTCTTCGAAGAGCACTGTGGATAGCAAATGAACCAAAGCGTCTTCGGGCGGAGAGAGAAGGCTCAGAAAAGTCTGCGAATTTACTAGGCGCATATGCAACTATGTACGAAATGCTATGTCCTGGAACACATTGTACTTATAGTAAGTATATCATCAACCTCTGGTACATTTATTTTAAGGTTTGTTGCTTCATGTATATAATACAGGTCTTATTTTGTGATTTGTTTGGATGATGACAATACATGTTAGCTTTGTGGGATAATATGTTGCCATCTACTAAGGGCATTTGTTCTCGATATAAAGAGAACATACAGGCCGAAATCGTTCATCACTGATGATAAGTGCGGTTATAGGATTGGACAACATTCATCAACTTTGAAAACACTCATTAAGTGATTGAAGTATTTTTATGGGCATATAATAAATTTGATATATTCTGGCCTGTATGATGCAAATCCTCTGCATTGACAACGAGACAAGATATGGTTTGGGAGCGAAAGATTTTACATTTTTTCAGTAAAAACATCACTTCACATGACATTTCAAATAAGATATAAATAAATCACTCGGAGTCCTTTTCATCAGTTTGTAGAGACATTTTAGTAGTATGTCATTACTGTTGATTTACTGTCTCGGATGTTTTCTTGCCTCGAAATACCAGTGAAAGATTCAATGAGTGATGGACACAATACATGACATAACTGACATCGTCAACAGAATCAATCGCGTTTGTTTCAGTTAAAGTACATACATGTGACACAGAAGATTAGTAATAATTCCACAATACATGTAAAGGTAACTCAAAGTCATTTGGATTCCAGTGCGATAATTTACTCCTAGAGAATGAATCTCATCATTTAGCTTTCTGCTGCACTAATAATTATTAATAAAAAGTGTATATTTATTGAATAGAATCCACTAAATATCTTGCCAATCACATACATTTTTGTATTATTTTTTTATTATTATTACTTTGTTTATTTTTTTTAACTTTTTATTTATTTTATTTATTTATTTATTATTTATTTATTTTATTATTTTTGCAGCGGTCGACATGCTTTGTGTAGCTTTCCGGTTGTACTGGATAATCAAAATACAGTTCGAAAAATAAAGCAAACAAAGGAGCATTACGAAAACAAGCCTATTCAAATATACTGAAAATTTTACCACTAAAAACTGAAAAACAATCAGATGAAACAAAAAAAAAGATTTTTTTTCTTATTTCTGCTCAAAACATAGATTGTGGGTACTCGTTAGAACCGTCTCGGCAAGGCGGTTCTAACGAGTATCCACAATCTATGTCCTTGAGCAGAAATAAGAAAAAAAAAGGTATACCCCTGTAAAGCCCAGTTTTACTGTATAAAAATGGTGTTTAAGGGAGTCAAACTTATATAGGCATGTATTCGTGATGCATTACTTTTGAGAAATGCATTCATCGTGGTAAATATGTAGTTCGCTTTTTTTTTTTTTTTTTTTTTGGCGTGGTTACCAGTGGCGACTACCAACGTATGTTTAAAGATAAACATAATTTAAAATATATACTATCAATTTCTTATTGCATAAAGTGTTTTTCTTTCCGTAAATAATGTAAAACGTATATCAATATTTTAGCAATCAAAGGCAATGTAATGTTAACTTTTCGAATGTGGTTGCCGTGTGTGTATAGGAATGTATCCACATGCTTTTGCCAAGGCAATAATAGGTAAACATAGAATCAGAAAAAATGTCTCCATTTAAAACAATCTTACATGTACATACATCTTTAAAATGCGGATAGTGATCGTATAACTTTGTTGTTTTGTCGGTTAGTACTGCATAAAATGATGAAATACAAACATCCTAGTAAGCATTCTACATAAATCTATAGTGGGCCGTTATCAGCCCGTCAGCTACCCTGATGGGCCAATAACGGCCCGCTATAGATTTATAAAGAATGCTAGCTGAGATCTGTTTTCGGATAAATCTAAGATTGCGGTTGCTAGATGGCTTTACATGCTACTGAAAGATGCGGTCTGCGGCTGCATTCTACTATCGTAGGTGAAGATAAGACAAAATTATGTTCCTCATGCAGCAGGTAACGTCGGAGACGGCTTTCCGGTTATTGTGGGTGTCTTTTTTTTTTTTTTTTTTTTTTCAAGTTTCTTTTTTTTTGTGTGTTTGTTCTTTGTTTCCATGGGCAAACGTCATAGATTTTATTTCCCGTCCTGTCTTTCTTCTTCCGTATGTATGTGAAGTTAGCAGTAGCAGCTATACAGCAGTATACTGCTTTTACTGCTGGAAGTATGGGCAGTATACTGCAGTGTTTTGGGCGTGTATTCAGAACTGACATATATATTCTTTTCAATATATATATTCTGAAAGTTGCATAAATTATTCACCAGAGTTTTGATGCTAACTTTCTGCCGGTTTCTTCGGTTTGGAGACAGGTCAATATTATCTGACACACTTACCACTTGGCCAGTTAACCATAAAGATAGACACACTGACCACTAGGCCGGTAAACCAAAGAGATAGGCACACGGACCACTTGGCCGGTATACTTAATAAATACTCGTAGTACCACTAACCACTTGGCCAGTAAACTAAAGAGATAGACACACTGACCATTTGGCCAGTAAACAAAAGAGATAAACACTAACCAATTGACCATTAAACTAAAGAGACAGGAGATAGACACACTGATCACTTAAATAAATAGACACACTGACCACTTGGTCAGTAAACCAACGAGACAGGAGATAGACACACGGACCGCTTGGCCAGTAAACCAAAGATACACTCCGACTACTCTTTTGGCCATTAAACCAAACAGATAGACGCACTGAACACGGCCAGTAAACCAAAGAAATAGGATAAATACTTGCTGACTACTTGGCCACAAACCAAAGAGATAGACACTGTCCACTTGGCCAGTAAACCAGATAGATAGATAGATAGATAGAGCGACAGACAGACAGACATACATACATACATACATACATACATGCAGGCGTACATAGATAGATAGATAGATATATAGGAGTGGTGTTCAAAAAATTTCTAGAAAAGTGTTACAATTTCTTTTCTGTTCGATATATTTACATGAAATTTTGTTCAGCAATACTTTAAACAATTTTGAGTAAGAATACTCGTATATACTACAATGCATAATGAAATATGCAATTCAAAAATATTTCAAGTTGATAAGATCCACTACCGTAAAACCGGCCCAACGTCATTTTAACATCATCGACATTACAATTTTTATCAATTTACCAACTGATATTTTTTTTTGTTGTTTTTTTTTTTTTTTTTTTTTTTTTTTTTTTTTTTCATTAGTCGTTTAGATTTTTTCGTTAGTCTTTTTCAAAGTATTCACCACCAAAGGATATACACTTTTTACATCTTTTTGCCCAAGCAGTAAAGGCATCACGGCTGTGGGAAGTTCAGTACCGTCAAACTGCTGTCCGCAGAGGACTTGTTTAAGCGTCGGCAAGCAAGGTGCTAAATCCGGACAATATGGGGGTGTTCTAGAACTTCCCCACGCATTTCAGTGCTTGTATCTGTCGGAAGCACCAGTGTCTGACTTTTCGTCCAAGCCATTAATTTATTGATTTCGGTAATGTCTAACTTTGAATGCGCAAATTGAGACACTCAGAGGGGCTAGGACCTGGTTGTTTGGTTGAGAATGCTCATATGAGCAACTAGCTAAGGTTCTGGCGAGATTGCACAATTGCGCAACGAGTTAGAAGATCGCTCAACGAGCCGCACAAATAAGTGTTTTGAACTAAAGTGAGAGTTGAGGGCGGGAATTATAACTGACCGTTCCAAGTCGGTTCTTTTGTTGTGGTTTATTACTGTTCTGTGTTTATGTTGTTGGTGATTTATTTTATTTTCCGGTTTCACTGCAGCAGACTTGATAAACTTTTGTATACCCTTGTCCCATATCTCTAAGTAAAATGAACAAAACTGATCAAAAGGTGTTTCCTTCACTTCTACAAATTTTAGTATTTTGGGCGATCATGGAAAGACATTCCATCCTACAAATCTGTAAAATATTTTGGACTGAAGAACCGCATATATTTCTCAATATGCAATTGTGAGTGCACCTGAAACAAATGAACGAATGTTCGGCAGTGGAAACGTCAGATTAGCTCTGCATTCCTATTTTATCATTATACTGTACGGTAGCCAGTATCACTCTGTAGGCGGCGAATGACGTTCCTGGTCAGACTGCGGGAATACGTTGACAGACCTAGGTCTATTGGCTTTGTCCGCATGTACGGTATGAGTCATGTTGCGTTTCAAATCAGCCGCATCCCCCGAAAACCTATCTTCTGACATATGCCCCAGCGAAGATTCAGATCAGCCTTTGTCTGAGCAGAATCTTCACTACTCGCATTTTAGATAGCTAAAGTTGCAAAGTTGCTTCATGCGGAAAACGAAGATTATTGTCAGACTTCGTGGATGCACAAGTTGATTTGAGTCTTCGTTGGGCGCACATGTCAGAAGTCGGCCTCGGTGGCTCCGTCGGATGCGCATCCGTCTGGTGATCAGGAGGTCGCGGGATCGATCTTCGCCGGGTCCTGCTAATTCTTTTGTGGGGATAATATTTTCTACAGTCATTCTCTCCCTTCGCCTGATTCTAGAAGAGCCGTTGTCTGTTTCTGATGAAAGAATGTGCACAGGTACTGCTTAACCGCTTAGAGAACTAAGCCTGCCCAGGAAAAAAGTGTGGCTAGGTAAACTGACTGGCTTGACATTACCCTAATTGGTTGACTGGGCCGTAAACCTCAACTGAAACAGAAAACAGAAATTACGTCTGTATTGTGAAAATAATCTGTTCGACAGATCTGTTCTAACGCTAGCACAGCAATTCAGTTTGACATCAAAATAGTTTATGTTTCAGGTCTCAACCTTTACCATTCTTTCAGCAGACAACATTTTTGAAATATTTTCTTATTTTCCCCAGAAAACAGGATTTGACATTAGAGATAATTTGCATGGAATCGCAAATCCTGTTTTCTGGAAAAATAAGAAAAATATTTTAAAATTGTCGTCTGTTGTATAGTTTACCCAGCACGCTAAGCGTTAATCTGAATTTTCTCCAAGTAAATTGCTGCTGATAAAAGAGAATAGTGTCAAATAAAATAATCAAATATAGAATTACATGTTAAAATCACGGCCTAATAACCATTTGAAATTCTACATAATTGCCAGACTTTAAGGGACTATAGTTAAAAGTCTATAAATATTGCACTTACACTGTTAAGGCCGTCATTATTTCCTATTCTTGCCTGATAACCATATTTACCCTACAACTTAAGACAGACATGTCTGAGCAAACATTACGAAAACACGCCTATTCAGATATATAGAAAATTTTACCTGAAAAACTGAAAAACTTCAGATAAAAAACTCTGATATGTTTCATACTTCTGCTCAAAATTTAGTTTGTGGGTAGTCGTTAGAACCGCCTGGGCAAGGCGGTTCTAACGAGTACCAACAATGTTTGGTTTTGAGCAGAAATAAGAAAAATAATGTATACCCCTGTAAAACCCTGTTTTACTATACGAATCAAAGTTGTGTTTAAGGGGGTTAAAATTTGATGCATCGCAAAGCACTGTAAATCTTCAATGACTCGAACATCGATGGCTTTTTGACTATTGATAATTCGAACTCGTTTTTGATTCCCTAGAAAATTCTTCCGATAGCTAAACAAAAAAAAGAAACCGAATAATTTCTTATTGTATCAGGTACATGTAACTTATATGTCATGCTGTATATACACGATATACCATTATTGTCGAAAAGCGAAAATACATCCCTAAATTATCCTTATTTTCCTTCTCATCACGAAAACATGCCTAATATATTTTTGACCCCACTTTTATATAGTAAAACTGGGGTTTACAGGGGTATACATTATTTTTCTTATTTCTGCTAAAGAAGAAGATAGTTGGTACTCGCTCGAAACGCCTCGTCGAGGCGGTTCTAACGGGTACCTACAATCTATATTTTGAGCAGAAATATGAAAAATATCATTTTTTTTATCTGAAAATGTTCATGTCTTTGTGGTAAAATTTTCAGTATATTTGAATAGGCATGTTTTCATAATGTGTCCTGTCGTTATGGTTAACCCTCCATGGCGAAAACTACCCATGCCTGGAACAATTTCCCATGGTCCAAAAGATGTTTGAGCTATTGAAGTTCGACTTTAGTATAGACGATGTGCAGTAAGAGCCACCATCACAGAACATACCTCGTAGCTTACCAATGACACCAAGAAGATTAGCAAACAAGTTACAAACCAAAGGCAAATACTAAAACACGCCTATTCAGATATATAGAAAATTTCACCTCCAAAAACTGAAAAATTTCAGATAAAAAACTATGATATTTTTCATAATTCTGCTCAAAACATAGATTGTGGGTACTCGTTAGAACCGCCTCGGCGAGGCGGTTCTAACGAGTACCCACAATCTATGTTTTGAGCAGAAACAAGAAAATTAATGTATACCCCCGTAAACCCCAGTTTTACTATATAAAAGTGGGGTTTAAGGGGGTCAAAATTATATAGGCATGTTTTCGTGATGGTAAGCAAAGCAACCAGTCACCTTATCCCCAACAAAGTGATTACAATGCTAGCCAGGATCTACTGAACACAACAATACGACAATGAAGAGGACAAAACACGACAAAAAGCCCCACAGTGAGTAGCCACAAGGCCACAAAGAGAACAAAAAACACCACCGTCAAACGGTCAGTAGTAAAATCTAAATTTTGGTTTAACTATTCCTAAAGAAAATTTTGAACTGGGGTATTCACTGTCTACCATACAAACAACATCTTCAGACAAACCACAAGCTATGAACTGGTTATAGACAATAGGAATGCATTACCTTAACAGGTTTATGTTGTATATAACCCCGTTCTTCTTTAAGGCTTCAGATTAACATTTTTTTTCCCTTTTATATTTTATACATTTATCATCAATGTTCTACAGCCCATAGATTTTTTTTTTACAAGTTCAAATGGTGAATACATGGTACTTGCCATTACGAAAACACGCCTATTCAAATATGTTTAAAATTTCACCACCAAAAACTGAAAGTTTTCAGATAAAAAATCTAATATTTTTACCATATTTCTGCTCAAAAAAAAACATAGATTGTGGGTACTCGTTAGAACCGCCTCATCGAGGCGGTTCTAACGAGTACCCACAATCCATGTTTTTGAGCAGAAATAAGAAAAATAATGTATACCCCTGTAAACCCAGTTTTACTATATAAAAGTGGGGTTTGAGGGGGTCAAAGTTATATAGGTACATTTTCGTGATGTAAACAATTCAAAAACGAGGAAAAGAATGGTAGGTCATTTTACATGTAATAAACTTACGCCTCTTCGAAAACACTTAGATCCTGTAAGACGGCACGGCAGATGTAAGGGTAACTTATACCCCGATGATTTTCTACTTTCATATTCAAAGCAACCAACCAAAATATTCAATTTGCAAAGTTGCTAATATATACTGCGGAATTGCCTGAATTATACAATTTTATCAATTCTGGCATCAAAGCAGGCAAAATATATTTTAGAAACTGGAAATTTTTTTTTGAACTATTAAAATGTTTAGAAATACATACGTATGGAACAAAATCGGTGGTTTGTACAGTTAAGCAGGCTTGACCTTTGGCATACAGCTGTGGATTTTCATATTTTCGCACTTTTTCAACCACCTTAGTTTGTTCTTTCCAGTATCCTTTTGTACTGTATAAATACATATTTATGTGTTTAACAACTAGATGTTCCTCAAGTCTGAAATCAGATTATTTTTTCGTATCTACACTAACATATGTGTTGTTGAAAAATAGCAAAGTATCAATATATTATAATTGAAAATGTACCGCATATAGGAAGATGGCTTAGGCGTACACTGCTAAAAACAAATAATGGAGCTACCTATTAAGCCAGTATAACATCGTGGCTTGACAATTTTCAAACTCAAGAAAAGTCACGATTTTAAAAGGACATCTCTTTATAACGTACATGTCAACATCAAGAAGCAATGTCGCGTGCAAAAACAAGAGCTACAACATGGATACGCCTATAGGCAACATGTCGGTATAGGGCGATCTGTAAAAATGTGTGTTTGAATTAGAAACATATCAATTTTTCGGTTATGTATTCTATTGGTCTTCATAGTGACGCTATATGGTGTCTTTGCTTGAAAGTGAACACACTAAAAGGACAATTGCTAAAAGCTATGATGTGTTGAGAAGTGTTGTTGCCAGGCTGTGGACACACTACCAGGAGACGGTCCAGTTTACTAGCCGAGAAGGGAAATGCCGACACCGCATGACGTCGCAAAGGGAGGATCGATATCATTGAAATATAGCGCAACAAAATCGGCAGTACACAGCCAGAAGGCTACAAACCGAGTCTCCGCATGCCATTGATTAACGGATATCCGATCAAACAATACGTAACAGGTTACATAAAGTTGGCCTGAGCACCGGACGTCCATCAAGAGGGCCTATTCTCACCAGGAAACATCGTGCGATATGAGTACCGGGCGAAGGCGATTGCAAGACTGGCGCACAGTTGCACAGTTCACGGCTTAAAGCAGATTTCATTTGAGTGCTTGTGATCGATGGGTTCCAGTCTTGAGACGGCCCGGAAAACGATACGAGGGCTGCAATATTGTGGAAACAAACATATACAGAGTGGGTCAGTGAGGGTATGGAATTGAAGTTCTTATGAAGGCCGGACGGACTTGTACGTGATCAAAGAAGGTATATTGACTGCATTACGGTATCGAGATGAAAATTTAGATCCTATTGTGAGGCCTTTTGCTGAGGCAATGGGTGGGTGGCAATTTCATTCTGATGTAGAAGATAATGCGCGCGCATATACTGCTAGAGCGTGCAAGGATTACCTTAATCGTATTGGAGTAATGAGCTGGCCGGCACGTCCACCTGACTTAAATCCAAGAGAACATGTGTGGGACAGGTGGTCATACATATAATTGACAGGAAAAGTGACTTAGTTGCTCGTCTCTGACATCAGATAGATGGAGATATTTCAAATAGTTATGCAAATTATTCGTTAACAGGTTACAGACCGTCATTTGTGAACTGGTTGCCAACTTCTGCCAAACATATTACAGATAATGTTATTCATCTGCCTATATAGTCGTTTCTTCATTATTATCCAACATCTTCATACTATGAGGAAATGTGTGTTTGCTATTCTAATTGTTTTGAGCAAAGTATATAATTCACATAGGCGTGTTAACGTAATCGCTGCTACATTTGGACGCAAAAGCTACAACTAATACGTAAGAAACATAATTAAGCCGGTGCACAACATTTCCTACAAGATTGCACTGCGCCAAGCGATGGCTCGGACAGCATGCGCATCCGCGCAATCTGAGCAAAGACTTTTGTCTGCCTGAAGACGCTTTCTATACTAGTTTTCCCAAAGAGTGTCCTGTGAAGACTCGTATCAGACTGCGTAAATGCACAATCGAGTCTTTGCTGGGCGCACATGCAATCTTATACGAAATGCTGAGCTCCGACTATTCGTAATCAGTTGGATGTTGGAAAATAACATTGCGAAAAATGAGAAATTTCAGTAAACGGACGTATGATGGATAATATAGCTATTTTCGTAGCAGTAAGCAATAAACACCAACACATTTAACTCATTTATGCCGAGTGGACTCTTCTGCCTTAACTCTTTGGACTAGCCCATTTGCAACAGAAGGGGTTATTGGTTAATGTTTATATTGTTACTATTTTTGATAAAAAAAAATCCTGTATTAACTGCAAAGTACAGACCCTGATCAGGCGCTGCCCGCGTCTACACTATTTGCCAAGGTCCATTTTAAGGGACACTAGGCATAAATGAGAAAAGTACGGCAGCTTACTTTTTACTTCTGTAGGTGTGTGTTGATATGTTTGAACAAGTTTATGTTATCCGTCTTTTTGCACCAGAAATCGAAAATCATATAAAAGGAATGGGTACATTTGGTATTTCCTATAACGATATAACATTTCTGATCTGCACTCATATATTTTCATAGTTTGCCTTCCTGCATACCAAGTTGTCTCTTTTTGCGATGGTTGCATAAAAGCTGACATGTATATCCAGTTTCGTTAAAGCGCAGTTTATTTAACTGTTGTTTTAAGAATGAAAGATTCCTCGTGAAGCATTCTAGTCTCATTTATTCTAGCACATATATTTTAGTATGTCTCTTTTTTATACAGAATTTCGTTTGTTAATTGTAAAGAATTATTAACTATCCGTGCAAGCCATTTGATATTTTGACGGGACGGTAGGATTCGTGGAGTTCAGGAGTTTATAGTTTAATGCCTGCATATTTGTACAACACATGCGTCGGTTCGTTAATTTTAATGCCTTCTTAAAGTCGACTTTAACAGGTCGATTCACTCAAAAAATGTTAGGAAAGAAAACAAAAAGCAAGAAAGCAAAAACCAAAATATCCAGTGACAATATGTGCGTTCTCTGTTACAAGTGTCGGATAGTTAAATGGACTGCTTCTAGATATTTTACGGTAAGGAATTGCGCTATTCTAATGTTAAACCCTTTTACTCCTATGTTTCTGAAATGGGCTCATCTATCACTGAATTTAGACAGACCCATTATTATTACTAGCGGTTTGAGTCAAAAATCAATGACATAATATCAAAGTTGTAGATCCTGATGAAACAGCTCGTAACGAGCTGTCTCATCAGGGTCTGCATTATTTGAAAAAGGTGTCTTTATTGGTTAGCAGGGATGAAAAGGTTAAGGCAATTACAGCATGATTCCGAGTGTATAATTTCAGAGTTTCTTAGGTGGCTATGTCTTTTGTTGCAAAATATTGTCAGTCAAAAATGAATAAAGGAATAAATCAAAGTACTAACAGCACTGGTGGTCTCTTATTGCAAATTTCCATATATGCAAACTTTGACCGGGTCTATTGGCAAAATCACAGAAGATAATGAAATATTTTTTATTGTTTCTTAAAATGGAACCCAGAAAGGAGTGTTTCAAACAACAAAGTTTGAAATGAAAATTTTCATTTTAAAATGCGTGAAAAAAATGTTACTTTATACCAAAATTTAACATTTGAACATCATAAGTAATGTCTTGACTTCAGACTGTGACTAAATCTTAGCGAAAGTTTTTATTTCGATCGAGAAACACATTTTCCTACAGGCACCCTCTACAGATTATTCACGGTCTATAGGGAATCATCGAGGCAATTTTAGCCTCTTAAAGGGTTGACCTCTTTTTCGGGCCATATCTGTGTGTCTTTTACCCCAAAGAAGGGCGAATTTGCAAGATTGTGTTCGGGGTAAATCATTGTGTTGACTAAAAATCGAAAGTTTCAGATATTCTGGAAAAAAAACATCACTTTGGGGTAAAAAGTAATTTTTGAGAAATTCCCATTTTTCTCAGAATGACAATGTTCGTGCCATTGACTGTTTGGTAGCTGAATATATTGCTACAGTGGTCAGCTTATTGAAATGGGCTTGCAAATAGCAGTATTGCCATCAGAATAATTTTAACAACTGACAGGTCACAGTTTAGTGTAAATCAAGGGAAAACTGAAACTGGTTACCCTTTAATTATTTTGTTGAGTATATATATAAGTAAAGATACCCCGAAAATGCCACAGTCGCGAAACACAGACTTCGCAAGTGACGAGGCACCAAAAGAATGAGAGCCGAGGAACAAATAAGGAGGCGGTTCTAACGAGTACCCACAATCTATGGTTTTAAGCAGAAATAAGAAAAATAATGTATAACCATGAAAACCCCAGTTTTACTATATAAAAGTGGGGTTTAAGGGGGACAGAATTATATAGGCATGTTTTCGTGATGATCAGGTATGGTGTTGTTCTGTCCTGCGTAGATTTGTGTTCAACTTACTAGGGAAAGAAGGAACTGGTGACTTGCCGTTTACCCAGCGGGCACATGACGTTTATACAACGTCGCCTCAACGTCGATGCAACGTCATGACGTTGCATCGACGTTGAGCATGACGCTGCATCGACTTTGAGCCGACGTTGTATAAACGTCATGTGCCCGATGTTTATACAACGTCGCCTCAACGTCGATGCAACGTCATGACGTTGCATGGACGTTGAGCCGACGTTGTATAAACGTCATGTGCCCGATGGGTAGCTATATGTTATGGCTGTGGGTGCGCCTGTCCTTTCGCTCTTACTTTCTGTATCGGAGGTAGATGATGATTTGTGATATTGGCACTTCTCGAACTTCATTAGACTATAAGGCTTATGTTTTGCTACCTGCAGACAAACTTATATTGTTAGACGGGTACAATTTATTAATATTTTTTATAAACCAGGAACTTCATTACGAACTCAAGCCTATTCACATATACTGATAATTTCACAACCAAAAAATGAAAATTTTCAGATAAAAAATTCTGATATTTTTTTACATTTCTGTTCAAAACATAGATTTAGGGTAGTCGTTGGAACCGCCTTGGAGAGGCGGTTCTAACAATTACCTAAAATCTATGTTTTGAGCAGAAATAAGAAAAATAATGTATACCCCTGTTAATCCCACTTTTACTACATAAAAGTGGAGTTAAAGTGGGGGCGGAGGGGAGGGGGGTGTCAGAATTATAAAGGCGTGTTTTCGTGATAGATAATACAAACACTTATCTTCAGACGCCCTTCCAGACTGTGCTTCCTGATTATCGCCTTTCCTGGATAACTTTTATATTGATCATTACGGAAACACGCCTATTCAAATATATTGAAAATATTACAACCAAACAAGGGCATTTTTTTAAAAAAAAAATTCAGATATTTTTCATATTTCTGTTCAAAACATAGATTGTGGGTACTCGTTAGAACCGCCTCGGCAAGGCGGTTCTAACGAGTACCCACAGTCTATGTTTTTGAGCAGAGATAAGAAAAAAATGTATACCCCTGTAAACCCCAGTTTTACTATATAAAAGTGGGGTTTAATGGGATCAAAATTTTATAGGCGTGTTTTCGTGATGGATACTTTTCCACGATGAGACGGTCATATTTGACAAACATTGTCTTAATATTGCTATGTTTGTCGTAAGTTCAAACCAATTTTAGACTTTAGACTGAATAAACTCACCCACACAATATACGTATTGGGAGAGTCGAATTTCCATTTAAGGTATGTCAGGCTATGTGATTTAGATATTTCAAGAGAAATATGGCTAAGGTATTTGCAAACAGTGGAGACCCTGATCAGACGCCGCAGAATGCGGCGTCTGATCAGGGTCTCTACTGTTTGCCAGTTACCCTTTTAGTTACCAGATTAAAATGGATTAGTACTCCTGTGTTTGCTGTGAGCGTCAAGAACTGAACTTATTGGTAACTGAAGCTCTGTTACACCCAAGATCATTTTATTGCAATCTTTGGCTTCTCTAGACATCTTATAATTTATTAACTTTCTTGTCTTACAGCTCTCGAAAATACATGGGTCGCGCTATGCGAAAACGTGTCTTCAGACATATGCGGTTTTGCTTAACGCGGCAGAACTATAAATATACCTACAAAAATAATAGACAAAATATTTTGTTAGATAAACGTTTATCTGGGCAAATTCGATACAACATTGCCAAACTTATTAAGCACGCGCGAGCGCACGCACGCACGCACGCACGTACACGCACACACACACACACACACACACACACACCCCAATATTGTAGCGCAGCTGTGTAAAATGTAGAATTCTTAGCTCTAGATAAGCCTAAATTTAAACCAAATCTGCGATATTTTTTCTTATTTCTGCACCAAAAAAAAAAAAAAAAAAAAAAACAACACAAAAAAAACATAATATAATGTTCTATGGATACATATGAGAAAAAAAAGTAGTTTAAAACTCGCAAAATTCTGAAAATCTGCCTTATCATGTTGACCCCCACATACTTATGTTTTCATTATAATATATAAAAGGGGTAAATGGTGGTGCATTGTACAGATTACAAACGCTTTTTAAGTAATACACAGATTCTTTAAGCCTTTGTTGTCCGCGTATGCAATAAGAGTTGATTTCTAGCATTGGTCATTACGAAAACATGCCTATTCAAAAATATTGAGAATTTTACCACTAGAAAAGAAAACTTTCAGATGAAAAATTCTGATGGTTTTCATATTGCTGCTCAAAACAAAGACTGTTTCATATTTCTGCTCAAAACATAGATTGTAAGAGCCGCCCAGGCGAGTACCCACGATCTATGTTTTTGAGTAGAAATTAGAAAATTTATGTATACCCCTGTAAACCCCAGTTTTACTGTATAAAAGTGGGGTTTAAGGGGGTCAAAACTATATAGGCGAGTTTTCGTGATGTCATTAAGGATTAACCCATTTATGCCGCGTGTATTCTTCTACCATAACCCTGTGGACGGGTTCATTTTTTTATTGTTTTCGTATTTGCTTTACGTTTTATAGAAATTCCAGTTTTTAATGCAAGCTATGTTGATACTGATCAGAAGCCGCGCGTTGCGGCGTCAGATCTGCGTCTACACTGCTTCCCAATGCCCCTTTTGTGGGATGCATTACGAAAACACGCCTATACAAATACATTGTAAAATTTACCGCCGAAAATACGAAAATATTAAGATGAAAAATTGTGATATTTTTTCTTATTTTTGCTCAAAATATAGATTGTGGGTACACGTTAGAACCGCCTCGCTGTATACCCCGGTAAACCCCAGTTTTACAATATAAAAATGGGGTTTAAGGGGGTCAAAATTATATAGGTATGTTTTCGTGAAGGTTGGGCATAAATAGGTTAAATTATTCTTTGGTCAAACCAGCCAGATAACCTTCAGTTAGTAATGAAAGCTGATCCACCGTATTTACTATAAGTATTCGGACAGACGGACGGACAGGCCTGCGCAGACAATATAGACGAACATCAGACGCCACAGAATGTCTGATTACATTCTTCAGTGTCCAGCAGCTTTAGACGCAAGAATAAAAACAGTAAAATGGACTTGTTCAAGTTTTAAGACAAGTAAGGTATGGAGTTAAGAAGTTCGAGTACTATAAGAAATAGGAGGAAGAAAAAAACAAAACTATATTCCCCATATACATTCTGAGAAGCCGCTAAGCTTATATTTGGTATTTTTATTCTCGACGCTCTACGGTATTCTATTTATTTCGAATGGACTCTTCTTGTTTTAATCTTTGGACCAGTCCATTTCCAATTATAAATTGGTGTTTGGTTATTTTTATTAGTCGCTTTTTATAGAAATGGCTATAGACCCTGATCTGGCGTCCGATCTGGGTCTTCATTGTTTGTCAATGTCCCTTTTAAGGAGCGCTAGGCATAAATGGGTTAAATGGCATATGCTTATGGATAGGAAATCATGGAAATCACTGAGCCCTTGAATACAGAGGAAATGCTTGCTGCTTTTTGACATAAAAAGTAAAATGCATTAAAAATACACTTCGAAGAAATATCATAGCAATTAATGTAAAAAGTCTACAAACATGTATGTATGGAAAATACTTTTTGTTCGTATCAAAACCCGCCTCTACGTTCTTCTATTAATAAGTAATCGATTTCCAAATATTTTCTCTAGATATATGGTATTCCACTAAACAAGTAACATATCTACCTGTACAAACTTGTGTAAGGGATCTCATGAAATATTTCTGCGATGAAAACTCGTCTTGTTTTCATTTATATTGTCCTTTATATAGAACCTCCTCTATCTTCCAGTTAGGTTTCTGGTCGTGACTTAACTGTTGTTGCGTAGATAAAGGAGCCAACGTCCATTTATCGGCTTATGTAGAGTTGGTGCTGCGCACGCGCAGAAACTTTTCTTCACTTTTCTCTGCATTACTGTTATGAGCACTAAGCGTACGTTGTATTTGTATGGTATTCAATAGTTTCCCTCTGTTGATTTAATAGGAATATTGTATCGGATCAAAGTGGAGGACTGGTCAGATTGGCTTCTCAATCATGTGAAGTTGTGAATATATTATTACTGTTTAACTACATGCCTTAATTGAAACCATCTTTCCGTTAATACATAGTGCTTGGATATTAAAGAAAATAAAATGGATATAGGTTTATATGAGATGTAATGGTGCTATTTCCAGAAACTGTTAATTAGATGGATACTGCAGTGCTTTGAAGATATACATATACACTTATTCTCTACCGTGTAAGTACATTCAGAACATATATTATCTGGTTAAGAATATATAAGTTTTTAGCATAGATAGATAGATAGATAGATAGATAGATAGATAGATAGATAGATCTACACGAGCATTTTATGAAGTATCAATTTAATGTCATTTAAATACGTATTGCTTTTTTTATTTAATGGTAACATTAGTATTCAATACAGTTGCAATTGCTTTGTTTAGTATGCACATATTACTTTTTTTTCAGTTCATGTAGATAGATAGATAGATAGCTAGATAGATAGATCTACACGAGCATTTTATGAAGTATCAATTTAATGTCATTTAAATGCGTATTGCTCTTTTATTTAATGGTAACATTAGTATTCAGTACAGTTGCAATTGCTTTGTTTAGTATGCACATATTACTTTTTTTCAGTTCGTATTTTAGTACGAACTACATTATATTTTAATGTTCAAACAAATTAATTTACATTACGTCTTACGAAGGGTCAGACTTGGCCGTCGGCGTGATCCTGAGCTTTGCATTCTCAACCAAACGTGTATTCATTTCCGAATACTTACAAAAATACAAATAACAGCGTAACATCACGAAAACATACCAATATAAATTTGACCCCCTTAAACCCCACTTTTATATATTAAAACTGGGGTTTACAGGGGTGTACATTATTTTTCTTATTTCTGCTCATAAACATAGATTGTGGGTACTTGTTTGAACCGCCTCGGCGAGGCGGTTCTAACGAGTACCTACAATCTATGTTTTGAGCAGAAATATGAAAAAATATCAGAATTTTTATCTGAAAACTTTCAGTTATTGGTGGTGAAACTTCAATATATTTGAATAGGCGTTTTTTCGTAATGAACATTTGGTATGACATTTTAGACGTATTTGTTCAATGCACCCTCAGCTTAACAAAGTTATTGTGTTAGCTTAATGATAAATATTGAAGATGCACTATCTCATGTTTCGGCGTAGTTGTTTTTGGCAATGAAAGGATTTACAACGTTTAGATGTATGTATTTGAACAGAAATGCATTTTAGCGTTAGATTGGTGGCTAGTACAGAAACGGTTTAGCTGATGGAAAAGGAGATATTGCAGTAAGGCGATGATTTTCCCTAATTGGCTCGGATGTTGAAGACCAGATTTCAGAAACTACAATATTCAAGTTTCTTATAACATATTCCGGTAGCCCGATATCTGAATCATAGCAGAAAGGAATACTAATGGTTCTGGCTTATCATTACGGGGAGATAATTCAGTCCTGTTTACTCTACCCGAAACACTCCTTAGCTGATACCATATTCAGGACTATGTGAATGACATTTAGTTACGGTTCTCTTTGGAAGCTATTTCTTGCATCTGAATGACGGGAACACAACACTGATTGGAAATTATGGTTTAATAAATACAGTTTATGCGCGTGCCTGGTATAACTGACTTGAATTCTCTTTCTCATTTCCGGTTAAAAATGCAAAATTGAATAGGTTTCATAAAAGTTGTCATAAAAATATGTTTCTCCCCCCATACCCATACCCCATACCCCACACCATCTCCCCTCACACCT
The DNA here is from genome assembly GCA_964016985.1 of Anodontia alba. Lineage (NCBI taxonomy): Eukaryota > Metazoa > Mollusca > Bivalvia > Lucinida > Lucinidae > Anodontia > Anodontia alba. The sequence continues at coordinate 38,053,748 of OZ024831.1, read as the reverse complement.
TTGACCCAAGATGCCTTTTGATGGACATACTTATGATATATACATGTTTGGGAACTTGGGTCTAGCGGGGACATATTTTTATAACAACTTTTATGAAACGCATTCAGTTTTGCATTTCATTACGAAAACACACCTATTCAAATATATTGAAATTTTTACACCCAAAACAGGAAAATTTTCAGATAAAAAATTCTGACATTTTTCATATTCCTGCTCAAAACATAGATTGTGGATACTCGTTAGAACCCCCTCGCCGAGGCGGTTCTAACGAGTACCCACAATCTATGTTTTTGAGCAGAAATAAGAAAAATAATGTATACCCACGTAAACTTCAGTTTTACTATATAAAAGTGGGGTTTAAGGGGGCCAACATTATATAGGTATGTTTTCGTGATGTTCTAAATGTTATTCGAATCGTTTATGAATTGAGGAGATTTTGCGGTGGGGTAAACATCACTGAATCATCTCCCCATAATAATAAGCCAGAGGCATAATTTTCCTCTCTGCTAGGATTCAGACATCGAACTACCCGAATATTTAAAAAAAATGAATAAAACGAATATTATAGTTTCTGAAATCTGGTCTTTAACAACTGAGCCAAATAGTGAACAATTCTCGCAATACTGCAATATCTCCTTTCAACTAGGTTATGACAATTTCTGGTGAGATGTATATACTGACTGGGAATGCACACGATTTCTTACGTAGTTGCATTGTTTATGTTACCATAATCATGACTCTAGATGATTATAAAGTGTTTTTTATCAAGAAAATATTGATTTTTTTTTCATATTTCTCCATGAAATCATATATTGTGAGTACTCATTAGAAGCGCCTCCTCGAGACGCTTCTAATGAGCATCCATGATATTTTTTTTTCTTGGAGAAATATATGTGTTTCTTTGAGAAATTAATAAAACAAAACATTGGCTCTTCTAAGTACCCACCATAAATGTTTTTCATGGTGAAAAAAAAAGCAAAAATATCTGGATACCCCTTCCTATCTTGAGCTATGAATGTCCTGAAACACAACACGTACTGGGTGTGAGCATTTACATTTCCTTTATTTCCAAGCATCTGTTGTGTCAGGGCGCAGATTGGCTAGAATAACAAGGAATGTTACAACGCATGTACCACAATAGTAAAGGAGAATGCAATCATTTTAGCCACAATGCTAGGAAACGCTCCTTCTGACATCTGCGTCCTTCAAAGACTCAGATCAGCCTGCGCATCCGCGCAGTCTGATCAGAGTCTTTGTTGTCCGCATGAAGAAACTTTGAATTCTTGGCAATCCGAAATGCACCCGTGAAGATTTTGATCAGACTGCGCGAACGCACTGAATCTTCCCTGTGCGCACATGTAAGATGGTACGTTTTTTGACGTTATTGCTCATATTGTTGTTAACAACAACATGAGAAAATGGTTAGTAAGAAATGCAAGCAGTGAATAACATGTTCCATCTCATGTATATTGAAAGCTGCAGCGCTTTTTAGATTATATTATCAGATGAACGTAAATTATAAATTTCTTATAACTAGCAGAAAATAAGATTGTACAATTATACACATATATCAAATTTCCACATTATTTGAATGAAATATTAAGTCTTGTTTTCTTGATATAAAAATAATTTGAACTAGTCTTCTTTAATCTGTAGTCATCAGGTTGATGTTAAAGCTTTCAACTGCAGAACGTCTCGAATGTGCTTGCATAAAGTTAGGTGTCGCCCTTTGCAGTGAGTCGTTTAATGGATCAGAAGTTTCCTTAGCTACTTCAGTGGTATTGAATACAACCAACATACATTGTAAACGAAATGCAACATTAGAATTTAGGCAAATCACCACTTCACCATTTTAAAGGTGGACTTTGGGGTGCTAATAAGAAATAATCAAAACATATCATGGAATGAAAGGCCATATCGCGTTGCGCATTTTTGCAGTCAGACCAAAGGGTCATATGTTAATCATTATAATATTCTGAAGTATAAGTTGATTCTGACTGTGACTGAACATGTTGAACTGGGCCTTCTTTGTGCATGTACTGTAAACATAATACATGCGGTATCAAAAAGTAGCGGGGACACGATAAGGGCTTGTTTGCGTAGTTGACGCATTCATACTTTCCGATGAATGCTACACTACTTCATTTATTGAAAACTGAATATTGTCGGCGCATTATTAGCTCACCTGGGCCAAAGGCTCAGGATACGCTGTTGTGATCACTTGCCGGCCGTCCTCCGTTGTCCGCATGTCCGTCTGTCGTCTGTCCGTCCGTTAACACCTTTGAACGACTTCTCTTCTGAAACCTCTAGGCATATTTTTTTTAAATTTCATGTGGAGCCTTCTGTAAACGAGTGATTGATTTTTTTTTTACAAATGATCACGGTACGTTAATCAAAATGGCCGTCATGCCCATATATGGTAAAAACACTTTAAATCTTCTTCTCCAGAACCAAGAAAGCTTCAAGGCTGAATCTTGGTATATAGCATCATGGACTCAAGGTCTACCAAGCTTGTTCAAATAACGACCGTAGGTTGACCATTGACTTTTTTTACGGCAAGGTCAAATTTGCGTCCCTATGCATTTATATGGGGAAATGTTGAAAACTAATTTTCTCAAAATGTATTAAAGACCAATGGCTGAAACTTACAATTGTATGATAAAACATTTTAGTAAAACATTTTAATTAATATCAAAATTTTGTCCCCAGAGGTTTATCTGGCCTTGCCACAGGGCTATATACATGTATAAAATTGTGTTATTTTAAATGCCTTCTTCTCTGAGACCGCTTGAGCAATTTTCACCAGATTTCACATGGGACCTTCTATCAAAAAGGTATTGCCAATTTCAAATGGTTCTGCGCAATTGAACCAGATGGCCGCCATGCCCATATATGCTAGAAACACTTAAAAATCTTTTTCTCCAGCACTAAGAAAGCTTTGAGGGTATACAGCATCGGGGACTCAAGATCTACCAAGTTTGTTAAAATGATGAGACTAGGATGGCCTTTGACGTTTTTATCATATGGTCATATTTGTGCCCCAGTTGCTGCCGCAATTCTGGAAGACTGTTGCATGACATTTGAAAAAATGCAGGTGAGCAAATTGAGGCCCATGGGCCTCTTGTTTTTATACCGAGCCACACGGTAGTATCGGGATATTATGGTATCACGTTGGCTGTCCGTGTGTCCGTCAGTCTGTCCGAGCCAACATTGCAGGTTAGAGGGTTCAATTTTGTAACCACATTATGCTTTATTCCGTTAAGATACATTATAAACCTTTTGGTTAAGAAGCTTTTATCTCTTAAAACCTTATGGGAATTTACAATGGGACGTAGCCCCTAAACCCGAATTAATGGAGCGCCCGTCTGTCGTTCGTCCGTCCGTCTGTCCATATTTTCGTTTCCGTACTTGAGTAAATGTCAATGGATTTTCACCAAACGGTGTGCGCATTGATTTTGTTGAGATCTGGTTTGGGATTGCTAATGGGCAAATTTTGTTAATTTTTGATAGTTTTCTTCCCGCGAAAGTTCCGTATTTTCATTTCCGGATGATAACTTAAGTAAATATCTATGGATTTTCTTTGGTGTGTGCATTGAAATTGTGGAGATCTGGTTTGGGATTGCTGATGGGTAAATTTCGTTAATCTTTGACAGAGTCACATGTATATGCCAAGGACATGTCCGTATTTTCATTTTTGGACGATAACTTTAGTAAATTTCAATGGAATTTCACCAAACTTGGTATGTGCATTGATATTATAGACATCTGCTTTGGTATCAATTATGGTAGAATTTCATGCATTTTTGACAGAGTTATCTGCCCGCAATTCATCCGTATTTTACTTTCAGGGCAATAACTAGAGTAACTCTCAATGGATTTTCACCAAATTTGAGATATGCATTGATATTGTGAAGATCTGCTTTGGGATTACTCCTTGGCAAATTTCGTCAATTTTTGACAGAGTTATCTGCCCATGACACGATAATGCCGGGATATCATCGTTTCATGATTTATTTATGTTACTGCCTAGGTCGCAATAGCGCCAAAATAAAGTGACCGCCAAAACGTGGTTTGCATTATGCAATAAAGAGTTGTTGTTGTTTTTTTTGTTGTATTTTTTGTTGTTCTTGTTTTTTTTTTTTTTTTTTTGTTTTTTTTGTTTGTTTTTTTTTTGGTGTTGTTGTTGTTGTTGTTGTTGTTGTTTTTTGTTTTTTTTTTTCCTATAGGACTAGCTAATATGTTACATTTCTGTTTTCTTAGAACTTGATATTCAATTACTCCGTGTGTTGTTACGTTTTTCACTGATGTTATTTTAACATTGATATGACAGTCAAGGTGTACGTAATAATTCCATCCACCAGTCTAATATCATAAGAGCCAGCACACAAATCCTACAATAGGACGTGTGTGTCCAGCGAAGACTCAGATGCGCAGTCTGATCAGAGTCCGCTGATCGCATATGCCTTCTTCAGCATCCGGGCTTTCCAGAGGGATAAACGAGAACCCTTGCTATATTGAGTAGATTAACAGGCTGATCTGAGTCTTTGCTGGTCACACATGTCTGATTGTCAGTTTTGTCGTGCGCTGGCTCATAACATCAGATTACTTAATATTGAATGCTTTCTTTGAAACAGATGCGGTTTCATTTTGATTAGCTGCCGTTTCGTAAGAGAACCAGATACATTTGGTAGATTTTACGACATTAGTTACGAGGGAGATAACTTTGTGATTTCTCGTTAGTTTTCTTACACACCAAGTCCATGCTAAATCGGGATATAAAAGGAAATTATTTGCTTCCAAAGGGAGCATTTTGTTTCTTACAAAGTAGAACATTTCGTCTTTCAGATTTTTCACATGGTTGCCACCCCAATGTATGTTTGTAACTGTCCAGGCCTTGCTTTTTAGCTCATCTGAGCTATTGTGGTCAGTCAATGTCCATCGTCCGTCGTGCGTCGTGCGACGTCAACAACTGCTTTAAAAGCTTACTCCTGAACCGAAAAGCCAATTGACTTGAAACTTGGTAGGAATCATTAAGGTGACTTGTATATTAAAAAAAAAATAAAATCGTTCAAATCGGAAATCAAAGATGGTTGCTATGTCGGCAATCTTGAAAATGTATTTTTCGTTTCTTCTACGAATCGAAAGGCCAACTGACTCGAAACTTGGTAGGAAGCATTGGAGTGACCTGTAGATAAAAAAAATAAATAAAAATCAAAGATGGCCGCCACAGTTGCCATTTTGAAAATCTATTTTGAACTTCTTCTCCTTAATGGAAAGACCCACTGACTCGAAATTTGATAGGAAGTATCGGGGTGACTTGTAGATCAAAAATAGCTAAATTCATTCTGATCGGAAATCCAAGATGGTCGACCTAGCAGCCATGTGAAAATCAATTTTGAACTCTTTCTCCTAAACCAAAAGGGCAATTGACTAAAACTTCATTGGAAGTATCGAGGTGACCTGTAGATCAAAAGTAACTAAAATCGTTCTGAGTGGAAATCTAAGATGACCGCCATCTTGAAAATCAATATTGAACTTCTTCTCTTGAATCGAAAGACCAATTGACTCAAACTTCTCTGCTAATCAGGTGAGCGATACAGGGTCATCTTGGCCCTCTTGTTATGTCGATGTTTTGCATATTAGCTTAAACAAAATTGGTGCAAAGTACTTCATCAGTTAAACTTGCTTATCATCTCTGCGTCTTTTCAACAATATGAATTGGAAAATATCTGAATTATCTTCAATCCTCAGTAACAAATTATAGCACGTTTTATTAATGGCTGTGCTTAATTAAAACCTCGGAAATGATTTCATAAGCATTCCGATTTGAGACAGTTTAAATGACTGTTATTGTTTTTTGTACAAACAGAAGCAAATCAATAATTCCTTGTTTGCTGATATAGCCTTCAGAGTGATAAAGGTTAAAATTACGTGAATTGTGTTTGTGACGGGCCACGCGAACGCATTTGAGACAGCGCACGACAGAACCTACAATAAGACTTGTGCGACCAGCGAAGGCTCAGATCAGCCTGCGCATCCGCGCAGTCTGATCGGAGTTTTCGCTGATCACATTGACCTTCTACAGCCTCCAAGCTATCACAAGATGAATAAACGAGAATCCTTGCTATCACGAAAACATGCCTATATAATTTTGACCCTCTTAAACCCCACTTTTATATAGTAAAACTTGGGTTTAAGGAGTATACATTATTTTTCTTATATCCGCTCAAAACATAGATTGTGGGTACTCGTTAGAACCGCCTGGTTGAGGCGGTTCTAACGAGTACCCACACTCTATTTTTGAGCAGAAATATGAAAAATATCAGAACTATCTGAAAATGTTCGTGTTTTGGTGGTAAAATTTTCAGTATATTTGAAAAGGCATGCTTTTGTAATGCATACCGGCTGGATGTACGGGCATATCTAAGTCTTTGCTGGTTACACAGGTCTTATTGAAGTTTTTGTCGTGCGGTGGCTCATTAGAACATCAGATGAGCCACTTCATATTAAAAACAACAAAATGGATGTTCGCCCAGCCCAGCGAAGACTCATATCAGCCTCAGCATGAAGAAAGCTTGAATCCTTAGCTACCCATTGAGCGTACAGCGAAGACTCTGATCAGACTGGGCGGATGCCCAGGCTGATCTGAGTCTTCGCTGGGCGCCCATGCCATTTATTTTTGGCTTTGTTGTCCGCTGGCTCAGTTGTCATATGCATACATGTATGAGTCACAACGTGAGAAAATCCGCGCAGTCTAATCTAAGTCTTTCTTCTTTGTCCATATGAATAGACTTTGTATCCTAGGCTATTCAAAATGTTTCCAAGGAAGATTCTGATCAGACTGCGCAAATGCGAAGGCTTATCTGAATTTTTGCTGGAAGCACATTTCAGAAGGTATTGTTCTGACGTTGCCGCTCAAATACGAATGACGACATCATTACGAAAACATGCCTTTTCAAATATTCAAATATACTGAAACTGTTACCACCAAAGAATCAAAATTTTCAGATAAAAATTCTGATATTCTTCAGATTTCTGCTCAAAACATTGGTTGTGGGTACGCGTTAGAACTGCCTCGGACGCGTACCCACAATGTTTGTTGTTGTTTTTTTTTTTAATTTTTTAATTTTTTTTTTTTTTTTTTTTTTTTTTTTTTTTTTTTTTGTTTAGCAGAAATAAGAAAAATAATGTATAACACTGTAAACCCCAGTTTTACTATATAAAATGGGGGTTTAAGGGGTCAAAATTATACAGGCATGTTTTTGTGATGTATTAATGCAATATTTCTCCACCATTTTCTTAAATACGTTGGCGAATTCTAGCCAAACACAGCCAGCTGTATCATTCCATCGACTCGATGTAGATAACCCTTCTTTCAAGGTGAGCATGGCCATTTAATGTATATGTGGTGGTGGCGTTTAGGGTTGTAATGGGACATAATGGGACAGCGCCATTGGTATGAGGTAGGGGGAACACGATTGTGGTGTTAGAATTACTGAAGCTACTCCTCTTTATCACCATAAATCTGTCTGCTGTCTCATTTCTATTATTATTTACTTTTTTTCATCTATGGCGTGATGTTCATTTGGAGAACATGAAAACAATGCACAGTGGCTCTTTGAGATTATGGATTTCTTTTTTTCTTTTTCTTTTTTTTTTTTTTTTTTTTTTTTTTTTTTTGTTGTAGACATGTTAGTTCGAGCCAGGTAGGGTTAATACTCGTAATAGCGCCAGATCAGGAGACTCATAGCATTACAAAAACACGCCTATTCAAATATAAAGAAAATTTCTCCTCTAAAAATAGAAATTTTTCTGATAAAAAAAATCTGATATTTTTCATTTTTCTGCTCAAAACATAGATTTGGGTACTCGTTAGAACCGCCTCGGCGAGGCGGTTCTAACGAGTACCCACAAAATATGTTTTGAGCAGAAATAAGAAAAATAATATTTACTATATAAAAGTGGGGTTTAAGGGAGTCAAAATTATATAGGCATGTTTTCGTGATGGGGGTAATTTCAGGAAATCGTCTATAAAATAAAAGTAGTTTGAGTGGACTTTAGAGTCGTCTCAATTAGCCAATTCTAATGAGTACACGCAACATATATTCCCATGATAAAATAAAAAAAAAATCATTAAAATCCCTAAATATTTGTTTTCTTGAGCTATCGAAAGAATATGCTAGGAACTCAAAAACGAGTTCGAACCAATCACGGTAAACGAGCCATCGGTCTTCGAGTTTTTCTGCATATTGCGACAAATGTACATTGAGACACGCTATACCATGTACGAGTTATATGAACGGGAAGAAGCATGTGATCGACCTTAGAATTCGAATTAGAGACAGGGTTTTATACGCTCTCCAATTGTTTGTGACCTCAAAGTAAAGACCCTAATGTGAGGTCACGGTCGAAAGCAATGGCCTGCTATTTCTAGTGGCTTTTCCGATGACAATGACGTTAATGTTTATCTATCTATTCATATAATTTTGTGGAATAATTAGTCGAAAATAATGATTATGTCAAAGAGAACATTGAATTTCTTAAAAGTGTAGCAAATAGTTACACTATACGAAAAACGATTTTAGCTAATGAAAAATACCATGCAAGTATGTGGAGGATTTCTTTAACCTTTTTAGCTTCAAAACGCCCATTAGGTTAAAATTAGTATAATATTATATAGCTATAGATATTAAATGATTAAAATGTGCGACAAAGCCAAGGAGCTAGCGTGCCGATATCACACGATATCGGCACACTTACTCGATATTGCACACTTACTCGGATGCCTTCTCATATTACCATTACATTAAATTGCTTTGGATAACGTCGTAATGCAGAGACGTCGCGCCAAATTTTGTCACGCACATGGGTAGAATTCACATTTTTGTCATTAAAACAGCGTTTTAAAGGTTAGAAATACCGGGAAACGAAATAAATAATTATAGCTATATAATAAAAGGGTTATTACACTGATTACAGATTACAGATAGACACTGATATTGGTGAATATTATCCCTCGATGGGATATCTACGGACGCTCGCAAGCTCGCGTCCTTCGATATCCCAACTCGGGAAATTATTCACCAATATCAATGCAATAACCATATATTATAACGTGTTTAACTGTTCCATGACTTTCTCGCGCTGCCGTATTTACTTTAAGTATTCGGACAGACAAGCAAACAGTGAAGCTCTGTTTGCTACTTAGCCAGAAGATCTGAACATACTGGCAGATATTAAAATGGACTCAAGCTTGGTCTTGTTTGTGGTTTTCTTGAGTTCTGGCTTCAGGTCGCCACTGAGCCTCTTGCTTTGTTCCATCAAGTGTTTTTGATGATATGCTTTTCACTGTGATGTTTCACAGATGAGGTAATTAATCCCCATGCAAACTGAATATACCGTAATAACCCTAAAGTATTGAGACAGATAGGCCTTTGCAAAACAGTGTACACCCAGATCAGACGCCACAGAACGTGGCGTCTGATCAGGGTCTACACTGTTTGCCATACATACAGCAATATTTTAGACACATTAAGAGGTAGAAGAATGGAAGAACGGACTATTTCAAATTTTAAGACAAGTATAGTAAGTAGATAATGTGTCCCAATACTTAGGGTATATACGGTATATTGGTATTTTGAAGCCGCATCAGAATTAAGGGTGAGGTTACGCGGAAGTAAAACTGGTTAAAGCATCCTCCGCCCCAAGTAGGTTTCTTTCTGACTGTTCCAAGGCAGTTCTTCTATAGCGGTTCTTCTCTGTTTGAGCATCAGGGATTTCAGATGTGACGTTTGGTTAGTCATTATTTGTTCCTCATCTCTCCTTCTTTTGGTGCCTCCAGAAATTGTGTTTCGCGATTGTGACCTTTACTGGGTATTTTCACTTATATTTTTGTTATAATATAGGGATCAAACATGGTTTTTAATGCATTAACATTCCGAGGGACCTGGCGAATGTTAATGCATTGAAAAACCATGTTCGATCGCTAGTATTGCATAAACACTGAAACCATTTGCTACATTTCGCGTTATTTCTTGCACTATTTTTTTTCGCCTTGTCACCGATGTCTCGCGAACGCAATTACCACGGACTATGCTCGTTCTAGGGCCGGGCAGTACACATCTCGTAACGGCAGCAAACCTGTGGCCCCGGTACTATCATATTGAAAGTTGCGTAGCCGTGCATTAACAGCGCGTGAATTGCCTTGTTAATATACGGCTTTTCGCCGGTTAATGCACAGCTGTTAATAACGTGCGACACTGCTTTTTTATGCAATAATTTTCGAATAAGTATGATATTAATTTAAGGTATCTGAATATTTAGGTTAAACACGGTAAAATTGACAACATATGGACAAAATAGATATTTACTCCAATAACACAGATTTGCACAATGCGAAACACGTACAGTAAATACAAACTAACATGACAAACATAATTACAAAACAACACCTAATAAAGGATACCCCTGAACATGGGGCAAATACGTACATTATAAAACTACTATAAGACTTGTTAACCTTTACCACCTCTTGGCAAATTCAAACACATTCATATATATATACAGAAATTAGGCTTCGACATTTCGTGCTGATTGTCCAGTAAGGAGACAGTTTGCATGAAACGCCAAGGCCTATTTTCTGCGAAAACTAAGACAATTAACCCAAAATGTCATGTACTTATTTTTTTACCCGGCGTGCTAAGTGTTAACGCAATGTGCTAACATTAGACTTATTTATGGGGTAATTATTTGACCATAAAGATTCTCTCTAACAATCTTAAAAGGACTGAACATTGTGAAGGTGATTAGCTAATGAATAAGACCATATATAGGCATTATACCGTATAAACAAACCATTATGAACTGAGGCTTACTTAAACAGTTATGCTTCAAAAGGTCACACGAAACCAGGATTAGCCCTAGATTCATTAACCCAGGTCCTACTGAACCCGGATTCACACCGCATTTAAAAACAATGCAAATTCAGGTCAGTAGGCACGGTCTGGCCGCTCCTTGGAGAGGCAAGCATCCACATTTTTCCAAGTAATAGCGAAGGGTCTGATCAGACACGGCGGATGCGAGACTATGAGTCTTTCTTGGCCGCAAATACCATACGGTACTTTATTTCACGTGGTGACGTCATTGCACTAGGAAGGACCGCGGCAGTCTGAAACGCAACTCACATGAAACAGGCGGTCGGTTTACGTAAGTCAGTTTATCTAGCGTTCTTGTAATTAATATTGCGGTTAGAATCAAAACTAATCAATGTTGCAGCAGAATGTATAACTTTTTGACATATTAGGATAACTTTACTGATTTCTTTTTATTTATGCCATACTGACCATCTTACTGTTTATCTTCAGTTTTCATTCAGTAAAAATCAGCTTTCTCATGCATCTTCCGGAGTTCTAAAAGGATGCCTTAAACAATTAAGACATCTATGAAAAAGTGAATGTTGTCCCGACATAGATGCAAAAATCCACGGTTTAATGTTTACTATCAAGGGATGGACAAAGAGCTTAGGTGTAGGAACAACTGGCTACAGGTAACGATATTTCCAAAATTCAAATGTAATCGACTAACGCAAAGCATGGCAATCGACGAACGAAATGAATTGTTTCTTAGAATTGCTTATATTTCAATATTCTTCGGTGACTAATGATTTATTTCGGTCTTTTTTTTATATTTTGAATTTACGTACACGACACATAAAACGAAATGATTCCATTTGCAACTCAAAACTCGAAACAAGTTCACCTCACTAAAAAGGGGTAAGAGAAAGGTCCAGGGAGTGCCACAATCACAAACAGCAGCTCTTCCCAGACCCAAGAGGAAGAGGAAACCGACAAATCCAAACAAGCACAAACCGAACAAACGTACGAAAAGCACTAAGATTAGCTCTCTCTTCCCCAAGCGAGGTAATCGCAATACTAAAAGGACTGAAAAGCACAAGAACAAAATGACACATGGAAAGACATAAAACAAATCGCCTCGTAGAATAAACCACAAAGCAACAAAGAGTAAGACTAACACCGGGACCACCGCCTTAGAACGGTCAGTAGAACAAACCACCGGGGGGTTTAAAGCACTTTTACAGCTAGCTAACTTCACCCTTGGTCCCGATGCTACTCTTAATACAGAAACACATAAAAATTCGGTTCGCATAAAGGCTCCCAACTCAGTCAATGCATCAAAGCGAAAACATAAAAATCAAATTAATCACTATATAAACAAAGACGAGTACTCATGGCTAATTCTACTGTATGCCAGAGTAAATGAAAACCAATAGTTGAACCACGGCGGGCCAAGCCAAAGACATGTCGTCAAGCCCCAACCCACTGGTTAAAGTTTTACGAAGAGACCGTCATTGAGTCTGAGGCCCGAACCGCCGTCGTGCAATTAAAGAGTGAAGCATAGCCATCAACAATGACTGGGTTGACAACTAGGCATGCAGTCTGCCGCTCAATATCCAGACTATAGCCAATTATTTTATAACGGTTAATAAGTTTTCTAAATTGCTCCGAAAAGTTAGATTTACTTACAATTTTTCTAGATCTGTATACTAAGTCACCGTAAAATTCTGGTTCCGATATGCCTTGTTGCAGAAGTGTTTTAAGACTGACGATATATTTTTCTAACAGGGCACTGTGTCTGCGATAAAATTTCGAAAACGTCTTACGAAAAAAGGTAAGAGAAAAGTCCAGGGAGTGTCACAATCACAAACCGCAGCTCTTCACAGACCCCAAGAGGAAAAGGAAACCGACAAATCTAAACAAGCACAAACCGAACAAACGTTCGAAAAGCATTAAGATTAGCTCTCTCTTCCCCAAGCGAGGTAATCGCAATACTAAAAGGACTGAAAAAGACAAGAACAAAATGACAGACGGAAAGACATACAACAAATCGCCTCGTAGAATAAACCACAAAGCAACAAGAAGTAAGACTAACACCGGGACCACCGCCTTAGAACGGTCGGTAGAGCAAACCACCGGGGGGGGGGGGGGTGGCGGGGAGGGTTTAAAGCACTTTTACAGCTAGCTAACTTTTACAGAAGTTTAAAATAACCAAACTATCAAAGTACATGGTACATCTGTTACAATTTCCTCCCGGATTAAGTAGACGCATCTTCTAGTTGCTTTTAACCGTGCCGGCACTGGCGACCCAGTCCTTCTGCTGCTCGAAGTCCGAACACGGCCCACACTTAGCGATCAAATATCACTGGGAGCAAAAAATCGTGGTCCGAATGGGACTCGATCCCAGGGCAATTCGCATATCAACAGACTAGTGGTGCACCTGACACTGCTTTACACTGCTATATAGCTTATACTATTGTCAGAGGCGAACCGTGTGACTCAATGGATCAGACGGCATTTCGATGTGCGGGAGATCCTGGATTGGAGTCTCAGTCGGGCAAATTCCATTTTTGCCTCCCCTGTTACATATTTTGTGGCTCAATTTGGGTCTGTCGTCGGTCTGCAGTATCGGTTTAGGGCATAGTTTGAATCAGATTTGGGGACGAACCTAACTAAGCTAGAGGAACTTGCCACCCGATAACAATATGTCCCTGAAGCCCAGCCGAATATTTGGTGTGCGAGCGATCCTATGTTCGAGTGCTGGTGGAGCATGTGCTTTTTCCGTGCCATGTGACATCAATATCTCACAGAGTAGATCTACATATAAAGCACATGTATGGGTAACGTTTTATGTAAATTTAATGTAGCAAGATTATTTTAGCCATCTCTTCGGAGGCGCTCGACCCGGTAAGACAATAACCAGCCTGCTTTGTCTCAGAAGCCCCTCAAAGGCATGAATTGTGGCATACAGCAGTATAAGAAGTCATACTATCGAAGCAGCGAACGACAAAGGCGCTGATCAGCCTGCGCAGATACATAGGCTGATCTGCGCTTTTGTTGTTCGCACATAGAATTAGCATGTTTTCTCCTGACGAGGCTCATTTCGCGTTGGCGTTGAACTAATATATCATATTGTTAATAAGTTTAAAACTTTTTAGCAATGCGATCTATAACGTCTGCAGGATAGGAAACAAAATATGAAAAATTGTAATAATCGAGCCGTGCCTTGACAAAACCTGCTTTTATGGCATATGATTGCGAGGCGCTTGGCGGTTTGGATGGAATGCTGAAATGTTCAAGTCCAAGGTAGGCGAGTCATCCGCGGTTGGAGAGGGACCAGTTGAAAGACTTAAAGTCCGATTTTTATAGGAGAGACACAGGGCTTATCTAACATAGAAATGTCTGAAAATGATACTAGGGTTTGTAATCCAGACGAGTAAGGAGCTTCCATGTTAAATCTGAAATATAAAAATGAAAAGACAACTGAAAAAGATGACAAATAATGTTTTTTTGATAAACGTAACAAACGTACTTATAGACGATTATCGAATAAACAGCGAACGATCGGCGATCAGTCGGCGACCATTCACCAAACGGTTGCCGCACCAAACGGTTGCCGATTAGCTGCAACCTCTGAGCGACTAAATGCCGAGGCGCTTTTTGCATGCATGTCACACATACACATGCGCATATGCACACACGTTGTCCCTGGTATTTAGCGGAATGTTCAAACCCTGGCACGACTCTACCGGTACTTATCGGGGGTTACATCACGGACCTTTAGCCCCGCTATGTTCCTGCTGTTGACACGGGTGTACTACAGAGCTTGTACTCTTAAAACGACGAAAATGAGGAGAAACATTGACAATTTATTTCGTTTTTTTTTTTTTTTTTTTTTTTTTTTTTTAATTCGTTTTTTTTTAAATGAACAAAAACAAATTCATTCATCGATTACCATGCAGCTTTTTGCATAGCGTTAGTTGAATGCCATGAAAGTCGTTTTCGATTGCCGTCTCACTCTACTTAATGTGAACAACTAAAGGTCGATTGAATCTTCACGGATTAGCCACAAATGATTGACTTTTATCTGTTTGTCACTGAAATAATCAAATAATACCATAAATATGAAAAATCTGCCAGATTTCTTCGATTCTCAAGAAAAAACAATACGCAATCTCAGATTCCAGGTTCTGTCGCAGTCAACACGCTAAGGATTCAATGATCAAATTTTGTGGAATACATCCTTGACTACCTATGAGGAGCATGTTATACTTACTTTAACTGATAATTCTTTAAATGTCATGCGAATAAATGAAACTGCTATTCCATAAGAGTTGCGTATTAGATTGCCGCGGTCGTTTCTGATTGCCTGTGGTCATTGAACGACAAATTCTATTTTAACATATTCATTTCGAACTTTTGAGTCACACAACAACGGACGTTTAAATAGTTTTGGCTCTGGTCAGATGCCGAAGAAGGCGTTGTCTAAGCAGGGTCTGCTCCGTTTGCCATGATTTAACGCTAAACACACTTGGTAAAATATTTAGCAGACAACATTTTAAAATAGATTTTGTTATGAAATTTCAAATCTTGCTTTCTGGGAAAAATATCATCATTTTGTAGTCTGCTGAATTTGCCCAGAGAGTGGTAAAGTTGAACTCTTTCACTGCCACAGGCGATAATAACAGGCTTTTGCAAACAGCACAGATCCAGAGCTCAAGAGCCGTCTCATCTGGATCTACGCTGTTTGATATTCAGTCTATCAATTTTACGTATAACAGTCTTTCCAAGCGGCAGTTTGTTAAAATAAAAAAGCAGACGACAAATGTCGTCTGAAATTTTGCACCGAAAACGTTAAGCAATACACAATATCAGAAGCTAATGATCATGACCTTCTTTATGTTACAAAACTCTATTTTAACCCTTGCCTTGCTGAATAAATTAAGATGCCACTCCACTTCTAATTTCCAGCCAATCAGATTACTTGATCCGGGTTTTTGATAGAAATTCACATATTTAATGACAAACAGTGCAGATCCAGATTCTTCAGAAGCCAACTGATCTGGATCTCCACTGTTTGCTAAGACAGGGCATGACGTGTTTAGCAAGAGAAGGGTTAAAAATAAACTAAACTAAATAGCATTCTCCTACATGCACAAAGGACGAATCTGTTGGAGATACACGCGTATTAATGTGTTAGAGAGCACAATGAAACCCTTCCAGTGTTTTCAATATGGTTACAGACCCCTATTAATTTCTCCATAGGCTACAATGCCAAGAAATCAAAAGTGTCTCACCTGCTACAGTTCCATAGGCCTAAATCAGATCCTGGTTTCGGTGGGATGTGACAGCCGCTTGAGCCAGCAACAGATCCTGGTATTTTCATGTCCTCTTCGTCACTTCGAAAACACATGACATTGCCCGCCATATGACATCCCAAAAATTTCTCCTGTTCGGGATCACAAACTGGAATGACCGACCGACTCGTTGTAGCACTCCACCCAGCCAAATAGTTTCCTACAGAATATTTTACTATCTGGAATTTATCTCCTCCAGGAACCTAAAGTCGCCTGAAATAAATAGAACAATGCAGCCTTTTTTACCTTTCACTGTATACAACATCTACTCCGAACATACTATTTTTAGATAGGACTATTTTTCAGGGTACCAAAACAGTGTGACGTCAGTAGTAGTCAATAGTAGTCTGGTTCCATATTATTAGCCTATAAACAGATAGAAATGTATGTAATATGTGTCCTTGTCATTAGTCTTGTTACTTACTAGAGATTGGACACAACAAAACCTGGAGTATACTGTCAATAATCGATTGATTTGAGAATTAAGTACCGGATTATCACTCTTTTCTATAACCTATAGCTGGAGCATAGCGATAGTCCTGCAAAATGTATTGTTTTTCAAAAGGCCTCCCGACAAACCCCTACTCGGATCTTATAATCACCTCTTTATTACATGCCTTTGATCTTAACTAGCACCTAGGCAGGGACAATAATATTTAGTGGGCTGTACCACTTTTGGTGTCTTTACATAACTCAGCAAAATTAAGCATTCTATGTTTTATTGTTGTTGTTTTTGTGTGTGTTTCTAAGAAAATAAGACTTGGCATTTCATGTGAATCGCCTGCTCGGCCGACGATTCAAATGAAATGTCGAAGCTTATTTCTCTGAAAACTTAAAAAAAAAAAACAATCTCAGCTGCATGTGTGATATGTACTTTAAAGGTTTAAAGAGATAAATGAGTACAATGTAAAACAGGATAAATACAGATTACCATAATCATGGAAATTATTCGGACACAGGCGCCTGAGTAATCCGCATCAGGGTATTGCTAAATGTCTACGCCATTAGCATTTCTGCGTGCTCATTTGGATTACTATAGCCTGTAACCACAATCATATTCTGAAACCCGAAAAACTTCTTTTGCCAATATGGGCTGTGCCAAGCAAAGAGTGCATTCGACCATACCGCAAAATGTGCATCCAGATAATCTTGCGCCTGCGCGATCTCATCCGGGCCTTTGCTCTACATTGATGCAGTCTATAGCAGCCAATAACTCTGACAGTTTGATCTGGACCCTCGCTGTCCGCACATTCCTCGAATGACACGGGCGTTTTGACCAGAATATTAACAGGATATAACAGTAGACTGGCCAGTCGTGGTCAGAAGCTCATTACATTTTTTTTCTCTTACCGTACATAATGTAGCTTTGTAGCTTTGTCAAGCCTCATTGTTTAGTGTATTCCTGCATCTATGATTCATTCTGGGGGTAGTTGGGTGAGGCAAAGGTGTCCTGTATCTTACGTCACCGGGGCGTCCAACTGATATTGGCTTACAGCTGTACAAGGCTTGCTATCCTTGCAACAGGTAAGGGTATGGGGAAAATGTTTTTATTTCTTCTGTTTCTTCACTTTCATTCATTTTCCTCTTTCTTCGCTGTCCCTCTCTTTTATCTTCTCTACTATCTCTTCTATCTCTTCCCTTTTTCTCTGGGAGACAACACAAAATGACCCACAAGGATTGACCTGTCGTTAATCAATCAATCATTCTGGGCAAATCTGATTAATTAAGGCATTTTTCAATCTTGATAATCTTCCTTTTAGCACCTGATCGTTGGAAAATGCACAACCCGTAGAACAGTCGACCGATCGAAAAGTTGACTTTGGAAAAGTGCCCTATAATCACCTTGTGAGTCCGTCTGTCCGTCCGTGATCAGTAATGGAAAGTAGCCATTGCGCTTAAACTGTTAGGAATAATTTGATTTTCATATACTGATAGAACCCGACAAGAACTAACAAAAACGCTTGTCAAATGTCATTTTTCTTTAACCAAGGCAACACCGAAGCACACAATGTGTGAATATGGAAATCATCGAAGGTTTTTAACCATAAGGGATATTTTGATAGCATTTTGTATATGCATTAGTATTGACAAGATCCAGACAAAGGAAATACCCAAATTTTACTTTTCCTTGACAGAGGCAATGCCGAGGCCAAAATGTGACAGTTATCCAAAGTACCCATAAATCTTGAAGCCTCAGGAAAATTTTGATAATTTTTCGCACACAGATCGATAATGACAAGATCTAGACAATGAGCTTGCCAAATGCCAGTTTTGGCTGACTGAGGTAAAATTATGGAAATAGGTTTTCAACAATACTGACTATTTAGATTAAATTTTATACACACATTAATATTGACAGGATCTAGGCAAAGGAAACGCCAAACGCCCGAGGCTAAATAATGACACAGGCAAGAATCAGGCGGGTGGTGCACCTTAGCAATAATTGATTATTATTCTTAATCTTTGTACTATTGAGTACCGTATACTTGTTTTGGTGTGTTTGGGATGACAGGAATTAAAAAATCAAATACGGCTTACTGTCAGAGGGTTTATACATCAACCTGTACTTCTGTGTCTTTTTACATGTCTAAAAATGGTTGTTCAGTCAAACCCTATACCATCGTAAATTTAATATCCATATGTAAGTTGCTCAATATGTGGTGTAAATCGTGTAAATCTGCTTTAGAGTTTGTCCAAGGTACAGAATTGTCGCCCAAGAATCTTATTTAATGCTGTACGAAATATATTTCGCATTGTGCCCTTTATCTATCGGTTATATTTCGTAAGTTATCCAATAACTAACGTAGCGTTTACTGAGAAAATTTTTCCTATGGCTCTTCCTTTTCTTTGTTTATAAGAACGTTCATTGAAGTAAAAGATGTTGTCGCTTCACAAAACCTTTGACTACAAGCTACGACGAAGCTACCCAATCGAATTTTAAAGAGATGTCAAACGCGCCTTACGCGAATTTCCTTTCTGCGTATAGTCTTTATGTGAAAAAAATCTGCAGATATGTAAGTTTGATATGACGTTGTTAAACATTGCGTTATCGCTTTGAAAATGACATATTTGGATTTTCAACAAGTCTGTGTCAGATAAACATGTTTCTCATGATTATGATCTATTGATTTTTGGAAACTGTTCGTTTTGTTATGGCAAGCGGCATCCATGGTATTTACCAAATACTTATCTTGAGGCTTATAGCTGAAATACCAGATTGATAAGACTGACGTTGTTAATAAAAAGTGATTAAGGAGTATCGTTTCAAACGTTTGAAAACTCTTTCTCCGCTCCCTGTGTGGCCTTCTTATTTTCACCTTGCCTGCACGAAAGAACTGAAAGGGTTAGTGACCGGCGTTAGCGTCGTTATCATCGCAGCGCTTTTGTTTGGAGAAATGCTAGATACTTTTTTAAAGTCTAGTTGTTGCAAAACTGTAAGTGAAGATACGCAAGCGATACCACGATCACAAGCACAACCTTCCATTAACCAAAAGAAGGAGAGATGAGTTACAAATAATGATAAAACAAATGTCACACATGTAGTCACCAACGCACAAAGTAGAATGGCAACAGAAGAAACGCCTTTAAACAGCCAATACTTGTTTTTACCGGGAGTGGGTGCGGCGCGGGGTGGGGGCTTAAACAAGAACCAGCTTTTCTAGCGCGAAACCCCACCCTTATCTCCTGATGCAGCTCTAAACATTAATCCAATACAAACAGAAAGAAAACAGGAAGCAAAGTGAACAGCCGATAAAGAAAGATGACCACAAAGCTAGAATCACGACACGAAAATTGAAAGCAAAGTGGTAGCCCTGGGAAACCACAATGCTAGAATTTCAATAAAAATGATAAGCTTTAGATTATCCGCTTCGGTACGGACAGTAGTAGATACCACTAGGAAGCTTAAACCGGTTTACTCGCGCGCGCGAAACCTTGTCCTTAATTCTGACACAATTCAAAGTTATGAAAATATATTTTCGATCAGCAAAGGGACTATCTACATCATCTGCCAAACATCACAATTAAACACATATAATTAAAACTGATGTGATAGAACACAGCAAAGGGTTCAATGGCGTTCTAAAGGCAGAACACTAGAAAACACATACAGGACCACGACGTCCCGATCACAGACATTGATGGTCAGCTGAATTTTATGGTGACTGAGTCTATAAATTCAGACAGATTCTTGGCAAAACTGATTTTTCGGACCAATTTAAAATAAGTGTCATTCGCTACAAAAAGACATGTTACAACATTGATATATTGCGGCAAACTGCATGCATAGTTTTTAACCGAATTATGATTGATAACTTTCCTCTTTAATTGTATGATGGTGGGTCGGTGCTGAATCCGTTTCAGATGGTTTGCACCTGACTATCAACGTCTTTAGTCGGGTCCTTTGTCGCCCTGTTTGTGGTTTTCTTGTCTTCTGACTTCAGTTTGCCACTGAGCACATTGTTTTGTTTATCTTAGTGCGTTTGATTATAATATGCTTCACTCTGATGTTTTACAGATGAGGTAGAGGACCCATATACGGACCAAACATATATGTGTAATTTAGATATACATCAGAATTAAGGGCAAGGTTTCGCGTGGGTAAAATAAGTTTAAGCATCTTCCCCGACCCACCCTTTAATAGTTTTCCTACTGACCGTTCCAAGGCGGATCCTCTGTTGCAGTTCTTCTGTGATTATGCGCCGGTGGTTTCATACGTGGCGTTTGTTTTGTCAGTATTTGTTCCTATCTCTCCTTCTCTTGGTGCCTCAGGAAGGCTGTGCTCCGTGATTGTAGCATTCCTGGGTATCTTCACTTATATTTTGTTTAATAGTATATGAATAATTTGCTAAAAGCCCAGTTCTGTTTCCATTAAAACTTCTGCTACGATCTGATGATGTTTTGTTGATTATCGAATCAGCCGGAGACGGAGAGAAAGACAGTTAAAAGGTATCGATAATAACTATTATGCCATTTGAATACCTAGCATCTGTTATCTCGCAGTTCTTGAAAGACTCTCTATCAAAGACTTAAAACTCATTTATTTCTATCGGATTTCAAAGGAAACGAGATGTTGTTTCTATTTTACGATGAAATTAATTGAGCCGGGGTACAGCATTCCCTAAAACTTTGCATGTGTGCCTCCGCGCGGTTTAATCAAATTTCTTCACACGGTACTCTGTGGGTAGTTAAGAATCCAAAGCTTCTTTAGGCGGACAGCGAATATTCTGATCAGCCTGTGTCCAGCTCAGTTATTTAAATATGCGCTGTCTGACACGATCGCTATTCTACATAACATTTCGGCCTTACGTGAATCTGTCAGTGAATAGCAAAACCCTTTTTCAGATAATACAGGAGGTGATCAGCACCTTTGCTTGTTCGTCATAAGGTATATTTTTCTTGCTACCACAGAAATTGATATTTCACTTTCAGCAGGATTAAATATGTCATTACGTGTGATGTAGTTAACAAGGCTACTAATCAGTTAAGGATTGTGTAGTTAAACGTGACAAGCGTAAATCAACATTACCTTATTTTTCGGAAACAAAATAGATCCGCTTCCTTCCCAGTTTTTGTGTGCCTGTGTTGTTTAATTAGAGTCCTCACAATTTTCTATTGCAATATATGAGGACGCGCCAAGGGCCATGCGAAAATGTGTCTTTGGCATAGTAGACAACGAAGGTCACAGAAGTCTGATCAGGACTTTCACTGTTTGCTGATAGAATCATTGGCTACTACAGAATGTATGAATGGAGAGCAAAGACCCGGATGATATGCGAAGGCTGATCTAGAGTTGCGCAATTTTCGCATGTTCAAACGACTTTTCGCACGACGCGGCCCAATTATGAGGCTGAAATTATACGAGGTATCCTTTCTGATTTCCGTCTTTTATGTAATGAAATTTCTTATTGATTATGAACACTGACGCGTGAGAATTTTGCCCACCTAATAATTAACCGTTTACGTGATGGCTTGTATGTAAGTATTAAATCTCATATTGAACGATTTAAATTTTCTTTGAATTTAAATACAGTTGACTCTCGTTATCTCGACCTCGTTTATCTCGAATAACCGCTTATCTCGAAGTAAAAATCTGGTCCCTGCCTAAACATGAAAATCTAACAACAGGTAAAAAAATATTGTGGAAAAGAGGAGAAATTGCTCCTTAGGACCAATTTCTCCTCTTTTCCACAATATCTTCAATATATCTCTAACTTCAAGAGTCCAATTACATATACAGCCGACTCTCGTTATCTCGAATCCCAAGGGACTCTATAAAATACTTCGAGATATCAATACCTCGACATATCAGATTTGCAGAATTGAGGAAAAAAAATAATTCGATTAACCACATTTAAAAAAAATATGTGTAATTGGACTCTTGAAGTTAGACATATTTTGAAAATATTGTGGAAAAGAGGAGAAATTGCTCCTGAGGAGCAATTTCTCCTCTTTTCCACAATATTTTTACATGTTATTAGATTTTCATGTTTAGGCAGGGACCCGATTTTCACTTCGAGATAAGTGGTTATTCGAGATAAGCGAGGTCGAGATAGCGACAGTCAACTGTATATTTGTTAAATGTGGTTGTTCGAATTATATTTTCCTCAATTCTGCAAATCTGATATGTCGAGGTATGGATATCTCGAAGTATTTCTTAGGGTCATTCGGACTTAGAGATAATGAGAGTCGACTATATTGACAGTATGCTAGTGAGTCATTCTAGCCGCATGTGCAGGGTTAGAGTAGCATTCGTTTGTTGAGAAATAAAGATGTACAGCGCAACTGACAGTTCTGTTAGTTTGTGATCATTTGAAAAAGATCCACAGGTACTGCACTTCTAAACTTTATAAGGAAGATAGATAGGAATTGTTTGATATTATTGCATAAAAAGCAGTGTCGCACGTTATTGACAGCCGTGCATTAACCGGTGAAAAACCGTGTTTTAACAAGGCAATTCACGTGCTGTTAATGCACGGCTACGCAGCTTTTAATATGGTCGTACCGGGGCCACAGATTTGCTGCCGTTACGAGGTGTGTACTGCCCGGCCCTAGAACGAGCATAATCTGTGTAAATTGCGTTCGCGAGACATCGGTGAAAAGGCGAAACAAAATAGTGCAAGAAATAACGCGAAATGTAGCAAATGTTTTGTTTTTATGCAATAATAGTGATCGAACATGCTTTTTCAGTGTATTAACATTCGCCAAGTCCCTAGGGTTAAAGTAGGCCCAAAACAGCAGGTTCTCTGGAGCTCCCGGATACTTAAAATATATTCTGTCTTTGGATTTGTCCATGTAGCATTGACATCGTCTATTATATTTCCATGCAGCAACACATTGTCAGATTAGCGCAAAACCATTTGTTCTGTCATTTTTTTCAGAAGAAACGGTAAATCTTTCACAAGTTACTGACACACACACACAGCTCCATTCATAAAGAGCTAAAAATGCGTCATAGCTAAGTGTTTTGTCCTTGTAATAGATGCTGTTGTGGAACAAAGAACTTTCATTTTCCGGAAGTTGAAATACGTTACGTTACACTGTTTCTGTGCTGAGGAAGTCGGAAACGTAGGTGCAAAATCCTTGGAAGTATATTACCCATTTATGAAAAAGGCACCAGTTCGCCAAACACCGAAAGTAAACTCTTTTTCTAGTAAACGTGTTATTAATGGGCAAAAAAAAACCACATCATGCAAATCACTTTTCTGTAACAATTGTAATGTTTTTTTAAGAAGCATTGCCTTTCAATTTCTAGTAAGATGACATTAAAAGTATATAGAATTTAACGTTATTTTAATAATAATGTAATGGCTATGTATGCAGTTTTGGCTGTAGAATGATCAGTGAAGGTCCTGACCAGAATGCATGAATGCACAGGCTGACTTAGGCCTTTGATGTAGGCATATTCCATACATGAAAGAGTCATTTTCTTGTATTGCGCATCAATCACTATTATAAGTATGTCATGAAGATAATCTTGTTGGTTTTGTCTCCCTTCTTTAAAGTGTCTTCACTAAAACGAAACACTTTGCTTTCAGAAGGGACTTATGTGCAGGAGAGGAAACATGAAGTCACATAAGTTGTCTCCCTTGCACAAAACCACAGAAAATCTACCAAGTGCATCAAATCTCCTTAATTATATAGTGGACAAAGTTACGACTATATGAGTCAAAGTCCGACTTTCCAAGCATGTCACATGGTCAGCGTTGAAGGGTTCGGCTTATTTGCTGGAAGTGCTTTTCTGAAAACCATTTTACACGGTAGTCAATGGAAGGATAGCATTGAAAGTTATGTTGAGTAAAATAAAAGTCAAAAAGGATTGCCTTTGGAAACAAAGAACACACTAATATCACGAAATTCGGAGACTCGGTTTGATTGATTCTCTTCATATGCAACACTGTAGTTTACCACTGACAACACTAGTGGGTCGATTGTCTCTGAGTGTAGACTAGTAAAATGGCCTGAACGGGAACGTAATACTGTTTCATTCAATCCTTAACTTTCTGTAATTTAAGCAAACAGTGCAGACCCTGATCAGACTTCTGTAATCTAAGCAAACAGTGCAGACCCTGATCAGACGCCATTTCTGCGTCGTCTGATCTGGGTCTGCACTGTTTACCAATGTCCAGGTTTCACAGATAACCCCCTTTGTATTGCACTATGGCGTTACAGCAATAAGAATACCCGTTACCGGAATTTCATCTAACCCGCGGTTTGATTACATTGGTCAACGATAATCACATGGACAACTACCTTAAGGACATTTTGGCGTTTGTATACCATGGCTATATTGCAAACAGTCGACCCAATGAAAGTACAAAGGTAATCCTTGGAAACAAAAAAAAAAATCAAGGAGCGACAATAGGAGTGTCCGCTTCATTGAGACTTTTCATATGACATCAATATAGTTTCAGGGATACATACGCCCCTAGCATCGGTACTCAAATTTCACTTGAGCTGTTTTGATTTAGCATCCAATGTAGATTTTGTTCTCAGACTTTCTATGTTCGTTAAAAGTGAAAATAGCTTTCCAGTATTTTGCTCTCCACAAACAAAGAACAACTTAAAATATAAATTACAATCCTGCACTGCACTACCGCATTCGCTCTGAGTGTTCGATTACTATACTTATCCTAAAATTTCGCAACTCTATTTTACCACTTGGCTATGTGTCCAAAGAATGCATGTTGAGATGCAAACAGTATAGACCCAGATCAGACGCCGCCTTTCTGCGGCGTCTTATCTATGTTTCCATAGTTGCCTCAGACCTGTCTGTGTAAATACGCAGGGTAAGTGCGGTACTCTTACAAGACAAATAAAGGTTTGGCAATAAAATATAATATGTATGGCGAAACCAGACTGATGACAGCACTCTTTGTTCAATAAATTACTTGGCATACCATAGGCATACAAATTTAAAATACGGAAAAACCTCAGCAGTATTGGCTTCTAGCCTTGTTCACTCTGCTCGTTTCCAAATTTCGTCCTTAACTAGTACTCTCCAAAAGCTCCAAGAGGGCTTCTCTGTACGCTACCGATGAAAAGCCTAAATCATCATTATTAAAACAGTGGACATGCGCATACCAAGGATTATCCTTTTGTTGCGCAATTCTGTAAAGCATTACGGAAACACGCCTATTCAAATGTATAGAAAATTTCACCTCCAAAAATTGAAAATTTTCAGATAAAATCTTTGATATTTTTTCATATTTCTGATCAAAACACAGATTGTCGGTACTCGTTAGAACCGCCTCGGCGAGGCGGTTCTAACGAGTACCCACAATCTATGTTTTGTGCAGAAATAAAACCAATAATGTATACCCCTGTAAACCCTAGTTTTACTATATAAAAGTGGGGTTTAAGGGGGTCAAAATTATATAGGCATGTTTTCGTGATGAGTACTATTTAGGTGTGACGCGGCTTAACTATTCAGTTTTCCTCATTCCAGACAAATATGATATTTACACAGAAACCATACATTCTTTTTCCATAATATAACAGAAAAGCTCTTGGCTAGTTATAAAATCTTATTCATTTAGCCGCGTAATTTGATAAATATTTGTCCAGTCGAAAGTTGATTAGACTTATACGATAGTTCCTTCGGGCGTATGAAAACACAGAGCAATAAAGAAAGAACTTGTGTACGCTGAGTCTATATGAGTGAATATTTTTTTCTCTTCCTACTATTAGTTTCACCATAAGTTAGAGGAACCTCTAGGATGGTTTCGAAAATGGAAAATATACGCGGCATCAGTCGGTGTCACGAAACTATAGTCGATTGGTCGTTGATGAAAGTTATACAGGAGAATGACAGCCAACTTCTCCTTATAGAATTAGTTTTCATATTTCTGCTTTGATTAAATGGACTTTACTGATATTGCCATTATTTTAACACAACTTATGTTCGGTTCGGCCGGTAAGGCGACTGAAATGCAAATAAATGTACAGGCTACTTTAAATCTTGTCCGTAGATTTGTCATTGACGAACACTGTGTGTTAAATGCAGGATCGTTACACGATATGAAGTCTGTGTATAGTTCACGTCTAAACAGATGGAAGAAGCAAAACCAGTTGGGTGGTATTTTTACTCGGTGCACCAGCCCTGATAAATCAAGTTTACCCTACAAAGAGCTCTCACTTTTGTCATTGTAAGTGATGGGGAAAGATATGCTGATAATGAAACAGAATTGTACATAAAAGAAAAAAAGTGCAAAAGCAGTCATTTTTGGGTGAAAAGTTGATAATTTTGAATAAAATCACAGATTTCTGTAATATTTTTAATATACTTTTCGAAATTTTAATTTTGTCTTGGTGTTTATGTTATACTGATCAATATGTATCAAAACAGAAATTGCTTGCCCCAGTCAGAAAGTACTATCTGCAGTTTTGAGTAAAACGTAATACGTGTGAACAAACACTGCTGCTGATTTCTCTTACAAAAATATTGTTCTCAAAATTTTAGCTTTTCTTTCAATGGTATTATATTTTTACAATACGAAAGTACTCGTAAACTTTAAAATTGTTTCTTGGCCTAAAATGTGAATACCGGATCACAAATTTAGGTGAAATGTGGTAATTTAATAATTCAATCTGTATCTTTGCAATTATTTTTTTTTTTAAAGCAACCAAAATCGCTGCTACTAAATGTTCAAGGATGTTAACCGTTCCTAGGGTAACCCCAGATGTGTTAGAATGAATGCTATGATCATTTATTTTTCGTTTCACATTTGTTTTAAATTTTATTTTATTTTTTTAGTGAATATGCTTGTTTTTACCTTATTTCCATCTTTTTTATTTGTTAACAGACAGTACACTTACACGCAACAAATCAATTTTAATAATGCTACTGATTCTTACGTACTTTGGAGCAAAACTTAAACACATGGCTATAAAGTAACTGTCTATGTTAGTTTAATTGTTTAGAATGATACATAATTTAGTTGTCATAGCAACCAGTGTGCTTTATAGAAGCAAAATACCTACATTAAATAACTTCAGACATAACTTCAAACCTACTGTCTCATGAATCTCAAGACAAAAACAGAAAACAACAAACTGATCATGTCCAATATTTGGTTTGCTAGTAAAATATATAATTGGGTTGCTATGGCAACAGAAATGTAAAACTAATACATAGGTCCATTCTCTAATAATACTAAAAAAAACTAAATAGGCGGTGTTTGGATGTACAGAACAAATGAAAAATAGATAAAAATAGATTCAGTTTGATTGAGTCTGTTCGTAAGGAAAAATGAAAACCAAATACAGCATCCCTTTCATCCCTCATGCCCCACTCTCAGCAGCTTTGGGCGGAAGTCTATTTTCACATATTATATATGAACACAACAGTCCTAAATCATAGTTCGAAAAAATAAGACTCGTAACCAAGTACGGCCTCCACATATGCACTTACCCAGTAAGCATTTTTTATAAATCTGTAGCAGGCCGTTATCGGCCCAACAGGGTAGCTGACGGGCCGATAACGGCCCACTGTAGATTTCTAAAGAATGCTAGCTGGACCCAGAAAGCATTCTTTACAAATCTATAGCGGGCCGTTATCGGCCCGTCAGGGTAGCAGACGGGCCGATAACGGCCCGCTGTAGATTTCTAAAGACTGCTAGCTGGGTAACGACAGCTGTTGTAGTCATTTGCATAAACATCTGCAATACTTTAGACTATTGCAGTTTGCCAATCAGTTCACGTAATATATTATTGCCTATTCTAATCATTTAGCATACCAGTCGGACCTTCATAAATGGTATGTTTCTATGAGATTTGCTATGCTAATTGAAGATCATATAAGGCAGAATCTATCTTAAGCTTCGGTTTCGGCGGGGTACGAAAATAAAATGATTCTCGTATAGAGATCAAAGTCACTACTTAGTGCACTTACAGAGCTTAGATATTGTTGTCTCCAGATATGTCTCCCTTCTTTTAATGAATGTTGTAATTGAGGATCACTTTACAATTACAAGCAGAAACGTGCGCAGCGGAAAGCCAGAGCTAAGGCAATACCAACAGAGCTTTTTTCTTCAGATCTCTCTTGTTCTATCTTCAAAAGGCAGTTTAGAGTTAAGATTGGTCTCATCAGCCGTCTTATAACACACAAATAATAACACTTCACGCATTTGATTAGGATTGGGTCATTGTCAGTAATGACAGACGAACGATATACAAATACAACAATGTACGACTCTGCACCTTTGAACGTATACATGTGCTAATTCCATAAGCTTGCTACTTGTATATCCCCACTTCCAATTTGGCCTCAAGGTCAAGGTCACGGACTGAATTTTCATGTTAAAGTTTGAGTTAAAGTTGTTTAGGGTGTCATTATGTCCAAACCCTCGTATAGATTTGGTTCCTATATATATGATGATATATACAGTACTTTCCCCATTCCCCTACTTGACATTAAGATCAAGTCATGGACGGTTTAGGATCCATTATTTCCAAATATTTGATGAATTTTGTTTGTGTATGGTATTGTAATAGATATTGGTCCAAAATTTTAGGCATACCATCCCCATCCCTATTTTAGCTGACCATAATAGATATGTATGATTGATACTATAAGACTCCAGACTACTTATGGTGTTCACATCTGTCTCCAAAGAAAAAAAAAATAAATAAATAATGGCCAAAAGTGAAATAAAATTTTAAATATTCTAAGTGCTTCAGAAAGAAAATGGGCAGCCTCATGCGAGGTGTCCTGTCTTTGACAGGTCTTATTTTTGTATTGACTGTTCTAATGAGGTTCCTCTATTGCAATTTTCATACGTATTCTTCTGGTTGGTCAGTCTGTTGTCTACAGGGGGTCTGTTGTATTTCGTAGAAGGTGTGTTATTGTGTATGTGCTTATGTTTCGGTTACTTTTATTGGCTCGAAATGGAGTATTGATTGATTGTGGCTTTTCCTGGGTAGGCTCGCAAACTGATTTTGTGTTCTTTGTGTCCAAAGGCAATCCTTTTTTACTTTTATTTTACTCTACTGTAGCTGGCGTTGTGCCGTGTGGCGGCCGTAAAATGTCTACCCGTACATCATCAGTATGCCGGTTATATTTTAGGATCATTGAGCCCGTCCTGGTTATTTTGAAAATCAAATCGAATACCGCTTAAGCCGGCGCTAAAGGGGGTGGGGTGTATGCAGTCTTGCAAACTACAGTGTTGCATATGAAATGACTCAGTCAAACCGAGTCTCCGATTTTCGTGGTTGTGTGTGTTCTTTGTTTCCAAAGGCAATCCTTTTTGACGTTGATTTTGTTCGCTATTCAACCTCTAGATTGTAAAAGCGAGGATGGGTCATGCATCGAACTATTCAATCTTTGTATCAGTGTCCAACAGCAGTCCGAGTGTTTTAATTCATTTAAGTACATGAAATTGACCTCAAGATGACTGAGGCAGCTTGACTTGCAATGAATAAACACTAGAATGTTACAAAACCCATGTATGCATTCAGATATTCAGGAGATATATTTTTACACACGTTTAAATAAAATTTTAGCATAGAAGTTCCTAGTCCGTGACCTTGACCTTTAATCATAACCAGTGGTGAGAGTTGTTTGAATACAACTTCGGGCCTATATATATACCACGATCACAATTATAAACTATATCAAACAAAAGGTTCGAACAATACTGCTTCATAAATCTTTAAATTTAATACACAATCATTTGTGTATGCTTACGCCGACGTCAACGCAGACATTGCCGACGCTGATGCTAATGCAACAGTTCCTCATATGCTTTGTACATATGAGCTTTAAAGATAGACTATTGAACGGAAAGACAATATTTCTATTATTGTAAGTGCTGGACGGTATTTTTCTTGTTACTTCTTGTAACAGGTAAACAATATTGCTTAACTCGTACCAAAAAATGTAATTTTCAGTCAAATTTTAAGATTTTTTGTGAAAAAAAAATGTAAAGTACTTGTTTGTCTATTATCATGTTAGATTATAATTCTTAGAGCATTAATAGATAAAATTTCTCTAAGCCGGACAAATGATTTCCTGTGCTGTGGAAATATTACAGAAAATACTCATTTTATTATTGAAAATAGCAGCTTTTGACCCACAATATAACTAAAATATCGATTTCAAAGCCTTGAAAAAAAATCGTTTTGTTTAAATTATTCCAGAAATTCGGGATTTATATTAAAATTATCAATATTTTACCCAAAAATGACTAATTACACGATTTGTTATCTTTCATGCCAAGTCTGGTTTCAATATCACCATATTTTTCCCCTTAGAATGCATCTGAATTATTAAGGCGGTGTGTGGGAGGCGGCAGGGCGGGTGCTGATCCCTTTTTTGTGCGAATTCGATGAAGTAGTGCTCCGACTATATACATCTTGTTACGTGTTAATCAAAAACGCATCGAATGAAGAAGAAAGGAAAGGTTAACGTGGTGCAATACTTCCAAGTAACTTCATTGTTTGCTATTCTTTTTTTGAACGAAAGAAGAAGAAAGAAAAGGTAAACGTGGCGCAATACTTCCAAGTAACTACACTGTTTGGCATTCTGGTTTTTATGTTAGACTAAAACCCTATTTTAATCAGTTCAAATTAAGGGTCGGAAGAGTCCAGTTCATTAAATCTCGAGGACAAAAAGTCCAGTTCATTAAATCTCGAGGAAAAAAGGATTGAACCTTATATCAAGCAACAACAGTCACGCAACCGCGAAATGCTGAACATTTGCTCAACAGTGTATACCCCTGCATTTCAATGTTTTTCACTCTATATTGCTGGCGAGCAAGGAGGTACTGGTAACTTAGACTTGTTACCTATTTGCTGTAGCATGCGAATGCCGTTTTCCGATTATGACTGAAGTACCGTTAATATAGGGACATCTTATCTCCTTACCGTTTTTGTCCTAAACACTGAACAACTCCGTTTTACTACCGGTGAACTTGCTGGCAGTCACATTTTGTGACGTCTGAGGTAATGCTAAAGTACTTGCTTTGCCTTTTCTGTCACAGGTTAATTGGGTCAATAACAACCACATATTTGAATTGCGTGTAGTGAAGTCAGTGGTACATGTACTGATCAGGAAGAGTGCAATCTGGCCTTGATATTTGCCCTTTAAGTATCTTAAAAACGTCGTTTTTTTTATCCCCCGCCCGATAGGTTCGGGAGATAAAGCGATCAGCATTGAGTCCATCCGTAGGCGTAGCCTTGTGCACTCCTTAACTTTGATACCCTTTGATATATTTTGATAATATTTGGTAGGAATGAAGAGGAGGACCAGTAGGCGTGTCGCGTGGAAGAGAGACAACTCTCACTTTCTTCATTATGTACTTATCTCCCCGGAAGTCGAAATCTTGTGCAGGCCATTATTTCTATACTGTTTGAGATGACATATATCAGGTCAAGTAAGAATGTTGCATACAAGAAGGACATTCTTGCTCTGTTCTTTTTCTAGTTATCTCCCTGAATGGATTTCTAAGCCAAATTATTGTGCACTTCATAACTTCTTAATGGCTTGAAATATTTTGATAATATTTAGAATAAACATAGTAGGGATCAGAAGGGGCATCGCGTGCAAGAAAGACAGCTCTAACTTTCTTCATTATGTACTTATCCCCCTGATACCGAAATTTATGTGCAGGTCATACTGTTTGAGATAATTTGATAATATTTGGTAGCAGTATATATCAGGTCGAATAGGAGTGTCAGATGCAAGAATAACAACTCAACTCTTGCTTTAATATTCTAAGTTATCTCCTTTGAACAAATTTCTAAACCGAATTCTCGTGCAAATCACAACCTCTGAATGTTTTAAAATAGTTTAATAATAATTGGTAGAGGTATTGATAATGACTAGTAAGCTTTCGGCGCGCGTTAGAGAGTCAATACTGACTTTCTTCGTTATGTACTTATATCCCTAAAGCCGAACGCTTGTGTAGCCCATAACCCCCATACTGTTTGTGATAATTTGATAATATTTGGTAGGGAATATATCAGGTCAAGTATGAGTGTCACATGCAGATAATATAGCTCTTGCTTTGTTCTTTTTTTTTTTTTTTTTTTTTCTAATTGTCCTCCCTTAATAAATTTCTAAGCCAAATTCTTGTGCACTCTATTACTTCTTAATGGTTCAAAATATTTTATAATATTTGGCAGGGATGAACAGGAGGACCAGTAGGCTTGTCGCGTGCAGGAGAGACAACTGAATTTCTTCGCTGTTTACTTATCTCCCCTGAAGCTGAAAGCTTGTGCAACCAATATCTCACATACTATTTGAAATAATTTGATAATATTTAGGAGGGACAATTTCCAATCAAGTAGGAGTGTTGCATGCAAGAAGGACAACTCTTGCATTATTCTTCTTCAGTTATCTCCCTTAACAAATTTTTTAGCCAAATTCTTGTGCGTCATTACTACTTAATTGTTTGAATTATTTTGATAATATTTTGTGATTTTTTTTTTTTTTTTTTTTTTTTTTTTTTGTAATATTTGGTTGGACCAGTAGATATGGCGTGTGCAAGGGAAACAATCACTTTGTTTATTATGTACTAAAGCTGAAATCTTGTGCAGGCCGTAACTCCCATACTTTGATATAATTTGATAATATATGGTGGGGACATATATCAGATCAAGTAGAAGTGTCAAATGCAAAATGGACAATTCTTTCTTTATTCTTTTTTCTAATTATCTCCCCTGAATAAATTTCTGAGCCATATTCTTGTGCACTGCATAACCTCTTTATGGTTTGAATTATTTTGAAAAAAAAATGGTAGAGGCATAGATAAGGACCAGTATGCGTGCCACGTGCAAGAGAGGCAACTTTTACTTTTTGTTTTGTACTAATCTCCCCGTATTTCTTTTTTTTTTTTTTTTTTTTTTTTTTTTTTATTTACTCCCCTGAATGAATTTCTAAGCCTTTTTTGTGTGTGCCATAACTTCTTAATGGCATGAAATATTTTGATAATATTTGGTAGATGCATAGATAATGACTAGTAGGCATGTCGTGTACAAGATTACTCTCACTTTCTCTATTATGTAATAATCTCCAATGTCGAAATCTTGTGCAGGTCATAAATCCCATACTGTTTGAATAAACTTGATAATTTTTGGAAGGGACATCTATCACGTCAAGTAGGAGTGTCGCATGCAAAAAGCAAATACATCTACCTTTACAATGCATTTATTTTTACTATTATTTCTGAATATGTACACCCATAAATTTGCAAAGTATTTGCAAAGATTGTGTATTCACATCAAAATCACTGATAGGTGATATTTGACAAAAATTAAACAAAATAAAGAAAATAAAAGAGCATGAAAAATAAGATCATTTAGAGTACACCTATTATTGTTTTTTCACTTATTATTTTGGTTACATTTCATATTATCTTTGCATCGTTTTACTTTGCGCTTTTTCAATATTTCCGTGATATCTGATTGAAACATTCACCAAATTTAGAAATGGTGGTTCGGTCGGGTGATTTCCCATCTCTTCTGATGGCTATTTTTGTGATAATTATTTCCAAATACAGCGATGCTTCGTTACAGCGTAAGCATTTGTTCCTAAAGATGTTACCTTAAAATGAATACGCTGTTGTAAAGAATAATAAATTCGCAGAATGATATATAAGAAAAGCTTTATTCTATTCTTATAATATACTTGTTTTTGATATTTGTTAGAATCGTCTTAGTGAGGCAATTATAACAAATATCCTAACATTTGTGCTTTTAAGTATAAAATACAATGTTTTTGCATAATTCCTGATCAGCTATCAACTCTTGACCGAAGGTGTCATGCCAGTCAAATTATCATTATAACGAATTTTGTCGTAGTATCGAGTGTCAGTATAAAGAGGGCTGACTAATTATACAGTATTTACAAGAGAGTTACTTCATTTCGTTCGTGTTTACGTTTTTTGTTATCATTTACATGCAACAATCATGTTGCATTTCTAATCAGATACAGTCAGAACGTGAAAGACAGCTGCGTCCTCAATATATCTCTCAGAAAGTAGGCTTTTGTCTGGCGCTTTATTCAAAAGATGTTAATTTGCGACATTCGTCGTGAATTAATGCGAGATATTTTGTCCTATTCAATTTTCCTTATTGATTAAAAGGCAGTGAATTACGCAACAATTGATTGCTAAGTCAGATCTTAGGCAGCAACCCAACGTAGATAATATACATGTATGTATAATATGTATATTTATCTTCCGGCTTCTCTTGAAATTCATAACAAAATCAGTACATTTAACATTTTCAACCCTGAGTTTCTGACATGGACTCTGCCATCTATGAATTTGGACAAATCTGTTGTTGCAAATATATGCTATAATACTATTATGAATAAATTTGATTTCTGTGCTGTTTCACTGATTGAGTAAGGTAGCTTTTTTGCGAGCCGAACGATTTTTTTTTTTTTTTTTTTTTTTTTTTTTTTGTAATTTTAAAACAATTGAACCTTGGGTGAAGATTTGATACAAGTAAAATCGATTCACCCACTCGCATCGCCTCCCCCACCCGCACCCTACACCTGCCAAACACATACACTACCCAACGGTTGTTTTTACTTCAAACAGTTCTAAGGCGGTGGTTGAGGTATTTTTCGTCTTTGTGTACCGTTGTGGTTGCTCGCTGCGGGACTGTCTTCATATTTTGTCTTGTTTGTTGTGGAGTCTGTCCGTCTGCGATTGTAATCACCTCGTTGGTGATTAGGGAGCTGCATGCTTTGCTTTTTTCTTGTTGTTGTTTATTTATTTTATTTTTGTTTGTCATCACGAAACCATGCCTATATATTGTTGAACCCTTAAACCCCACTTTTTTATAGTAAAACTGGGATTTACAGGGGTATACCTTATTTATTTTATTTCTGCTCAAAAACATAGATTGTGGGTACTTGTTAGAACCGCCTCGCCGAGGCGGTTCTAACGAGTACCCACAATCTATGTTTTTAGCAGAAATTTGAACAATGTATCAGAATTAGTATCTGAAAATTATCATTTTTGGTGGTAAAATTTTGTGTATATTTGAATAGGCTTGTTTTTGTAATGTTTTGTCGCATATGAACTGTCTGTCTTGATTTGCTCTTCCTCTTGGTTCATTGGTAGGCTATCACCTGTGATTGTGGCCCTTTCCGGACATCTTCTGTACTATTTTTGCTCTCTCACAAATGATCTTTATATATCTGAGTCGCAACGTCGGCAACAAGTCCCTTCGGACGTGTATATCCAGCGATGAATCCTATCAGCTTCCGCAGAATCTTAACTGGATGCGTTTTTGAATAGCCAAAGGTTCTGATCAGACTGTGAGAGAGAATGTACCTTCTGGCAAGTGTGCTAAGCAAAGACTCGAACCAGCCTGCTTATCCATGCAGTCCGCATGAGACCCTTTGCATACTTGGCTATCCAAAATGCACGCAGTCAAAATTCAAATCAATCTGTGCAAATGCGCAGGCTAAACTGAATTTTTGAGTGGCGATCATGTCCGAATTGACGTTTTTCTTGCGTTTCTATTCATAAGACTACGACGAACTGATCATCAAATGCATTTGCTAGCATTTAAAGATAATAAATTGTGCGATGACCTACGTTTTTTTTTTCATAATACACAGCGATAAAAATTAAAAAAAAAAACAAAAAAACATTATATGCAATCATAGGTTTTGCAGCTGACAGGAATCAAACGAGGTTAATCCATTTATGTCAAATAGACTTCTACCTCAACTCTTTGGATAGGTCCATTTTATATAGAAGGGGTGTCTGGTTACTTTTTTAT
The DNA here is from genome assembly GCA_964016985.1 of Anodontia alba. Taxonomy (NCBI): domain Eukaryota; kingdom Metazoa; phylum Mollusca; class Bivalvia; order Lucinida; family Lucinidae; genus Anodontia; species Anodontia alba. The sequence goes on along the minus strand of OZ024831.1, from coordinate 38,017,297 downwards.
TATTATTACCACGTTCTGAAGAAACTTTCGAACTTAATGCAAACAGTATGTACCCTGATCAGACGCCACGTTCTGCGGCGTCTGATCTGGCTCTACACTGTTTTCCAATGTACCATTTATGGGACGCTAGACTTAAATGGGTTAAGATACTGTAGAATTGGCGGGTGAGATAACATAGTGTTCGTATAAAAAGAAAAGTGTGCTTTGTAATCGCGCCTTTTCCTGTGTAACTTCGTATATATTTGTGTAATGCAAGACATTTAGTTTCGCAAGTGAGACCAGGGCCCATTTGTTCGAAACTAACGATGTCGTTAGTTAACGTATCGTTAAAACTTTGATCATTAGATATGGCATATAAGCTAATATTTGTGCCGAAGAAAATGTGAGTAGCGTTTGCATTATTTTTCAACAAAAATACCTATGAATTAGATATTGTACTTACTAGCACAGTTAACATTTTGATCACTAACGAGCTCGTTAAGCTAACGATTCTTTGAACAGCTGGACCCAGATTTGATGATGAAGACAAATGGCAACTTGTCTAGACAGTAAACGTACTGCTTTACCAGTTGATCGATCGGTCTTTGTTTCAAAGACATCAAGAATTATGTAACAGACTGTGCAGAAAACAAGCACAGCAAGTGCATGTCGTTCTATCCTCTTTTACTTTTTGTAGACTGACACACTATATATTGGATGATTCTTATGTTGATTTTAGGTATGTCAGGCTATGTGATTTAGATATTCTTAGAATAAAAAAGTTGAACTATTTGCTGGATGTCCTAGCACTCCTACCTTCGATTATCTGCCTTGCAGATTACACATAGCTTGTAGGTATACATTCAATCGTACAACTGCGTCAGGAAGTCGACTCTTTGGTTCAGTGGTTAGAGCATTAGATTTTTATCCGGACAGACCAGGTTCGATTCCCAAGACAGGCTGGAAATTTTTTCAGCTATGCTTCATTCATTTATTACGACTTTCATGTCGTAGGATGGGTCTGCACTGTTTGCTAATTACCCTTTTAGGGGTCTCCAGACTACAATGGGTTAAGTGGTAATTGTTCATCTACACATGACCCGCAACGTACGTACACGTACCTTCGGACATGTTCGCCCAGTAAAGATTCAGATTAGCCTGTGCATTTTCACAGTCGCTGGGTGCATTTTGGATAGCCAAGGATACAAAGTGTCTAGATGCGGACAACGAAGATTTTGGTGAGACTGCCAATGTGTAGGCTGTTTTGAGTTGTCTTTTGGGAACTTATGCCAGATGATCAAGTTGCTGCTCAAATAAATTTGAGGTGTTTGATTGCTGCTGCCAATATTATAGCAAGTACGACAGGCTTATTTTTTAGCAGAAATAAGAAAATAATGTAAACTCCTGTAAACACAAGTTTTACTATATAAAAAGGGGGGTTAATGGGGTCATTATTATATAGGCATGTTTTCGTGATGAGGTATAAATTTTCAAAAAATCTCAGAATCACATTTTACCAGAAATATAAACTACACTCTACTAAAGTATAGGGCAGACGTTTCAAGATCGCCGCACGACACTAACACAAGCTCTTAGTAAAGGCGACCAAAAGCCAAAAGGATTTTTTTTTTTTACAGAAAATGAACACATTCATATGTATCTTCGAGTCTAACTCTAGCTATCTGTTGCTAATAAGACCTCATCAGTGACCGTATAAATGTTTTTAAAAATACCGGAATAATTTTAAGTCGTAAATGAAGATGATAATTGATAACTTTTACCGGCCATGAATTCTTAGTACAAAGATCAGTTGTGATCGTTTGTACAGAGGCTTGAAATCTTGTTTTGTTAGTTTAATAATGCAATGTATACATGTAGAGTGTATCAGGAATATCTTTGACTAGCGACAAATTTATACGATCAAAATATCTTGTTAGCTTAAATTGACAAACCTTGTATCCGATTGCTAAATCAGATTGCTTTTCTATTAGATTAGTTGTTTTACATCAAAGCACTGGTGTCAATAAGAGTTAACTTTGATTTATCGCTGAATTATTGCACGTGAATGACGTCGTATTTATAGTTTTGATATGGATGTTTATAGCATCGGTGAAAACTTGTAATGCATTACGAAAACACGCCTATACATATATATAGAAAATTTCATCTCCAAAAACTGAAAATTTTCAGATGAAAAACTCTGATATTTTTCCTATTTCTGCTCAAAACATAGATTGTGGGTACTCGTTATAACCGCCTCGACGAGGCGGTTCTAACGAGTACCACAATCTATGTTTTTGAGTAGAAATAAGAAAAATAATATATACCCCTGTAAACCCCAGTTTTACTGTATAAAAGTGGGGTTTGAGGGGGTCAAAATTATATAGGCTTGTTTTCGTGATGGTTATGTATTTTTTTGTTGTTTACAAATTGAACAACTGTTGAAGTCGGTGAACACAATACTAGTTTTGATGCAATACAATATGACATAAATAAACACTTGAATAAGCATTATGGGCAGCCATACAGAGGGTTACAACAATGTTAGGGCTGCAAACAAATTGGGTCTGTATCAGAATTCCTAATTGGAATGGACAGCAGTATGAGCTACTGTGAGTTTATTATCAATTCTTGGTCACCTTCTAGTCAACTTCTGATTTTACTGACATAGTTTGTTAAAAATATAGATAGTAATTTAAAAGAAAAGAGAACCCGAATGAATTATTACTTGTAAAACCAAATTAGTATCCTCTATGCATTTCTATACAGATGACTGGGATGGGAAAGTTGAAGTGCAAGCAAAAGCTAACTGTCCTTAATAAGATGAGTTGAAACGTGAAGTGAAGTTTCTTAAAGCTGATAGCAAAGACTCTGATCAGGCTGTGCGGATTCGCAGGCTGACTTGAGTCTTCTTTGGGCGCACATGTCAGAGGGTTCGTTTTCTCACGTTACGGCTCAAATGATTGAGTGGGACCTGAAAACCTAAACCAGTTCACCCATTTATGCTGAATGGACTCTTCTACCTGAACACTTTGGACTAGTCCATTTCCAGTTTAAGAGGTGTCTGGTCAGTTTTTGTTATTATCGTGTCTTATTGAAATGCCTGTATTAAATGCAAACATTGTAGACCCTGATCAGACGCCGCGGCGTCTGATCTGGGTCTTCACTGTTTGCCAATGTTCTATTTATGGGACGCTAGGAACAAATGGGTTAATACCGACTCTGGTTAGTCAGGATACTTCCTATAATCCTTAGCCTTCAAAACTCTAAAGATTATCTTACAGTTTGCATTAACTGAATAATGAACTAAAATTCCTTTCTGTCATCTTTGGTGAATTTGCCGGAATCGAGCAAAAAGCGCGATCACATTTGAGTCCTTTAATGAATACTTTCAACCAGCAATCATACTATTTTATTGGTACAAAGCAGAGTTAATTCGTCATTTAAGGCTTTCAATTTAATGCCACTCATTAAAACAGCACCTATAGTTAAAGGGCATTATTTTACTGGAATTAGAAACCAAGACTGTCTGTTAAATAACGGTATCTTAACTTGTACAACGGTTTACAGATATATAACACATTTTTACACTGTATTTACCCTAAGTTTTCGTACACCTTAACTACTTAAATGCACCATGCTTCTCCTAAAATTTGAAATAGTTCAATTTACTATCTGTTCTTGTGTTTAAGAATAGTTTCATGAGTGGCAAACAGTAAAGACCCTGATCAGACACCGCGTTCAAAATCTACACTGTTTGCGTAGGCCTTTTTGTATGAACAGTTAGGACACATATGGTTATACTGCTGGTATTTTTTGCGATCAATTTATTTCATCTCATTTACTTTCAGATTTTGGTCTTATATCACCAATAACTACTACATGTATATCATGGGTTGTTACCATTTGGCACGAATGCATTCTGTTCTTATTTACAGAGAAAATAAGTCTTGATATTTCATGCGAATCATCCGTCAAGATGATTTGCATGAAATGCCAAGACTTATTTCTTTAAAAACAAATAGAAAAAAATAGAATGTTGATCGTCTGCTGCTTATTTTGCTCGGCATTTTAAGGGTTAATATTTTCTTTCCTCAATGTGTACTTTAAGTGACAAGTGAGTACAGATCAGCGTATATTATTACAAAACTGGGCGGGTGTGTGTACTTACCTTATTTTTGTACTGTGCATACAGTATAACCTCAATGGCTCGAACACGGATGGCTCGTTTACCGTGGATGATTCGAACTCTTTTTTCAGTCCCTACAAAATTCTTCCAATAGCTCAAGAAAACACATCTTTAGGGATTTTTTATCTTATTTTATCATGGAATTGTATGTTGTGTGTACTCATTAGAATCGCCTCATCGAGGCGATTCTAATAAGTACACTCCACATACAATCGTTGTGTAGAAAGTCGAAAAAATTTCCCGAAATTATCGCTATTTGCTTCCTGAACTGGTGCTATGATTAAGCCTCAGTGGCTCGAACTACCTATGTCTCGAACAATTTTACATGGTCCCAAAGATGTTCGAGCCATTGAGGTTCGACTGGATATAAGATAGTGGACATTTCCTGTTGCAAACGGTAGTCAATGTCTGCAAACGATTCGCTTTCATCACAAGAGTTAATGCCTTCGTATATCAGTTGATTGCTTTCATTATAGGATGATTTTTTCAAAACGGCTTCATCATTAAGCCTTATATTAATTATTGTGTTATCATTACGCTCGTATATGATCAAATCCAAATCATACAAACCATTAGTTAAGTCTTGCTGAAGATGACCGTAATCAATGTGATAAAAACTAAGAAAGGTCTGCAACATAGGATTAAATAATAATTAAAAGTTAACGTAAGAAAAAGCGCCCTGTATCATCTGCGAACAGCAAAAAAACTAAGATGAGATTGATCAGTCGCGGGCTGATCAGGACCTTCTCTGCTGTTTGTATTTCGTACAGCATTTTTATTCTGTAATCGATGACGACAAAGATTTTCACCAGGCACAAACCGAACTGGCCCTAAGCTTTAAGCACATTGCCATTACGAAAACACGCCTATTCAAAAATACTGAAAATTTTACCACCAAAAATGAAAATTTTCATATAAAAAATTCTGATATTTTTCATAGTTCTGCTCAAAACATAGATGATGGGTACTCGTTAGAACCGCATCGTTGAGGCGGTTCTAACGAGTACCCATCATCTATGTTTTTGAGCAGAAATAAGAAAAATAATGCATACCCCTGTAAACCAGAGTTTTACTATATAAAAGTGGGGTTTAAGGGGGTCAAAATTATATAGGTGGTATGTTTTCCTGATGATAAGGGATATTTTCTGGCGTTTTACATCATACTTCCTATAAACTGATCACATAGTTGGTTTGGTCTCACTACCAAACAAAAAACTACCAATTACATAGCAGTACATTCACAGCAAATGATTGTAAGTACTGCCTTTATGCACTGTTAAGCAAAAGTACAAATTCCCATTATATTTGTAAAGAATAAATATTTTCCTAATGCTACTAAACCTTCGGGGAAGTGGGGGATAAAATATTAACTACCTCTGTTGTCTCTTCTGGGGACAAGCTGGCCCAGATCATATTTTCCCAAGTGCTAATCCCAGTTACCAAGATTAGTTGCCTTGACCATCTCGGTGTTCTATTGCCGTCCACACGTATTTGCCTTACGGGGAGATAGCAAAGGGCTCACATGAAACCTTCCTTAAATGCTTTAATATGTAATTGTTGTCGAATTGATTTATTTCAAGGGAGGCATCTGTGTAAATTTGCATTATCTACTTTTAATGGATATGAGCTAACTTTGTCATTTGTTTAAGCTTCCTTTTGAGAATGGATTTACTTTTAAAAAGCATGGTTTCTTTCTGAAAACTGCTTTATTCTTAAAAAAAAAAAAGGTGAGAGAAAAGTCCAGGGAGTGTAACATCACAAACCGCAGCCCTTCCCAGACCCAAAGAGGAAGAGGAAACCGACAAATCTAAACAAGCACAAACCGAACAAACCTTAAAACCTGTTTTTTTTTTTTTTTTTTTTTTTTTTTTTTTTTTTCATTACGAAAACACGCCTATTCAAATATTATCAAACATATTGAAAATTTCACCATCAGAAACTGAAAGTTTTCTGATAAAAATTCTTTTTTTTCATATTTCTGCTCAAAACATAGATTGTGTGTACTTGTTAGAACTGCCTCGCCGAGGCGGTTCTAACGAATACCCACAATCTATGTTTTTGAGCAGAAATAAGAAAAATAATATATACTCCTGTAAACCCCAGTTTTACTACCAAAACTGAAAGTTAAGGGGGTCAACATTATATAGGTATGTTTTCGTGATGTATTCTAAAAGGAGAGGCTAGGTGTGCAGAAAATCAAACAGGAAGTGACAAAAATATCTCCTTAGTATAAAGTCTATCAAGCGTATCCAGCATTTCAATTGTCTATATCGTGACAGACGCTGAAAAAAAAACATCAGGTGCTGTGTTCATTGTTATCTGATCCAAAGTCCAGGTCTTGGAAGTATCCATTATTGAGACCGCTGAGTAGCAATTAGTTATTCTACATACTTTTATCAGTACTGACTACTTATTATCCTCTTTATTAAGTGCAATTTAGCGCCTTCATTACGTGGATTTTGTACTTTTGCAAATGTCTGTCTAAAAAGCTCCAGATACCAGCTTCAACTTTGGTAACATATGTACTTTTAACATCCATGTTTCTGGGAAAAAACAACCTTTTCGTACACATGTTGTATGATAATAAATATAGTAAGCCACGAAACTCAAACATAAGAGTTAACCATAGATGAGCATTGAATGACCATGTCCAGATCATCTTTTGTATCTGCACAGTTTGTTCTGGTCATCGCTGGTTTTCTATCGAAAAACAATTATTGGTCTTTGAAGATCTATAAAATGTTGTTGAATCCGTCATTTTTTGAGAACAAATGACACCATGATCACCTAATTAAATACGCAGAAATTAATCACAACTGAAACTAAATTGTATCAATGAATACCGTTCATCATCTAGCTCGCATAAGCAGCGTATTCCTGTCAAAATATAGGTTTTATTTGTGGCTTGCAAAAAAAAAAAACACTATCTAATTAAATATTGAAAATGGCGGCGCCAATGCTCACATTTATAAAAATAAAAATTTCAAATTACAATATCTTCCTTTTATCTTAGCAAGTCAGTGTCATACTTCCGGCAGGATGCTTGTTTTCTACAGCGAGGTATGCTTAGGCATACATGGCCTTTAGTGGGCCGTTCCTTTTAACGCCTGTCATGCTGAATAAATTTAGATGGCACGCCCACTTCTCATTTTCAGTCAATCAGATTGCTAGATCCGAATTGTTGCTATAAATTCACATACTTATTGGCAAACAGTGCGGATCCAGATCAGTTGGCTTCTGAAGAAGCCAACTGATCTCGATCTACACTGATTGCAAAGGCAGGGTATATCCGGGTTCAGCATGACAAGGGTTAATATACACAGCAATGTCTGTGCCCGAAGTGGAATCAGGCTGGATACAATGCTGAAAGTCTATAAAGCTGCAATATTGCCAACACTCTAACATGTGATATGTCAAGCGAAAAAGTGCCTCTGAACATGCACGAATTCAGATCATCCTGTCCATGAAGAAAGTGTCATCCGGGCCTTTGCTTTCCATTCATACAGTTTGGAGTAGCCAGTGATTCTGTTAGCGGACATTTAAAATCCTGATAAGACTGTGCTGAGCGCAGGCTAATCTGAGCCTGCGCTGTCCGTATAAACCGGAAGAAATGTTTTCGCATGGCGCGACCTTGACAGTTTATTCATTTCTCGCAAGCTTCTTGAGGAAACTCCTAAAGATGAGATGAAAAGACAAGCTCCGTGACACAAAAGTCTTACAGAGAGCAGGGATGCATAGCATACCTACTCTTCAAAAGCTGGCACATCTAAGATGAGATGCTCATGTCTTCAGAATGTCTGATGAGCGCTTACCAAAGCAAATCTCCAAAGAAGAACGTCAAGTTGAAAACCGCTCTCAGGGTGGTCAGAAGAAACGCTATAAGGATACCTTAACCGATTTATGCCGAGTGGACTCTTCTACCCTAACTCTTTGGACAGGTCCATTTCCTATGTAAGGGGTATCCGGTTTGTTTTTATTATTTCATGTTTTGTAGAAATTTCTTAACTTATTGCGTCTGCGGCGTCTGATCAGGGTCTACATGGTTTGCCAATGGCCCTTTTATCAGACGCTAGGTTTAAATGGGTTAAAAACACCAAGAAATATATTGCATATAACTGTGCAAAATGGCTCTGTCTCTGCAGAAAAGGGACAGATGATTACGAAGCAAAACGAATATGTGAAGCTGAGAAACAGTGCTAACTATCATCCAAAGAATCTACGTCTGAACTTTCTTGCACAATATGCAACAGACAGTCCAGAGCTAAGATCTGTCTAATCGTCATTAAAGAACATACGTAAAGAAATGGCACTACAGTTACTACCAGATTTAAAAATCGTTACCCATAGACAGACACCACTGAGGAAAATCAACATAGCAATGCCAACATAGCGATTGACTTACTCCATTCCAACCATTATCACCAAACTGAAATTGCCTCACATATTAACCCATTTAGGACTAGACTCCCATAAAAGAGACATTTACAATCAGTGTAGACCCAGATCAGACGCCGCAGAAAGCGGTGTTTGATCATGGTCTACACTGTTTGCATTAAATGCAGGAATAATGATAAAACATGGTAATAACATAAACTTACTAACCAGATACCCATTCTATTGGAATTGGACCAGTCCAAAGAGTCAAGGCAGATGAGTTCACTCGCAACAAATGTTCATTTGAGAATCGTGAGAAAGCGATAAATCTACGCCCTGTGTAAAATAGTATATGTCAAGGAATAATAGCCTGAATCACAGATCACAGCTTTAGACAGCACCAAGAAGAAGAGTATAGGAACCACGACAGAGAGTACACAAGTCACAGACCAATGTAATGCAAAGTAATCAGCTCCCTTGTCCAAAACAAACGTGATCCCCATGAACCCTCAGTAAATTGTGCACATTACGAAAACACGCCTATTCAAATATATTGAAAATTTCACCTCCAAAAACTGAAAAACAAATCAAATAAAAAACTCTGATATTTTTCAAATTTTAGCTCAAAACATACTTTGTGGGTTCTCGCTAAAACCGCCTCGTCGAGGCGGTTTTCACGAGTACCCAAAATCTATGTTTTCGAGCAAAAATAAGAAAATCATGTATACTCATGTAAACCCAAGTTTTACTATATAAAAGTTGGGTTTAAGGGGGTCAAAAGTATACAGGCATGTTTTCGTGATGACGCGCGCTTTCAGATCAGTCTTCGCTGAACACTTTGGATAGACAAGGATTCGATTCACTTACAGACGGACAGATACGTGGATGCTCGGGCTAATCTGCGTCTTTCGTGGGCGCCCCATACGAAAGTACATTATCTCTACGTTCGGATGGTTTTATTTTCTTATATTCTTGCTAACTGAAACCTTTAAATTACGCCGACACATTCCATGAATAATTAAAATCTGGAATAGGACATTATGCGATGTGCTGACAAATATAGTTCAATAATAAATAGTTCAAATGGAGTTCTTTGTGTGTCTTCTAACAATCTTACAATTAATCAGAAAGGCTGTTTCACAAAGTTCTGCAACAGAACTGGTATTTTACATTTAATTATAGCTTGATTCTATGAAGCACGTTGATACATATAAATACAATCTAATAGAAGACTTGCATGACTTCAAGAATATTGGAATGTTAATAGGTCCCTTCGAGCTTGGCGGAGTGCGGGGGGGGGGGGGGGAGGGTAACTTGGGGGTAATTGTGGTACGGTTGTGCAAGCCAGTATTTCATAAAACTACCCCATTCATATACCTGGCCTTTGAAAAAACAGACCCATTCATATACTTGGTCTGCCGTAATGTTGACCTATATATATAGTTGACTCGCGCTATCTCGAACTCGCTTATCTCGAATAACCGCTTATCTCGAAGAGAAAAACTTGTCCCTGCCTAAACATGAAAATCTAACAACAAGTAAAAAATATTGTGGAAAAGAGGAGAAATTGCTCCTAAGGAGCAATTTCTCCTCTTTTCCACAATATTTTCGATATATCTCTAACGTCATTAGTCCAATTACATATATATTTGTTAAATGTGGTTGTTCGAATTATTTTTTCCTCAATTCTGAAAATCTGATATGTCGAGGTACGGATATCTCGAAGTGTTTCAGAGAGTCCCTTGGAATTCGAGATAATGAGAATCGACTGTATATAAATATACTCATATACTGCCCTTTGAATTTTATACCAATTTATTGCTGGTAGTTAGACAAATATAGCAGTCAAGTCATTGAATACCAAGAGAACAAGGAGCCTCAGAAAAGTGGTTCTTTCACATACAAATAAAGAAAAAACAAATCGGGCCAGTCATATACTTTTTGTTGAAAAAGGGGGCTAATCATATACCTGCATACCTGGCAGCGCTGAAAAAGGGGGCCATCAGAGTGTCAAACAGTTTGGCCCCAGATCAGGCCCGACGTTTTATCGGGCCTGGTCTGGGTCCAAACTGTTTGCAAAGGTCATCAGCAGACGACAAAAGTCGTCATTAGTGGGAAAAGAGTTTAGGAAAAACTTGTTTTGCTTCCTTATTACGTCGTATGCGTTTCAGTTTTTTAACTTATTGCACTCGACTTTTTGTCTTTAAAAACCTACACCATTCTTTGTGCAAATTCAGCAGACGACAAACTGATGATGTTTTTCTTTTCTTCTTTTTTTTTTTTTTTTTTTTTTTTTTTTGTATTTTCCCAGAAAACAGAACTTGAAGTTTCATACAAATCGTCTCAAGAGGAGATGATTTGCGTGAAATGTCAAAGTCTATTTTCTGTGAACAACAAAAACTTATTTCAAAATGTCGTATGTTGTAGTGTTTACCCAGCATGCGAAGAGTGAAGTTAAAATCGTTTTACTCTCGAAGCTAGCTTGCCCTCAAGACAGAATAAAAAGTCTAAAACCTTTGTTTCATTAACTGTCACGAAAATAATTATTACAGCTTCTTGAAGAGCATGATTTATGTTTATCTCTGATTAATTTTCATAATGAGTATAACACAGAGCAGAAGTCATTTCAAATGCCTTATTTTCCTGAAACAAAATGTTTATTCATGAGTGCAAGACCCTATGCTTTTGTTTGAAAGCTATAGGCAAGTTTATCAAAGTTTTATTCGTAATTGTTTGTAGTTAGTGATTGTTATCTTTATATGTATCTATTTATTGTTCATTGTCCAAACTTACAACTAATGTTTACCACAAAACTCTGAAAATTCAACCAAATAGAACAGTTGTCCTAGCAAAACACAAACTGCTGCTTGAGCCCCGCCATGCAAGAACGTGTCTTCGGGAATATGCGGAACGAGAAGCCCCAGATCAGTTTTAGTATATGTGAAAGCAGCACTATGATTATTAAAAGAACAGGATTCCTCGGCCTGAAACTTTTCTCTTGTAATCAGCTTATTAAACTGTTGTCATTATAGGTAAACGACTCGTTCATTACCTGATGAAGGCAGGAAATGTAATACAACCGCTTTGGAATAATACATCGACTTTGTTAATTCATTTTTGTTGACTGCCACAGGCGATAATAAACAGGCTTTTGCAAACAGCATAGATCCAGATGAGACGGCTCAAAAATGAGCCGTCTCATCTGGATCTACGCTGTTTGACATTCAGTCTTTCAACTGTACATATAAACTTCTTTCCAATATATAATTTGCAAAAAGAAAAAAGCAGACGACAAATGTCATCTGAAATTTGGCACGAAAGTGTTAATCTATGGACACAAAATGTTCATTCATTTTTACGGCGGTTAGTATATATAAACGTCCAAGCAGTCTAACAACTATATATCTGCAACACCAATTCCAGAATAAATGAAGGCATCTCTCTCTCTCTCTCTCTCTCTCTCTCTCTCTCTCTCTCTCTCTCTCTCTCTCTCAATCAGTCAATCAAGAATGTATCGTGTATACGCGCTCTTTGATCGACATCCTAAAATGTTTACTCATTAAGATATTCAGCTGTATCAGTCTGCCTGACTTTGACCCTTTTCTGATGATCTGGGCCTATATAGGGGTTTAAAATACAAGCTCTTCCCTTTTAGAGGCGACCCCATTTTAGAAAGCGTGTGTGGGGTGGGGGTAAACAATTATGGCAGAATTACCTTTCATAAAAGTGTATTCATCCCCTTAAAGAAAAGATCTAGCAGAGTAAGTAATTACAGTAACTGCGAATAGAGAAAATGTCTGGCTTTCAGCCATTTCTGGTGGGAAACCATTCAAAACGACGCGTTAGAAGCTAATATGTCTTGGATACGCCATATTTGCTGTTATAATCGGGCCACGTCGAGTGATAAAGTACCTTCGAGTATGCGCAAAAAGTGAGGATTGACATAATTCGGCGCATGTGAAAGGTCACATCCGTGCCTTTGCTCTAAATTGACACAGTCTATAGTATCAAATGATTCTGGCAGCGGGCAGCGAAGGCCCGGAGCAGACTGCGCATTTGTGCAGTCTGATATGGGCCTTCCCTGTCGGCGCATGCCCTGAAGGAACTCTGTAAAAATCCTGTAGATTTTACGGTAAATACTGGCAACTGGCTGCGAGCGCTTTTACCGTAATTTGCTTTACGGGAGCCCGTAGAACTTTTGCAGGAATTACCTCGTAGGATGGGGTAAGGATGTGTAAGCTTAAGATACGGTGCGTTAGCTCACATTATTACTGTAATTAACTTTTACAGTCGCCCGTAAAACTTATGGTACATGTACATGTACCGGCAGCCAGTTGCCAGTATTAACCGTAAAATCTACGGGATCTTTTTATAGTGTACATTTTCTGTTGGCGCGGATCAATTATTGCACATCGTTATTTGTTCCGAAACCACACAAAGTAGAGCAATCACTAACCTTGATTAATACTTTCGTAGTGTCATTTCCTATTGTAGTATATTGAGAGAAAGAAAAATGGTTAAAAATTAAAAACTAGAGCAATCATAACCATTGTCTGTTACACGATACAAGGGAACATCTTTGAATCATCTTCAAAGCTACATTGCTGCAGCTAGTCCAATGCCAAGTTTTGACAAACATTGCTATTAAATTATATGATGAGGAAAAAAACCCAAAAAGAGGGGATATAAAGATAATACAGTGTTTGTCCTTTGCATAAAGTGTTTGTCATTTATTTTTTTATTCATTTATTTATTTATTTTATTTTATTTTATTTATTTTTTTTATTATTATTATTATTATTTTTACATTTTGTTTAAAAAAGGTTTAAATGGTTGAATTACATTCATGTTTTGTAGGAATGTCTAAATGTAATGCAAACAGTGTAGACCGTGATCAGACGCCGCATTGTGCGGCATCTGATCTAGTCTTCACTGTTTGCCAATGTCCCTTTTATGGGACGCTAGGCATAAATGGGTTAATATTACAGTATTAATCCTAAATACAGTATAAGGATAAAAAAGCTTTTGGGGCCACTCGAAAATAAGACCACTCCGCTATTAAGACACGCTTTTGCTAGTCTCATGGTATTCTACATAGCTCCAGATAAAAGGGGGTATCCGCATAATATTTTTCTTATTTCTTCACGAAAAAGAAAAAAGTATGTCGTGCCACTCATTAGAAGCGCCTATGCCAGGCGCTTCTAATGAATGCCACAACATATTTTTTGTGGAGAAAATAGAAACATATCAGTACTTTTGGATTGAAAAAAAAAACTTATCTGGAGTTATGTTTTACATTCAATATTAAGATTGACAGGCTAATAAGACCATTTTAGGCAGCATTACGAAAACACGCCTATTTAAATACATTGAAAATTTCACCTCCAAAAACGGAAAATTTTCAGACATAAAACTCTGATATTTTTTCAAATTTCTGCTCAAAACATAGATTGTGGGTACTTGTTAGAACCGCCTCGAGAAGGCGGGGTTATAACGAGTACCCACAATCTATGTTTTAGAGCAGAAATAAGAAAAATAATGTATATCCCTGTAAACTTTTCTATATAAAACTGGGGTTTAAGGGGTAAAAATTATATAGGTATGTCTTCGTGATGACCAAAGGTGGTCTTAATAGCGGAATCCCAGTCAGCATTCTACGTAAATCTATATCGGGCCGTCATCGGCCCGTCAGGGTAGCTGACGGGCCGATGACGGCCCGATGTAGATTTACGTAGAATGCTAGCTGGAATTTTGCTGTAGTCTGACACCTTACCCCCTTACTGTATTTGTCCTAAAAAAGAACAAGTCCATTTTAGTATCGCTTGGTGTTCCTGTATCTGTTGGATGAGAGGCAAGTAGTGTAGACCTTGATCGAAGATCGCATTTTGAGGCGTCTGATCTGGGTCTACACTATTTGTCAGACCAATCTGTCCTAATACATGTGATAAATATGGAGAATATGAAGAATACTGTTGTATAAAGAGAAACAACCGAATTGACAATTCTTAACGCTCAGCAAGCGGGGTAAACATTTCAAAAGACGATATTTTGAAAATAGGCTTTTTTACATTTCATGCAAATTGTCTCCTAAGGCGGAGATATTTGTAAGGTGCAGAACGTCTCCAATATTACCTAGGTAAGGTAATTGTAATAGAATATTCTATAAATACGGACTGATATACTTTACGGATTGTAGAGAAAAACGGGATTATGTTGTTTTAATCTTCTTAGTAGCTGTCATATTCTGCTTGTATGAAGGATATAATTCTTCTTTGAGTAGATTTTGCCCTAGTAGCCGCTGGCTGACACTTAAAGCATATTTTAAAAGATCATGAGAACTTAGCTGTGGTATTAAATAGCAATGAAGCCTGAGAGCAGATACAGAATTCCTAGGTGCGAAGAGAGAAGGTATTTTACAAACAGAAAGTAGAAAATTTAATTTTGCATAGACATTAACGCAAAATATACAAATGTCGAAATTTCTGCGTTTTACGTTGATGGTTTACGGAGATTTCTACATTGTAGTAAGGCCTGTCATGTGACTCAGCCCACAGTACAGTACCTTGGTCCATTATATTATACGATGCGTGAAGAATCCTGATCAGACTGTCTTATAACAAGATATTGGAGACTTTTTACCACATTATATTTGATAGCTTTGCTGTTAATAAGAGTATACGTTGAATTTACTTCCCAACTGGCAGTTGCATTTCTTTATTTCAATTATAACATATGTCAGATTATATCTAGGATCACTGATGAGGCTTTGATGGTTGAAACAAGCTAACATGGCTAAGCTATTAAACATTCCTGACTGAGTTCAGTACTCTAACGATTAGCATTATGGGTAAACTGCAGCAGATGACATTTTGAAATATTTTTTTTTCTTATTTTCCCAGAAAACAGGCTTTAACATTTGATGCAGCATATTTTCTGGGAAAAATAAGAAAACATCATCAATCTGTCATCTGCTGAATTATCATAACTAGCAACAAAGGGTTGTCCTTTTCTTTTTGAACAGCACGCTAGTGCGTCGAGCCGCACAATGAATGACAGCTACTTTTTAGACATTACGAAGACACGCCTATTCAAATATATACAAACTTTCACCTCCAAAAACAGAAAATTTTCAGATAAAAAAAAAATTCTGATTTTTTCATATTTCTGCTCAAAACATAGATTGTGGGTACTCGTTAGAATCGCCTCGGCGAGGCGGTTCTAACGAGTACAGACAGCCTATGTTTTTGAGCAGAAATAAGAAAATTAATGTATACCCCTGTAAACCCCAGTTTTACTATATAGAAGTGGGGTTTAAGGGGGTACAAATTATACAAGCATGTTTTTGTGATGGCTTATTGCAGAAGGTTGGCGCTAGATTATCGATGTCTGTGGTCGGGCTTATCGTGGCCCTACTTATAATTTTCTTTTGTTCTGGCTGCAGACCGGTACTGAGCTCTCAACTTTGTATCAGTACAGTCCGTTTGAATATATGTGGCTAAGCTGAACAGGACTCCTTTGCAAACCGAACACATATTTGTAATTTGGAACTGCAATATGATAAGGATGTGAATTCGATCTGTGTATAGGTAATTTTCATTGTATGTTCCCTTGACTGTTTGCATTTATTTCTTTCAAAATATGTAGAGCTCTGTTGTTTGCACAGCTAAGTTATTAATGGCAACATGAAATTCGGATAGAGATATAGTATGATGTAGCGATTTGCAATCGAGAAAAATCGGACGGACTCCGAATCAGGATCATTCTGTTGCGTGGTCTATTTGTGCCTCGACATAGGAAAAACGTATATTCCGACGATTGCGCCCAACAAAGCATCCTGCACACCCGTGCAGTCTGATCAGTCCTCGTTGCCTACATGAAGAAACTTTGCATCCTTGGCTATCACAAATACGCCGAGTGAAGATTTTAATCAGACTGTGCGAATGCGCAGGCTGATCTAAATCTTCGCTTTGCTCACATGTCCGAAGGTACATTTTCTGACGTTGCGACTTATTTACAATATTTCAACAACTGAAGTAACTTTATGAGACCAGTTTTACAGATTGATTGCTAAAATCATAAACTAATTGAGCCAGCGCACGATAAAACCTTCAATAAGACCTGTGTGACTAGCAGAGATTCAGGTCAGCCTGTACACCCACCCAGTACAGCTAGGGTTCTCCTTTATCCTTATTTGTATAGCCCTGAGGCGGAAGGAAGGCACTTGCGATCAGCAAAGACTGGGATCAGACTGCGCGTATGCGCAGTCTGATCCCAGTCTTCGCTGTTCGCACATGTCTTGTAGTAGGTTTTGTCGTGCGCCGGTTCCATTGTTTTCTTCGCGTCAAGAAGGGAAGCAGAATCGATGGCCTCCATCTGTTGTCACTATGCAAAGCAATAATTCACCGGAAGTACTTATTTAGAAAGTGTAGTTATTTATTATTTCTTCAAGGAAATTGAAAACAGTTTGAGATCTTTTGAATTGCGAATCCATTGCGCAAGGATTGATCAGAGGCAAGGGATGAAACATCTAATTTGGGAACTTTCTCCATAGGCTGGTTCTAGATGCATTGAGAGATCTCTGAAATTAGCACAACATTAGAGCCCCGACGTCAGGAAATGTACCTTCTATCATATGCGCCAAGCGAAGATTAAGATCAGCCTGCGCATTCGATCTGTCTGATCAGAATCTTCACTGGGCGCATTTTGGATAGCCAAGTTTGAGAAGTTTCTTCAAGCAAACGACGAAGACTCTGATCAGACTGTGCGGATGTCCAGGCTGAATTTCGTAGGGCGCACATGTCAGAGGGTACGTGTTCTCACGTTTCAGTTGGTATTTATTTATTTATTTATTTATTTATGTATTTGTTCTCTTTGCAATACTATTATGTGTTTGCTATTTGTGACTGTCTCAGAATTGATTTCTAGTCTGACCCAGCGTGAAAACTTGTCTCTATACGAGATATATTGTATATACCGTTTTCACCATAAGTATTCGGATACCTCAACTCCTTACCATACTTGTTCTAAAATTTGAACAAGTACAATATACAACTCGTTGTTGTGTCGAAAAATGCTGGATGAATGACAAACAGTGTAGACCCTGATGAGACACCGCGTTCTGCGGCATCTCATCTGGGTCTACACTGATTGCGCAGGCATGTCTGTCCGAATACATGCGGTAAATAGGCTACAGTGGTAAAGTTTACTCAAATGCTCAAAGGTTCTGGTGTGAACTTAACGATTTAAGGGACACTCGAGTAAGAATTATGGCTTTGCATATCTACAACTGGCAACTATATGAGATATCCTATACGTTTTCATGTATAAAGAAGTCAAATGTAAAGGGAATTCATATACTTTCAAGGCTGGCAATATATTGTGTCATTTTTCTTTCTCCTTCTGAAAAGCTGTCTACTTAAAAACGAAAGGACTTGTTCCCTTGAGGTATACTCTAAAAGGAAAAAATTTGCACCGAAATGGAGCAAATTATTTCCTTATAGAGAAAACCCCATTAGGAATTGCTGTGCAAGAAAAGCAGATAGCCACAGATAGTGTCTGTCTTGTAAAAAGAACGAACAGATATACCTTGTGTATTCAGCTCTATTGAAGTGTCTTGTATTTAAGTCGCGGCATGACAACGCAAACAAAGTGACTACGTGCCCAGCGAAGACTCAGATCAGCCTGGGCATCCGCCCAGTCTGATCAGAGGCTTTGCTGTCCGCATGAAGAAATCTTGAGTTCTTAGCTACTCACTGAGCGCCTAGCAAAGATTCTGATCAGACTGGGCGGATGCCCAGGCATATCTAAGTCTTCGTTGGGTGCACAGTCACTATTTTAGTTTTAGTCACATTGCAGTTCAATTTTCTATTATACTTTCCACTAATAGCGATAGGGTTGTGTTGTGTTGAGGTTTTACGGCCCAGTCAACCCATTGGGGTCATGTCGAGCGCGGTCAGTTTACCTAACCACACGTTTACTGGGCAGGCTTAGTCCTCTAAGCGGTTAACCAGTATTGTGCACATTCTTTCGCCAGAAACTGACAACTGCCCTTCTTGAATCAGAGGAAGGGAGAGAATGACCTTAGAAAATATTTCATGATCAATCTCCAGTCGGACGGCGCATCCAACTGAGCCACCGAGGCCGGCTCAATAGCGACAGGGTGCCACCACAGATGTAACAAGTCGCGAAGGAATCATTTAATCCTTTCACGACTGTTTCTGAAATACACTCTTCCACCTCTGCATTTGGGCACATCCATAGCTGCCAAAAGGGTTGACAGTTGTAAATCAAGAACAGAATGGCAAACAGGTAGATCCTAATGAGACGGCTCGTTACGATTCGTCTCATCTGAATCTGCACAGTTTGTAATGGTATCTGTGTCAGTATATAGGGATGAAATTGTTAGTTAATCGTAAGCTTCTGCTCATTTGAAATACTGTAAGAACAAAGTAAATTTATTATCGCGGATCATCTTCTTATGTTCCTTTAATGTACATTGTAAATAGATGCACTTTCAAGGTAACTCTTTCAAAATTGTTTGGCTCCCTTCTGAAACGGAGTCTACTTTTAGTCTTTTTACTCTAAAAGGAAATAATTTCCTCCTTCAGGGGGCAGATTTGTTACTTTTGAAATAACCCCCTTTTAAGAAGGGGTTTTGTGTAGCAGAGAGCAAACAGCAAGTCACGAAAGTTGTCAGCCTTGTTCAGAGTGGTGTAAAATCTACCAGGTATATAAAATTCCCTTAATTGAATCGCACATTAGACTCCAGTGTTGGCTTTAGCTGATCAATGTTTTGTTCGTAAATAAATGTAATTTAAATTTCGTCTGACCAGACAAAGGGTATATTATGTAATGGCGCATTTCCAGTCACTGACCACTTCGTACTAATTTAATGTAGCCACAAATAAAAAAAGGGAAAAAAATCACCGTAATCTTACAGCCAGACAATAACTACTCGTGCACATTTTGTGTTTCCCAGAACAATAGGTCATCACAGGTCTCTATTTAGACCATACATGACCAAAGTAAACCGTGATCAGAGAATGCGGAAGTACAAACTGTTCTGACAACCCGCTGTGACAATATGAAAATACGTAGCATTTTGTATGGACTGATTCAAATGTCTTTATTGATAACTGTGCTGTCTGCGATTGGACGTTGATTATTCTAGTCATATTATATAAAGAGTTCTTGCGATGCGAGAGCAAGTACCTTATAACATGTGCGCACAGCGAAGTCTCATACATTTTTTGTATCAGCGTGCACATTTTACACGGCTTTCAAAAGGCTCTCACTGTACACTGAAATATCTCACAACATCAAGCGAGTTCGTGAGAGGGAAACAAAGGCCAGAAGACATTACGAAAACATGCCTATGCAAATATACTGAAAATTTTCCCACCAAAAAATGAAAATTTTCAGATAAAAATTTTCAATATTTTTCATATTTCTGCTCAAAACACAGATTGTGAGTACTCGTTAGAACCGCCTCGACGAGGCGGTTCCAACGAGTACCCACAATCTATGTTTCTGAGCAGAAATAAGAAAAATAATGTATACCCCTGTAAACCCCAGTTTTACTATATAAAAGTGGGGTTTAAGGGGGTCAAAACTATATAGGTATGTTTTCGAGATGAGACTGCATATGCTAGGACTTTCGTTGTCCACCTTTGTGGTAAGACTCTTTTACCATGCTGCAGCTCATAAAACAGTTCGTGATTCATCATTATATTGCAATATTGGGTCTGTGTCTTTAGAGCTGTCTTTGTGACCAGTTCCGAAGATGGGATGTAATAAAACACACAATGTAAATGACTTCCTGATTTTATTTCAGCTGCGCCATGGGAAACTGTGTTTAAGGGTAAATGATTATGTACTTGAACAGTAAAAGTCAAGGTCAGCCAGTAAAGCCAGAGAATCTAAACAGTGACTTTGTTATATTTCGTATCCAGTATTCTACAGTACCCTTGAAATCTGTAAGCGGACAGCGAAGATTCCGATCAGACTGCGCGGATTCGCAGAGTGAGCTAGATCTATGCTGTCCTACATCACAAGAACATACCTATGTAATTATGACCCCCTTAAACCCCACTTTTATGTAGTAAAACTGTTGACAGGGGTATATATTATTTTTCTGATTTCTGCTCAAAACATAGATTGTGGGTACTCGTTAGAACCGCCTCGGCGAGGCGGTTCTAACGAGTACCCACAATCTATTTTTTGAGCAGAAATATTAAAAAATATCAGAATTTTTATCTGAAAATTTTCATTTTTTGGTGGAAAAATAATTCAGTATATTTGAATAGGTGTGTTTACGTAATGTAGATGTCTTATAAGGTGGCTCATTTCGAAATTATTGCATTGTCATTTGTTTTAGATAAAATTGACGGAAGCTACCAAGGAAAGTCACGATGACGTTGAACATCGGATCTGTCTTAAAGTACCGAAATAAGAAGTAATGTGGAACAAATAATGAATAACCCTAATAGCGTATCTGCAGTAACCGACATACATATACATGTACCAAAATGAAAGCAACTGTCTTAAACGGACAAGTGCAACAATATATACATAAATAAATAAGTTTCCTTGTCCTTAATTCGGATATTTCTTCAAATAGCAAGTATGTGTTCAGGACGACTTGAAGTGCAGAAAAGCAAACAGAAAGTCACAAAAGTTGTATCACTTATATAAATGGTAGAAAGTCTTCCATAGTCACTTCTCTCAATATGATTTATATTAAATTGAAAATTTGAAAACA
The DNA here is from genome assembly GCA_964016985.1 of Anodontia alba. Classification (NCBI taxonomy): domain Eukaryota; kingdom Metazoa; phylum Mollusca; class Bivalvia; order Lucinida; family Lucinidae; genus Anodontia; species Anodontia alba. The sequence continues at coordinate 37,995,995 of OZ024831.1, read as the reverse complement.
AAATGAAATCATTTCAAAATTGTCTGATTTTAGAGTTAAATTTTGACGGTAGTTTGCGAATCTGTTAATCTGTTTTATAGGACACATGTAAAATGGATTATCAGTTTATGACGAGCTTATTATTTAATAAAAGTAAGCGTTCTGGGCCCAGTTGTTCAAAACTAACGACATCGTTAGTTAACGATTCGTTAAAATTTACATCGAGTGATATGCAAATATGCTGAAATTTTTTGCTAAAAAAATGTGAGTAGCTTTTGCAGTGCAAAAGCTACTCACATTTTTTCAGCAAAAAATATCAAAATATTGTATATTGCATCTGCTAAAACAGTTAACGAAATGACCCTTAACGAGCTCGTTAAGCTAACGACGCTTTGAATAACTGGGCCCTGGACTATACTTGTTACCTTAGTCCGTTGAAAATGTAAATAACATATCTACGGGTGCAGTCTGTAATGTTAGCCTGTAACAAACCCTTTATACAGTCGAACTTCAAAGACTCGACCATCTTTGGTATCATGGAAGTGTATTCTAGATATGGTAGATCGAGCCACTCAGGGTCAATCATAGCACAAGGTCAGGAGACAAATGGGAATAATTTAGGGCTTCCTTTTCGATCTTCTATAAAATAATGGCATTTTGAGAGTACAAAAACATACAATTTCATGACAATATAAGAAAACTTCGCTAAAAAATTCCTTAATTATTTCTTGAGGTATCGGTAGAATTTCCTAGGTACTCATTACGAAAACACGCCTATTCAAATATATAGCAAAATTTCACCTCCAAAATCTGAAAGTTTTCAGTTAAAAAATTCTGATATTTTTCATACTTTGCTCAAAACATAGATTGTGGGTACTCGTTAGAACCACCTCGGCGAGGCGGTTCTAACGAGTACCCACAATCTATGTTTTTGAGCAGAAATAAGAAAAATAATGTATACCCCTGTAAACCCCAGTTTTACTATGTAAAAGTGGGGTTTAAGGGGGTCAAAATTATATAGGTATGTTTTCGTGATGGTAAGACGAATTCGAGTCGGCCAAGGTAATCGAGCCATTGGCATTCCAGTCATAGAAGTTCTACTATACATGTGTAGTTAGTAGACAGTTAGTAGTTCCGTCGTCCCATGGGATGCATCCTTGGTCTTTTGTTCTATTCAACCAGTTTCGTGATTTGAGGCTTGTCAGCGTATATCTCGTTATTCTAAACATTGATTTCGTTCTAGAAAGTGCTATTGCATATCAGTAAATTCCATTTCATCTGTCACTACCTGTTTAAGCATATAAGGAAGTGACCAGAGAAACATTACTTGTTTGTTACAGAGAACAGCAAGGGTTCTATTAAATTACTAAGCGACATATATCTAAGATAATTCCTCAGGTCACGTGAACTATATGAGCCGCAACGTCCGAAAAACAACCAACCATTACGAAAACACGCCTATTCAAATATACTGAAAATTTTACCACCAAAAAATGAAAATTTTCAGATAAAAAATTCTGATATTTTTCAAATTTCTGCTCAAAACTTAGATTGTAGATACTCGTTAGAACCGCCTCGGCAAGGCGGTTCTAACGAGTATCCACAATCTATGTTTTTGAGCAGAAATAAGAAAAGTAATGTATACCCCTGTAAACCCCAGTTTTACTACATAAAAGTGGGGTTTAAGGGGTTGAAATTATATAGGCATGTTTTCGTGATGATATATGGGCGCCAAACGCAGATTCAAACCAGCCTGTGAGTTCGTGCAGCCTGATCAGAATCCTCACTGGACGCATTTTGGATAGCCAAGGATGCAACGGTCATTATGCGGAGAACGAAGACTTTGATCAGACAGCGTGGATGCATAGGCTGATTTGAGTCTTCGTTGGGAGCACATTGCAGAAGGGACGTTTAATCACGTTGCGGCTCATAACATTAGTTGTTGATAAGATTACAGCTGGACCCGCAGAACCATAATTTATTTTGCATTACGCCTCAAATGAAGCCATAAAATTGCCTACATTTTCTTGATTCCCACATTATACAAAGATCATGGCAATTTACAAAGACGACCATGACAAGGAAACTGACAACTTACCAAATATGAGAAGATAGTGGTTGCACAGTCTTGCTCAAAGGGCTTTTTCTGTTCATCGATATATTCAACCGTTTGCATTAATTTTGCTAGATCAGATTACACAAATACATGTACGTTGGCTGATCCATCACAAAAAGAAGCCTATATAATTTGACCTCCCTTAAACCCCACTTTTATATAGTAAAACTGGGGTTTAGAGTGGTATGCATTATTTTTTTAATTCTGCTAAAATCATAGATTGTGTGTACTCGTCAGAACCGCCTCATCGAGGCGGTTCTAACTAGTACCCACAATTTATATTTTGAGCAGAAATATGAAAAATGTCAGATTTTTTATCTGTAAAATTTTCCTTTTTTGGTTGTAAAATTTTCAATATATTTGAATAGGCGTGTTTTCGTATTGTGCGATTTCCTTGCAGTTGTGTATGATGCACAATGTGGGAAATGGGCTGATATGCGAACAGAGAATGCCCAGCTCAGAATGCGTATCCCTGGAATCTGATCAGGGCATTCTTTGTTCGTCGACATATACTAAAGTATCAACTGATTATGCAAGCGGACAATAACGGCCCAGTTGTTGCACAAGGACACTTTCAATGAATTTCGCATCATATGACAAAGATCATTTTTGCACACCTTGCATGTGGCACACTGCAGCTAAATCACAATATGAAGATGAGTGTTATTGCTTTCTGATTTTTCATTGAAAATAAGATGTGAAGTGTCATTCAAATTGTCTCTGAAGGAGCTGGCTCAGACACTGATAGCTAGAGCTTACTACCACTACTACTATTACTACTACTAACACTATTACCACTACTAATGATAATAATAATAAGCAGAAAAAGAAGAGGAGGAAGAAGAAGAAGAAGAAGAATGAAGTTCTACAGTTTAAACACAAACAAATTATTTGTTTACCGTCTTATACATCCATTGCCTGGTCTGTAACAACATTGCATAACTGTTATCATGAGACTGGCTCCATTTGTCTTTGTCTGAAAAATAACAGGGGAGCTTTAAACAATTAGGAGTATTTGTTGGGATGTGATCGATGCATATCAATGCTGACATTGACAGGCTATAGTTAAGCATTTTAGCAAACCAAACGCTTCTAATAGTGCAGACGCTGTCCAGGAAGAGCCACAATCAGAGAACATGGCCTACATATCATATCAAGAGGAAGAACAAACAAACCATGACAGACAGCACACAAGCTATAAACCAAAGAAAAGCAAAGTAACCAGCTCCCTTTTCCCTTCATCACGAAAACACGCCTATTCAAATATATTGAAAATTTTACCACCAAAAAAAAAAAAAAATATCCTGATAAAAATTCTGATATTTTTCATATTTCTGCTCAAAATACAGATTGTGGGTACTCGTTAGAACCGCCTCGCCGAGGCGGTTCTAACGAGTATCAACAATCTATGTTTTTGAGCAGAAATAAGAAAAATAATTTGTACCCCTGTAATCCCCAGTTTTACTATATAAAAGTGGGGTATAAGGGGGTCAAAATTATATAGGCGTGTTTTCGTGATGTCAAGGTGATCATAATGCCAGACAGGAACCAGCTCCTCTTTCCCCGACGAGGGGATCACAATGACAGACAGGAACCAAAGAGATGTGATATATGAAAAATCGGTATCATAAAGTTTTTTTTTTTTTTTTTTGTTTTTTTTTTTTGCTATGTGTCTATCCGAGAAAGGACTAGGAGTTACGCCATGTTAAACTGTTTCTTCGAGGTATGTGCGGACAGCGAAGGCACATGGATCAGTAATCGAGTCACGTAGTCTGTGCATTTTGCCATGATATGACATACCGAATTTACCCTAATTATTCGGACATCATAACATCTTAAAAGACCTCGCAGGCTGATCTGAGACTTAGCTGGTCGCACTAGTCTTTTTATAGCTTTTGTCGCGCGCTTGCTCAATTTTATGAACCTAAACAATGTTGCATAAGTGACATCATTACGAAAACATGCCTATTCAAATGTACTAAAAATTTTACCACCAAAAAAATGAAAATTTTCAGATAAAAAAATCCGATATTTTTCTTACTTCTGCTCAAAACATAGATTGTTGGTACTCGTTAGAACCGCCTCGTCGAGTTGGTACTCGTTAGAACCGCCTCGTCGAGGCGGTTCTAACGAGTACCCACAATCTATGCTTTTGATCAGAAATAAGAATAATAAAGTATACACCTGTAAACCCCAGTTTTTCTATATAAAATATAGATATATTAGAGAAGGTATAAAAAATCTTACGACTCGATGTAAAAGAGAAAGCCACAATATATTTATGATGCAGAATAAACACCTCGTGGGAAACTTGGTTACTGTTGGGCAGGGGATGGGAACGCGAACACAATGTACTTATGTATCCGCTTACAATCAACTCAACCCGATTCTCAAAATAGTAGCAGCTATGATGTCGACGCCTATTTCCCTTTTACTTTTATATCCTGGACAATTTATGATATTCAAAACCAATTTTTGCAAAACCAGTTAAATGAAGAGAACTTAACCCTTCTCTCGCTGAACACGTCATGCCCTGTCTCAGCAAGCAGTGTAGATCCAGATCAGTTGGCTTCTGAAGAAGCCAACTGATCTGGATCTGCACTGTTTGTCATTTAATATGTGAATTTCTGTCAAAAACATGGATCAAGAAATCTGATTGGCTGGAAATTAGAAGTGGGAGTGGCATCTTAATTTATTCAGCATGACAAGGGTTAAACATAGTCAAATTTTTCTAGATGGCTTTGAGATGGATACTATATTAACCTACATATGGAAACGAACAGAAGTTTCTTAGCAATCAATGCAGACCCAAATCAGGTGAATGCCGCAGAAAACCGTGTTATACAAGGCCAGGATATTGTACTCGACACTTTTTAAAGATCTCTGGCAAATTCGATTAAATCACAGAATACAAAATTAACCCTTTCAGTCCTGCAGGATATTAGTTTAGCAAACAGTGTAGGTACTGGTGAGACTCCTCATAATGAGCCATCTCATCAGGATCTACACTGTTTGCAATTTTGAATTTTGGCTGAGACTCTTATTTGGAACACCGACTCTGACCGGAATCAAAGATGGAAGAGTCCACTTCAGAAACTCAGGGATGAAAGAATTAATAAATGGTTGTTTGTAGATTACTTAACGCTTAGCGATCTGGTTAATCATTTCAGCAGACGGCATATTGGAACAGCTTTTTTTCTTATTTTTCCCCAAAACTCAGGATTTTATATTTCATGCAAACTATGTCAGTTGCATAAAATGCCACCTGTTTTCTGGAAAAAAAAATATTTCAGTAGGTCGTTTGCTGAAAGTTTTACTTTGAGTGCTAAGCGTTAATACTTCCTAATTAACTATTACCACTCTCTAGGCTAATTTAGAAGACAACAAATTGGCAATACTTTTTTTCTTATTTTTCCCCCAGGAAACATGGTCTGTCATTCATGCACATTGTCCCCATTAGAGACAATATGCATGAAATGTCAAATCATGTTTTATGGGATTAAATATTTTAAAATGTTGTCTGTTGAAAATTTTACCCAGAGTGTTTACTCGTCTTTTACTTTGCTACTTCTAATACAAGAGTGTGCGTAATCGGCCGATTCGCATTTTATATCTCCTTCTACGTAATTACTCATCATTGTGGCAGCAGTCTGAGAATATCAGAGTAAGGATAAAGGGAAAAAATCTGAGGCGGAGCACAGCATTTTCTACTTACTTGCATGTGCGCCCAGCGACGACTCAGATCAGCCAGCGCATCCGCACAGGCTGATCAGTCTTGTCCGCTGGAAGATGCTTTGAGTTCTTGTCTACCCACAGACTGCTCTACTTTTCGTCGGGTGCGCAAACGATCTTGTGGGAAACACTGTGCCCACATAACGTTCAGACAGCGACCTTTTAGATTTTTGTTTCGTTGGGCGCACATGTCTGAAAGAACGTTTTTACATTGCGACTCCTATACAGTTGACTCTCGTTATCTCGAACTCGTTTATCTCGAATAACCGCTTATCTCGAAGTGAAAATCTTGTCCCTTCCTAACATGAAAATCTAACAACAAGTAAAACATATTGTTGAAAAGAGGAGAAATTGCTCCTAAGGAGCAATTTCGCCTCTTTTCCACAATATTTTTCGATATATCATTAACGTCAAGAGTCCAATTACATATAATTTGTTAAATGTGGTTGTTCGAATTATTTTTTCCTCAATTCTGAAATTCTGATATGTCGAAGCACGGATATCTCGAAGTGTTTCAGGGGATCCCTTGGAATTCGAGATAACGATAGTCGACTGTATTTCTGTCTTGGTAGGGAAATATAAACTAACATTGATATGGTGACACGTTAGAGCCAGCGCATGACAAACCAACAAAATGGCATGTGCGCCCAGCGAAGAGTCAGATCAGCCTGATCAGAGTCTTCACTGTGCGCTCAATGTGAAGCTAAGAACCTAAGCTTTGGTTTAAACATACAGTCGACTCTCGTTATCTCGAATTCCAAGGGACCCTCTGAAACACTTCGAGATATCCGTACCCCGACATATCAGATTTTCGGAATTGAGGAAAAACTAATTCGAACAACCACATTTAACAAATTTATATGTAATTGGACTCTTGACGTTAGAGATATATCGAAAATATTGTGGAAAAGAGGAGAAATTGCTCCTTAGGAGCAATTTCTCCTCTTTTCCACAATATTTTTTACTTGTTGTTAGATTTTCATGTTTAGGAAGGGACCAGATTTTCACTTCGAAATAAGCGGTTACTCGAGATAAGCGAGTTCGAGATAACGAGAGTCAACTGTATTTTATTTCAAAGTTACAATGATTATACAAACATACATGACATGTACTCAAAAGATAGGATTAGAACGCTAGCATTAGCTTATTTACTTCTTCTAAGCTTTCTTCATGCGGACAGCGAAGACTCTGATCAAACGGGGTGGATACCTAGGCTAATCCGAGTCTTCGCTAGACGCACATGCCATTTTGTTGGCTTTTGTCATGCACTGGCTTATTTTCGTATATATTTACATCAACTTTACATTTAGTAGAACAACTAGAAATGTAATCCATTATTATAGGGAAACAATTACCAATTCAAACGAAAAAAGAAAAAAAAAAAAAAAAAAAAAAAACAAAGACATGGATACCTTTTTTCTGGTTTGGGTGTTAAGCCCCACGTAGCAGATCTTGCAAGCGTTAATATTTTAAACCGACCATAGTGTTGAAATACCGATGATCAACAGTCTCTCAGTTATCTATTTAAAATGTGTTTAGAGAAGAAAATCTTATTTCGTATCTGGAGGAAGCAATTATGCAAAGCCGACTTTATTCTAATTTCTGACTTTGAAGCTCCTATTAAGTAATTATTTTTGGCTTAATAGGCAACGATTTGTTGTATTGGGAGAAAGGAAAATGGGTTTCTCAGTTTGTAACTTCAACGAGAGTCTCAATGTTAAAACGAAACTGGTAGTACATTTTAAAAGAATAATGAAACGTTTAAACTGGTTTATCTTTGCTTCATTATAAGCTTTATCTATGATTTAATTGTTGTGCGTAATGATTCATGGATGAGTTGAAGACCTCCACGTGGACCGAACAAATATATGTTTTTACCACAATTGAAGCTGAGGGCGAGGGTTGGAATCATATTAAGTCAGCTTTACCCTCCCCCCGCCCCACACACAACCACACACCCCACCAACCCACACACACACACTCCCCCACTCCCTACCCCCTTGCCACTCAAAGTAATTTATTGCGTTTAAGCCGTTGCTTTCATGGTGGTACTTTTTTTATTAAAAGTTCTGTAGTGTTTAACTCATTACGAAAACATGCCTATTCAAATATAAAGAAAATATCACCTCCAAAAACTGAAAATTTTCAGATAAAAAACTCTGATATTTTTCATATTTCTGCTCAAAACATAGATTGTGGGTACTCGTTAGAACCGCCTCGGCGAGGCGGTTCTAACGAGTACCCACAATCTATGTTTTGAGCAGAAATAAGAAAAATAATGTATACCCCTGTAAACCCCAGTTTTAATATATAAAAGTGGGGTTTAAGGGGGTCAAGATTATATAGGTATGCTTTCCTGATGTTACAAATAGTTTTCATTGTCATCTGTTCTTTTAGTGGCTGTTTAATTATATTTGTTTGTCTTTCCCTTTGATGTTAAGAATTTGATGTGGAGCTGGTTGTATCAGCTCTTGACTTAACTTATTTACTTTTCTAAGTTTGGCCCATCACGTAAACATGCCTATATAATATTGACCCCCATAAACCCCACTTTTATATAGTAAAACTGAGGTTTATAGGGGTATACATTATTTTTTGTATTTCTGCTCAAACTATATATTGTGGGTACTCGTTAGAACCGCCTCGTCAAAGCGGTTCTAAGTAATACCACAGTAACAATCTATGTTTTGAGCAGAAATTAGAAAAATTTCCGAGTTTTTTATCTGAACTTTTTCACCTTTTGGCGGTGAAATTTTCTTTATATTTGAATAGACATGTTTTCGTAATGCGTTGTAAGGTAGCTGTTCTAATGATAGTCGTTCTTTGTGTAGCTTTGTGACTGCTGGTGCTGGCTGCGGGGCTTTCTGTCCATCTGTTGTCTTGTTGTTGCGTTGTGTTCTAGTGATCAGGGACCATTAGTTTAAAACTAACGATATCGTTAGTTAACGTATCGTTAAAATTTTGATCATTAAATAAGGCATATACGCTAATATTTTTGCTAAAAAAATGTAAGTAGCTTTTGCATTTTCAAAAGCCACTCACATTATTTTCAGCAAAAATACCTGCGAATTAGATATCGTACTTACTAGAACAGTCAACAGTTAGACCAGTAACAGGCTCGTTAAGCTAACCATGCATTGAACAACAGGGCCCTGATCTCCTCGATTTGGAAGCAGGAATTGGTTGCTTTGCTTTTCATTGGTCTGTAAGATGTTTGCTGTCACTCATAATTTATTTACCCTTTGTACCAATTGTAGGCTATGTTCTATGATCCTGGCTCTTCTCTTATCTCATTATGAAAGCAGGCCTATTCAAAAATAATGAAAAATTTGCCACCAGAAAATGAAAATTTTCAGATTAAAAATCCTGATATTTTTCATATTTTTGTTCAACACATAGATTGTGAGTACTCGTTAGAACCGCCTCGATGAGGCGGTTCTAACGAGTACCCACAATTAATGTTATTGAGCAGAAATAAGAAAAATAATTTATACCCCTGTAAACCCCAGTTTTACTTTATAAAAGTGGGGTTAAAGGGGTGTCAAAATTATATAGGCATGTTTTCGTGATGTGTACTATTCTAATGTTAACCGGGGAATTTAAAAATAATATTTTTTGGCTAGAAGCCTAGGAAACGGCACCATAATATCCCAGCTAGGTTTCTTATTAAATCTATATCAGACCGTTATCGGTCCAACAGAAATCCTGTCGGGCCGATAACGTTCCGATATTGATTTGCGTAGAATGCTAGCTCGGATGTTTATGTCATAACGAAAGTCTCAGTAAAAGTAATTAGAACGAACGTATTCTTGTAGCAGCCACAACACTGATTATATTTGATAAAATGTAAACCTGATTAAATTAGTCGAGACATTAAGTACATAGCAGGGTATATGTTCTGCTGATATAGCGCAGTGCACATGTCATGGTTACGATCTTTAGAGGCGAAAATGAAAACAAGATACCCGAGAAAGGCTACGGACACAGAATAAGGCCCTTCCAAGACACCAGAAAACAGGCCCCGAGGTTATAAAATGCATCACGAAAACACGCCTATATAAATTTGACCCCCTTAAACCCCACTTTTATACAGTAAAACTGGGGTTTACAGGGGTATATATTATTTTTCTTGTTTCTGCTCAAAAACATAGATTGTGGGTACTCGTTAGAACCGCCTCGTCGAGGCGGTTCTAACGAGTACCCACAATCTATGTTTTGAGCAGAAAAATGAAAAATATCAGAATTATTTTATCTGAAAATTTTCATTTTTTGGTGGTCAAATTTTCAGTATATTTGAATAGGTGTGTTTTCGTAATGGTTTTCAATGCTCAACTCAGCTAAGCATAACAGTCTGGCTAATACGTCTCAAGTTATTAACAATTGCTAATTCCGTCTTGTTAAAAATAGCTAAACATGAAAATTTCTCTGCTTTGTAGTATGAAAATGCCAACTATTGTTAGCAGAGAAGCAGATATATTAGCAGAGAAGATTTCATGCTTAGCTGACTTGAACATAATAACATTTTATAGCCTTGTGGCCAGGTAAACTGTTTTGAGACATAAAGCAATAAGCAAAACAATGCATCCTCAAACAGAACAACAAACGAAGCAGCATCAAATTTATCAGTGGATCAACACAGAAAACAAAACAGAACAAAAACAAAGCATAACAACCATTCAATACCTAATAAAACAAACATAAGGTGAGAACTTGACTGTAAACTGAAAGTCATAGCCAAAGAAATCTACAAGTGGAATCACGCAGAGCCCGTCTACTGACAGGAAAGGCCAAAAACCAGGGCCCAGTTGTTCAAAGCACCGTTAGCATAACGAGCTTGTCAAAATGTTAACTGTTCTAGTATGTACAATATCTAACTCACAGTTATTTTTGCTGAAAAAAAAATGTGAGTAGATGTTGCAAATGCAAAAACTATTCATATTTTTATCAGCAAAAATATTAGCATATATGCCATATTTAATGATCAAAGTTTTAACGTTAAGTCCACTAACGACATCGTTAGTTTTGAACAACTGGACCCAGCCTTCTAGAGCAGATTTATGATTCAGCTCTCATTTTTCGTCATCGGCCCAGATACACTAGGGTAAAAATTTAAATCTTTTAAAACCGGTTTAAACTCCTGTGCTTTATCAATCGCTGACTGTTCTAAGGCCATACTTGTTTTGTCTCATGAAACACCGATGAGCTAGCATGCCCTGGGCGGGCCTAGTATTTGTGACTCAGAACTGCAGCAGAATGAACCCTTCCTCCTTCTGTCCATAAAAAATACGTATAAACATGTAGATTCGGATAAGTATCTATACAAAATTTGCCACTCTGCTTAAGAGTTTTTAATGAAACTGAAGAGGCCAATTAAAAAAATCAGTTCTGAAAAAAAAGGAAAAGGTATTCTACTGGGGTAGGCAACACCATTAAAACGTGCAGGAAGGCAAACAGAAAATCATAAAAATTGTCTCCCTGTAAACATGGCAGAAAAAATGCCAAGTGTATCCAGTTTTGTTAAGGGTGTTGCTATGGTCATGTACAATATTGGTTTAAGCCCCATTAACTATACTACAGGCAGTGCCAAGCGGTTCTACATTTGTAGTTACCATACGTTTGCTCGTGTTTTGTGCTTGCTTATATCTTTGTATGCTTCAGAAAAGGCTGTGCAGCAAAACCTATTGTGCTTTCAACATCCTTCGAAAAGGCACCACTGGCTTTGTGATTTGTGATTGGCAATATCTTATCAGGAACCATATGCCTTTTCTTAATATGTTCTTTGTTTTCAAACATTTACTTAAAATTAATTTGATGGCTGAAAAGGGTTCGACCTATGTAATTTCTATAGTAAATTGGCTTTAATTTCGTCAGAAAATAATTTTGCTTTTCTTCATTGACTTTGAATTATTGGTGTTCCGTAACAAAATTGTGAAAATTTCAGAAATGTTTAACAAGTAGATTAAAATTCTACAACTACACTACCTACCCAATCGATTTTTGCCTAATTTGCAGCAGTTTTCACTGTGGCATCACTAAAACATGCCTATATAATTTTGATCCCCTTCAACCCCACTTTTATATAGTAAAACTGGGGTTTACAGGGGTATACATTATTTTTATTACTTCTGCTCAAAAACATAGATTGTGGGTACTCGTTAGAACCGCCTCAACGAGGCGGTTCTAACGAGTACCCACAATCTATGTTTTTATCAGAAATTTGTAAAATATAGGAATTTTTTATCTGAAAATTTTCATTTTTTGATGGTAAAAATTTTCAGTATATTTGAATAGGCAAGTTTTCGTAATGGGGAAAATGGTACTTTTCGATTTTTCTTCACCCCTGAATACAATAAAACTTTTGGTGCATAGGTAGTTAAGACAACGGGTTGTGCATTGAATTATGACAGAAAAAATGAATTTCTGTAAAATGTCGAAAGCAGATAAAGTCATTTTACCTCTATTGTGTTGCTCTCAGCGCTAAATTGGACCAGTAACCATCACTAAATCCCGATTCTTAATCTAAATTAAGGACACACACCAACAACCAACTTCAATCAGGTTTATTACATCTGTGAGAGATTTATCCTGGTAAAGCTCATAAAAAGGAATGATCGTGAATTGCACATGTTATATGGATAGTGTAAATCCAAACAAGGAAATAACTCGAAAACGATAGACACTATAGTTGTCTTTAAGACGGAGAGTCCAGCCAGTTTTATGTCGATTGCTCTATAAACAATAAAATACCAAATAAACCGTGAATTGTTTCTTCCTTAAAGGAACCTGATGCACTTTCAGGGAGGCAACTCTCAATATGTTGTCTCCCTTATGAAATGGGTCTACTTTAAACATACAGAATTTGTTCCCAAAGAGCAAATTCTTTCCTTTTGGAGTAGATCCCTTCACAGAAGGGGCTTGGTGTGCAGGAAAGTAAACTGGAAGTCAAACATTTTGTCAGCCTTGTAGAACACATTACGAAAACATGCCTATTCAAATATATAGAAACTTTCACTCCAAAAACTGAAACTTTTCAGATCAAAAAAAAAACTCTGAAAGTTTCTTATTTTTGCTCAGAATATAGATTGTAGGTACTGGTTAGAATCGCCTCCCGTGGTACTCGTTAGAACCGCCTCGCTGAGACGGGTCTAACGAGTACCTACAAACTATATTTTTAGCAGAAATAAGAAAAATAATGTATACCCCTATAAACCCTAGTTTTACTATATAAAGGTGGGGTTTAAGGGCAGTCAAAATTCTACAGGCATGTTTTCGTGATGAATGGCGTAAACTCTTCCACTTGCATTAAAATATAAGTGAAGATACCCAGGAACAATCACGAAGCACAGCATTCCCGTGGCACCAAAAAAAGCAGAGATGAGGAACAAATAATGATAAAACAAACGCCACATATGAAACCAGAGACGCACAAAAGAAGAACTGCAACAGAGGAACAGCTTTGGAACCATCATGAAAACATACCTATATAATTTCGACACCCTTCAACCCCACTTTTATATAGTGAAACTAGGGTTTACAGGGATATATATTATTTTTCTTATTTTTTGCTCAAAAACATAGATTGTAGGTACTCGTTAGAACCGCCTCGGCGATGGTTTGGGCAGAAATATGAAAAATATCACAATTTCTGACTGAAAACTCTCAGTTTTTGGTGGTGAAATTTTCAATATATTTGAATAGGCGTGTTTTCGTAATGCGATAAACAAGATGTGCAGGAAATATAAGAATCAACCTTCAGGTACTAAAGTGCACGAACCACATTTAATGTCAGCTTAAAGAAAAACACTCATTTTATGATGGGGATATTTGGTACAAATTTTCAAACTGCTTATCTACATGTACAAGCCCCATTTTATAATATTTGTGAAACAATTTTCTTGCAACAGCTACGTGTAATATAATCAGTTTGCTTAGATGTAGATGGTATCAACCTGTATGCAAAAAAAAAAAAAATCAAAATATTCCCGACAACAATTCAAGCACTTAGGCCATTTCCTCACATTTTCGCTAATTGACCACATTTTTCACTGCCTTATGTGTATTTTATTTGCGCTTGAATCATTATGTCGCATAAAACTGTATGACAGAAACCTATAACAAACATATTATAACATCGTTGATTAATGACGGCTACCTTTTGTTGTTTTTATGTCTTTCATACAGGCTATTGAAAAATGCTTCTGACTAGTTTGAATCCAGTGAATCAAAATATCAGCCAATCTTAATTACTAATGGACATTTGCGCTGTAATCCTACTATTTAGTTAAGGATTATGTTGAGTTTCATATATGGTTTTGTACTTGTACAAAGCAGTTAGGACTTAATTTAGAATTTGATGACAAGATTTGGTTTAGAATATAACGAGCAGCTATCCCGGCGACTTTTGCTACGTTTACTTTCATGCGTTATGACATAATATTGAGGAAGAGCACAGCATTTCCTACAAGGCGCCCAGGGATGATAGATCAGCCTGAGCACCCGCGCTATCTGATCAGTTTTTACAGGGCGACATGCGGGCAACCATGGGTCCAGAGCGTCTTCAGACGGCGAGCGAAGACTCTGCTCAGCCTGATCTGAGTTCGCTGGGCGCACACGCAATTTTGTAGGAGATGCTGTGTCATGCTGCTCAGTTATGGTATGTACATCACTACCACAAGTATTATGTTGGTGTTGAATCTACGGAATACGGATGACCTCATAAGTAGATGCATGTATCTAGGACAATGGCAGTATAATGCGCAACATAATAAAACGGCTGTTACGTCAAACAGCGACCAGTTAAGCCCAGGGCCCAGTTGTTCAAAGCGTCGTTAGCTTAACGAGCTCGTTAGAGGTAAAACAAATTTACTGTTCTAGTAAGTACAATATCTAATTTACAGGTATTTTTGATGAAAAAAATGTGAGTAGCTTTTGCAAATGCAAAACCTACTAACATTTTTTTTTTTCAGCAAAAATATTAGCGTATCGGCCATATTTAATAATCAAAGTTTTAATGATATGTTAAGTAATGAAATCGTTAGTTTTGAACAACTGGGCCTTGGTCAACAAATTGCAAATTAGCGTCAACCTGTAGGAACATCATTCAGACGACAGAACCGCCAAATATCACAGTAACATTATTATAGTTGTTACGCAATGCTAGGAAAGTGCGCTTGTAAAGGAAGACCCAAATCAGTCTTGGAGATGAATTCTGCTCTCTTAAAATGAACCTCATTCCAGATGGGGCTTAATGTACAAGAAAGCAAACTAGAAAACCAAAAGTTATCAGCCTTTTACAAAATGCAGAAAATCTACCAAATGTATCCAGTCCCCTTAACACGACCAGCTCTGAATGTGGACTCGAATAAAACTTCAAGTTGTGACATACAACTTTTTTAATGCGTAGGCAAGTTTGTTCGACAATTATTACGTAAGTACTTCAACTGTCCGTACTTAAACCCAACAACATTCACTAATTCGTGACTGCATTTCCATACACCCAAATAAAATTCATTAAGTTAATTAAATTTCATCTAAGTCAAGTTTAAGATGAAAAAACTTTGAGTGACAGATTTACTCAAGCAATTACGCCTTATTGAAAGTTTGAAAAATGATTCTATACAAAATGCGCAATGCGTAATGTGTAAGTGTATTAAGTAAACACTTTAACTTACTTGGCAAACCGCGCATCAATCAACTTTATAATGTCATGCACTTAACTTGTGATGTACTGGTAACTTCATATTAAAACGTAATACTGGTACACTTGCAGAGGAAACAAACCTGTCAGAAGTTTTTTGCCTTCCCAACGGAAAGGGATTTACTCTAAAAAGGAAGAATTCGCTCCCTTTTGGAGCACATTCTTTCCCTTTAGGGTAGACTGAGAGGGTAGACCCTTTTGTCAGAAGGGGATCGATGAAATAAAGCAAACAGGAAGTCAAAGTCTGTGCTTGTTTTTCATTAATAGTGGAAATTCAAGCGTATCATGACACCTGAATGACTATGCCTCATCGAAACACACAACTTTTGGAGGCTTAATTGACCGTTTTTCGCTTACTTTCTGAAAACATCTCCGCAAAATTTAGATGCTTTATTTCATTTTATTAGATGACTATTTTGGTCTGATTTATCGTATAACACACACACACACACACACACACACACACACACACACACACTGAGAGAGCATTTTAATATAGGCTGTTGGAATTAAGCGTAGTGCTTAAAAGAGTATTTTGTTTTGTCTAATAACAGAACCATTTCTAATGTGTCTCGTCAATTCCTCTGATCACTGATAAGAGAACACACACACACACACACACACACACACACACACACACACACACTGAGAGGGAGAATTGTTGGAATTGTACGTATTTTGTGTTGTCTAATGCCAGAACCATTTCTGAGATGTGTCTCTGTCATCAGTCTGATAACTGATAAGAGATTGGGCACAGCAAGACCTAGTATATTGTAAACAAATGATAGAGAATTAGAGAGAGAGAGAGAGAGAGAGAGAGAGAGAGAGAGAGAGAGAGAGAGAGAAAGCATTGTAATATTGACTGTTGGAATTGAACTTATACATGTAACATAAAAGAGAAATGATTTGTCTAATAACAGAACTATTTCTGACGAGTCTCTGTCGTTAGTCTTATCACTTATAAGAGACTGTGCACAACAAAACCTGGTAATATGGCAATAAACGATAGACAGGTAGAGGCCCAATAGGGGAATTTAGTACTAGATTATTTATCTGATCCCTAGGTAATACCTTATGAGCCAGGACACAGCAATAGTCCTATGATAGAATTACATGTAGTCTGAGCGGAGACTCAAATCAGCCTGCACATTTTATCAGAATACTGACCAGACTGGTTAAGCAGATTCATCTGAGTCTTCACTAGGCACACTTGTTTTTTTTTTAATTATTATTGTTGTTGTTTTTTTTGGGGGGTTGTTGTTGTTGTTGTTTTTTTTGTTTTTTTTTGTTGTTTTTTTGTTTTGTTTTTTTTTGTTGTTGTTGTTTTGTTTTGTTTTTTTGTTGTTTTTTTTACTGGATATGCTTTGCATTATTTCCCTTCATTATTACACCGAAATAGCGAAATATCCAGTAAACACTGTCGGCAAATATAATAGCAATCATTTTGGCATAGCCAACAATATTTAATGAGGAAAAAAACATAGTGGCAAATCTGTCACTAGAAATGCACAATCTTTATTTGATTTGATATTTGATGCCCTAATCAACAATATTTTGTCACAGTCAATAAATAAATAAATAGATACATAAATAAATATTCAAACAAAGACCAAAACACATAGATAAATTAACAAACAATTCCAATCTACCCTCTGAATATATCAATGTTTGCAAACTCTATCTGTTATCCCCTCACTAATATTGAATATCCTCCAGAAGCCTCCTTACCCCCCGCCCCCCCCCCTCACCCCCCCCCCCCCCCCCGCTTGGATCTCCTGATCACCTCTTTATAACACGCCTTTGATCTCTCTTGTAAAGCTCCTATGTAGGGGCAATAAAATCATTAGTGAGTGGTACTACTTTTGGTCATATTTTAGCTATGTCTTTAGCAGTTTCCAAGTTGCTTCATCGATAGAATACATTGGAATTTACAAATATCCACTTCTTACAAACTCTTTGTGTGTGTGTGTGCGTGCGTGTCGTGCGTGCGTGTTTGTGTGTGTGTGCACCTGTTTTATCGAGGTCCGAAACAAGTTAGCACACATGCAGTCCGAGGTCCGAAGTTAAAGCGAGCTCCAATATTTGGACCTCGTTTCGCCTCTGCCCCGTTTTCGGGTAGTATGTCCAATTAGGAGTTAATATTACTCGGTACTAGGGTGGACCCCGGAACCCGGTAAGTAGTCGGATTGCCTCGGAAAGATAGCGTGCTCGGATGTACATATAAGTGTGCTCGGATGGACTTGTGTGTTATCTGGCGAGTAAGTGTTTATTACAGACGGACGGAAACACACATGGATCTCTGTAAGATAAACACGGATCTCTGTTTGAATATACACTGTGTGTCATGCGAGGTCCTAAAGGCGTCCTCGCCTTACATATTGTGTGTGTGTGTGTGTGTGTGTGTGTGTGTGTGTGTGTGTGTGTGTGTGTGTGTGTGTGTGTGTGTGTGTGTGTGTGTGTGTGTTAAAGTAGGGGGTGAGGGAGGGGAGGCAGTTGATCTTATCTTTTGATACGAGGGTCCTGCAAAACGTTCTGTCACTAATAGGCTTCCTTGGTTTTATCCCAGGTATATATTTAAAATGCTTCACTGCACTTAAATGATGTGTTGAATAGCCAACGGTATCCGTTTATTTCGTTCAAATTGCTTTCCAACTGACCGAGTTATTTCAAATTGAAATAGATGCAGTCATATACACTGACCAATTTACTTGTTACAATAAGAAACGACCAAGCAAAGGATGGTCAGGAGTCCACCTTTTACATGACAACGCCTCCGCTCATAAATGTGAGGTTGTTTAGCCTTTTTTTGGCTTCTGAAACGGTAAAAGTTTTAAACCATCCACCTTATTCACCTGACCTGAGTTCCTGTGACTTCTTTTTATTTCCAAGGCTTAAGAAAATGCTTTCTGGAAATAAGTATTCGTCTAGAAGTTCTCTTGGCAGCGCTATTTATCAGTGTCTCCAACAGATACCAAAAGAAGACTATTTATCTGCTTCTCGCGACTGGGTAAAAGGGTTACAAAAATGCGTTTTATTAAAGGGGGAATACTTTGAAGGTTTGTAATAAAAACTGAAGTAATCCGAACCCAGTGACAAAACTTTTTGCAGGACCCTCGTACTAATTAGTATACAGTAAAAATGTGTAAAAATTTTACAGCTATATATGCCTCATTTGAATCTCTGTTCATATACTTTTCAAATTTATGAAGATACAATAATCTTAGAATTAATGTTTGTACCATTTTGGCAGAGTACTTATAAACTGTTGATGAATGATATTTCTTCTTTCCAGAAAAAGAATTAGATTAGGGACTATTCATCTACTTTGCTACCAAAATCTACTCTAAATCAGATATTTTCAACAGTATAACCTGATGATATATCACCTAGTATCATTAGAGCCGAAACATAAAAAAAACTTACCCTCTGACAAGTGTGCCCTACGAAGACTCTAATAAGCCTGTGCACCGCCTTGTTGATCATCACGAAAACATACCTATATCATTTTGACCCCCTTAAACCCCTCTTTTGATAGTAACACTAGGGTTTACAGGAGTATACATTATTTTCCTTAATTCCGCTCAAAAATATAGATTGTGGGTACTCGTTAGAACCGCCTTGGCGAGGTGATTCTAACGAGTACCCTCAATCTATGTTTTAGGCAGAAATACGAAAAATATCAGAATTTCAGTTTTTGGTGGTGACATTTTCAAAACATTTGAATAGGCGTGTTTTCTTAATGTCAGTCTTCATTGTCGGTATGAAGGAACTTTGCATCCTTGACCTTATATCCAAAATGCGCACAGTGAAGATTCTGATCAGACTGCGCGAATGCACAGGCTAGTCAGAATCTTCGCTGGGCGCACATGTCCGATGGTACGTTTTCTGACGTTGTGGCTAATTTAGTGCAAGTACCGTCCATTAGTGGTAGCTGACCTACAGGTAGTTGCTATAGTTTTATTGTTATTGATCGACAGCGCCGATGTTTGCTGCCTGTGTTACCTATGCTTCATTAACACTATTTGAGCCGGAACACAACATTTCGCATTTCCTACAAGACAACATATGAGTCCAGCGAAAGATCATCCTGTGCAGATCAGCCTGAGTATACGCGAAGTCTGATCAGAGTTTTCGGAGGCACCCTTCAGGTAGCCAATGATTTAAAGCGTATTCATGCGGACAGCGAAGACACGCATTCGCGTATGCTGATCTGAGTTTTCGCTAAGCACACGTGCAATCGTGTGGAATTGCTGTGTCCCGGCTCTTTTTTTTTTTTTTTTTTTCTTTTTTTGTTTGTTTGTTTGTTTCTCATCTAGTTTGAAAGTAGAAATATTCATCAACATGGAAAAGGAGGCTTTCTGTCATGATTACACGCAACATACCATTATTTTGTAGAAGCTCCAAATAATCGCCATTTGCCTCCTGATCTGGCGGTATGATTAACCCTCAGTGGCTCGAACTACCCATGTCTAGAACAAATTTCCATAGTCCCAAAAAGTTTGATTTATTGAAGTTTGACTAAATTTGACTTTAGGTTAGAATCAGATTGTGCTGACTACACCCTCATATATTGGTTGGTAGTTTAAGGGGACTTGATACGCTTGGTAAATTATCCACCATTTTTTGGTCGATTGTTTACAATCGAGCCTAAGTATTTTAAGGTCGTTGTCCACGTGGTTATCATTGACCAGTGAAATAAAATCGTGCGTTTGTATCAACTATTCTTGTCGCAAAGATGTCATAGTGCCGTGTAAAGAGGGTTGTCTGTAAAACCTGGACTGGTACATTGGTAAACAATGCAGGCCAAGGTAAGACTCCACAAAACGCGGCGTCTGATCAAGGTCTGCACTATCTGTTTAATTAACAGGAAAATAAGGGTTAAATGAAAGTCTTAAGTCCCCTTTCAGGACCATTTTCCCGGCCTACATTCAGAGACAATCGGCCTACTAGTGCTGTCAGTGTTTTGATTACAAGAGAGACAGATTTTATGACTTCTTGTTTGCTTTTCTTGTACACCTAGCCCTTTCTGAATGAAGATCTACACGAAAAGGAAAGAATTTGATTTCAAGACAAGCAAGTTTTTCCCATCAAATTACGTCAAGCTGAATCTGAATTGAAAGTTCCATGCAAGTCAAATTATTGTTATAGCGATATTTGTCGTTGTATCGAGTGTCGATATAAAGAGAATCGACTGTATGCGAAAAGGGATAAATCATAGTCCAGTCGAAGACTGACGAACAGAAAGTGTTCCATTCTACTTATTTCTATAAAATTATAATTGAATATGTATATTTATTGTTTATAATAAGTAAAAGTAAACATTTTGACTTTTGAAATTCACTTGCAAAGTAAAATATTATATACAACAGTTTTTGGAAACGACAATTGTTTTGATTTATAAGTGTTGTATTATTGCAAAACTTCTAGGGATACAGATTTACATAAGTCTTAGACTTTCTTCTGAATCCCTTTTGTATGAGTTCATTCATGTTTGTACTGTAACAGTATATGTATTATACGAATAAGATATGTTTAAACTAACAGAAAGTAAGCGGAAAAGGACAGAATCAACAACAGTTGGACTACTCATCTTGATATGGCGTATCCGGGTTTTTATAAAACTCAAGAACTAGGTGCAAAGTATGCATTGCGAAAACACACCTATCCAAATATATAGAAAATTTCACCTCCAAAAACTAAAAATTTTTAGATGAAAAACTCTGATATTTTTCATATTTTTGCTCAAAACATAGATTGTGGGTATTCGTTAGAACCGCCTCAGCGAGGCGGTTCTAACGAGTACCCACAATCTATGTGTTTGAGCAGAAATAAAAAAAATAATATATACCCCTCTAAACCCCAGTTTTACTATATAAAAGTGGGGTTTAAGGGGGTCGAAATTATATTGGTATGTTTTCATGATGGGGTAATGCAGGCAAAATTGGAATGCTCACATCCTTTTTCCTTACATTCTTTTCATTTGTAATTGTTTCGATAAAGATTTTATGGTTATGAAGTGTCGGAACGAAAATGCATAAGGTAGGGTAGTTGAACGGGAGAGTTACGAAAAAGTGAACGCGACAGTATTTTGAACATAATACCACTATATGACCTTGAATAGGTACAAAAAGGTTTGTTTGAAAGCATATTCCCACCACTTCCGGATAATTTAGATTTAAGGAATGTGCCTCGTTCTTAGAGATTGTTACATGCACTGAAGGAAAACAAACGGGAAAATATAATTTGTTCTCCATCTTGTAAACAACGGTGAGCAGTCTACCAAATGTAACTACCATCCTCACCCCTACCCCCTTAATTACTGCAATAAACACATAGCCATAGTGCTTGATAAGATGCTTTTTTATCCAAAAGTATTGATTTTTTTCTTATTTCTCCATGAAACATCTGTTGTGTCTACTCATTAGAAACACCTTGCTGAGGCGCTTCTAATATGTTTTCGTGGAGAAATAAAAAAAATATTTACCTGATACCCACTCTTATTTAGACTTATGCATAGCGTCACAATAATGTCAACCCCTCATCTTTATATACATTTCATGCAATTTTACAGGTTGGAAGAAACGTTTAACCCTTCAAAATATTGCAGAACAGCAATCCGTCGGATTTTTTTTCCTTCAGCCGTCTCAAAAAATTGGCATTTTTTTATTACAAAGTTAGAATTTTAAGAAATGAATTATTATTATTTTTGCGATTTTATCGAAATGTAAACTATGGCGAATCACACACAAAGTTTATAAAGAGCCCTTTGGGTATTATTTAGTTTGTGAGTGATTTGCCAGAGTAACACATCGATAAAAATCCACAAAAATAAAATTAATTCCTTCAACAAGAAAACATCAGTTCGCCGGGAAACTAATCTGTCATGCATTACTTAGCTCCCTATAGATCGTAGTATAGTGAAGAAGTGTTATAATTTATGAAAGGTTGTAATTATATAAATTATCGCAATACTCAACGATAAAAACATTATAGACGTTATCAGAGCTATGTAAAAAACATCAACTATGATCGTCTGTTTTCTAGCTCGCATACATAATTGCATGTCGCCATTCATAGCCTAGGCCGAACATACTATATCCGAAATCATCTATGTAGCAGTGTTTCGTTCTCTTCTCCACTCATAAAGTTTTCTTTCGGCCCAAATCTTTCCATGCTTGAATATCAAATTAAACTGTATTATTAAACCAGCTTATAATCCGTTCGATTTGAAAATGCATATTTCCAGTCGTAAACAAAGAAAGATATCTTTTGTTTCTTCTTCGTAGTACGACGAAACAAACGAAATGAAAAAATTCAAATATGTACGAATATTGACAGCAACAAGCTCATTTCAGGTCGAATGGTCAAATTGGGCCTCATACGGGAAAACTGCTCATTTCTCTTTTAAATGAGCAAAGCCCGCATTGCTACATTCATTCTGCACAGTACTTCCCATTTTTTATTTCACTATGTTACCAATAACACAGTTCTCTGCTGCAAAAGTGTGACTTTGAATAATAAAAAAGTGGGGATGAATAGTTATATATAACCCCACGAAGAACCCCATAAAACTGGAAGAAAACCGATGTTCTCCAAATGCATACACATTTTACAAAAACAACCTCAAATAGATACGCCGGGCTCCAGCCCGGACATTTCGGCACCGTCAAAACTACGTTGATATGACCTGTGTTTGCTGGGACCGTTGTCACAAGTGAGTACTCTAATCCATGGCCGTTGTCAGTGAAGCCATGTGATAGTTTCATACAGAACGTATTCCTACAGGGATGTTTGAATAATTACTTCTATCAATCATTTTTACGTACACGTCTAATGAAGCAGACAGCTTTTGCTTTTGAGCCGCACCACGAGAAACGGTATCTTTGGGGCATATGCGAACGTAATGATTCGGCCCAGCCACCGTAGATTCATAAACGGAGAAGAGCATTTGATATATGAGGCGGGGCTTAGCATTTCCTACAATATTCCATGTACGCCCAGCGAAGACAGATCAGCCTGCGCAGCTGCGCACTCTTATCTGAGTTCCCTGTCCGCCTGAAGACGCTTTGGCTCCGTGGCTCCCCACAGGGTGTCCTGCGTAGCCTCTGATCTGACTGCCCGGATGCGCAGGCTAATCTGAGTCTTCGCTGGGCGCACATTCACTCTTGTAGGAAATGCTGTACCCCGGCTCATATATAGAAATATGTTTTCTATATCCAGTGATTCTGAATATGACAGCGAATGTCCTGATCTGGACCTTAGCTATCCGCCTACGCCCCGAAGACCTCTTCCCTCATGGCGCGGCTATACACTATTCACCTACTATGATTAATAACAGCATCTTCTTTCATATTGCTATTTTACAGGAAAACAGGTTATTTTATATTTAATATGAGAACCTGTGTGCAGATTGGTTCCTTGCATGAGTAGCGTATTCTTCAATTAAGGAGACTGTCAGTCAATAACATACACAATTGCTTGCTGCTGTTTCCAGCATCGCAGAGATGTATACGAATAATTAGTTTGGTCTATTGTTGAACAGTCTGTTCTGTGGAAGTGCGCTGGAGTTAAAGCGTCAACCATCATCACGTACACAACACGGTTAAACAGCAAATATTTGACATATATCTTCAAAGATGGTATTTAGATGTCAATAACTCAAGCTGTCTGCGAACTTACAGCTTTTTTTAAAAAAATATAATTTGGAACTCTAAAAGTATTTTAACACAGCCATGGTAGAAAATTATAAAATGGTACTCGCACGCTACGGGACATCTTCCCATAATCTAGCTATCGAAACTGGAAGATTCGTAAATATTTCAAGAGATCAAACAACTTGTTAATCATATAACATAAATGGCATCGAAAATGAGTATCATTTCTTTCTTATATGTCCAAACTATCGGGACCTAATGATTTGATATTTCAAATAATACATAAATTAGAAAATCTTTTGACTGAAATATCAAAAACATATATAGTCGGCCTCGGTAGCTCAGTTGGATGCGCGTCCGACTGGTATCGGCAACATTCTTTCGTGGAGGTTGATCATGAAATATTTTCTACGGTCATTCTCTCCCTTCCGCTGATTCAAGGAAGGCAATTATTGTCAGTTTCTGGTGAAAGAATGTGCACAATACTGGTTAACCGCTTAGAGGACTAAGCCTGCCCAGTAAAAGTATGGCTAGGTAAATTGACTGCGCTCGACATGACCTTAATGAGTTGACTGGACCGTAAAACCTCAACAAAAACAAATAAAACTATAATTAATGATTTAGCGTTATATATCTTTTTTTTTTTCAGTATAAAACGCCTATCTTAAGTAAGTCTATATTTGTTATGCTTCTTGAGTACCTCTGTATTTAGATGATACTTTGACATTTGCAGTCTTGCACGAAACAATTCTCTTCATGCATGATATCCACAGGTGTAACGCTCATTATGCACATTACGCATGTGCGTAACATGCGTTTTTTTTTTTTTTTGTTTTTGTTTGTTTTGTTTTTTTTGTTTTTTTTTTTTTTTTTGTTTTTTTTTTTTTGTTGTTGTTTTTGTTGTTTTTTTTTACAATATAGCGACGTTAACTTAAATATTTTGGTCTATAACTGTAGAGGCTGCTCTAAAAGGAAAGAATTTACTCCCTCTGGGATCAAATGTGTTCCTTTAAGAGTAGCCCTTATTTTAGAAGTGATCAAAGAATTCCGGCCCAGGACCATTACTGATACAAATACTTCAGAAAAAAAAAAGTGTATAGAGAGAAATATGAAATACCACTGGACTGAGTGTGATTAGAACCTACGCCGCGACGACTGCAGCACCTAGCCATTCAGAGTCAGGATACATAATCACTACACCACTACGCTTGTTAAAAACAAGTTTCATGGAACAGTATTATGCTTGATTTTTCTCTAAAGTCTTTTTTTCTGAAGTACTTGTATCAGTAATGATCCTGGGCCGGAATTTTTGTTGAAGTTTGTTTAAATCTTTATTTATAATAATATTTCCATAATACTGTTCCATGAAACTTGTTTTTAACAAACGTAGTGGTGTAGTGGTTATGTCTTCTGACTCTGAATGGCCGTCATAGCCGGCGTGGGTTCGAATCTCACTCAGCCCAGTGGTATTTCATATATATATCAAGTTTTTTACCTGTTGTGTGTAAAAAATAATTCCGTTCTGGGTAGGCCATTGTTGTTACTGTTGGATTAGTACTTCTTTGGCTACAAACATTGTACGATGTTTAATGCCGCATACGATTATTTGTATTTGTATTTAAATAGTAACAGAGAAACATTGCTATTTATTTAGCCATAAACCCCTTAGCATTGAAATGGAATACAATTTTCAAAAACAAGTCGAACAGCTGACGCTATCGAACATTTGAAAGGTAGTTTCCAAAGTGAGACGCCGCCAGTGGTTTATACATACATGTGCATATTACTTACTTCAGAAAGAAATTAATGAGCTGGAGTTCACATTTCCTTTTCAATTGTTTTCTTTGTTTAAAAACTTGTATTTATAGTACGTTGCCACCAAGATAAAATTCAGCCAGGACACAACATTTCCATTGCCAAGCGAATACTCCGATCTGGCTGCGCATCCTCGCAGCGAAGACTCAGACCAGCATGTCACATAGGCTGTTCAGAGTTTTTGTTGTCCGCTTGAAGACGTTTTGGCTCCTTGGCTACCCATAATGCCCTGCGAAGACTCTGATCAAAATTCGCGGATGAGCAGGCTGATCTGTATTCGCCGGGCCAATCTTGTAGGAAATACTTGCCCACTTCCTTCCAGAAGGGGATTAGTAAGCAAGAAAGAAAACATGAAATCAGTAAAGCTACCTGACTTGTTGAAAATGGCGGAAAAAAATAACTACCACGTGTATACGGTCCCTCTAAACTTCATGCTGCGGCATATGGCTATTATGACCGATATCCACAAAATCCAGTTGCTGCTGATTAACCGGATGTGAATTGGATTCAATGCACTAACTTGACTGTTTTATCCAATCTAAACAGAAGTCATTCAATAACCCTGACTTATTGGCAACTAGACACGGGCTTATCTTGAAAGCAGATATCATTTGTCAATCCTGAGGTAAGGTGTGACCCTTAAACTACGCAAAAATCAGTTTCCGTGTAAACCATCGGATTCAAACGCTATTCGTATATGGCTTACAAGGAGCTAGAATCGGGGTCAGTTCCAAAACAGAATTTACGCGCGGAATTTCTTCATGAGTTAATAACCTTGTTAAACTTTAAACATCATTATTGGTCAATAACTTGACTGTCCTTCAACCTGTGCAACAAATTTGGCCTGCACACACAATAAACGTAAACAACATGAAAACATACCTGTATAATTTTGACCCCCTTAAACCCCACTTTTGTCTTTTTGTTTTTTGTTTGTTTGTTGTTTTTTTTTTTGTTTTTTTTTTTTTGTTTTTTTTTGTACTCATCATCCCTAACCCGCATACTAAATTCCTAAAGCTTTAAAAGGCTTTAACACTTTTTAGATATCTTGCTGACAAGGTCAAAATACCCAGAACCTGAAAGTGTTTTTTTCTGTCAAGTTTATATGGAATCATCTCAAAATGTAATTACGAAATCTACATATCATCTTTTATAAGCATACTGAAACTCAAGACCCTCGATGGAATACTTTCTGAGATATCTTGTTAAGGTCAAAATGCCCAGAACCGCAAAGGCCTATAACAACACCAAGTTTTCATGGAACTCCCTCAAACTCTAATCAGCATCACGAAAACACGCCTATATAATTTTGACCCCCTTAAACCCTATTTTTATATAGTAAAACTGGGGTTTACAGGGGTATACATTATTTGTCCTATTTCTGCTCAAAACATAGATTGTGGGTACTCGTTAGAACCGCCTCATCGAGGCGGTTCTAACGAGTACCCACAATCTATGTTTTGAGCAGAAATAAGAAAAATATCAGAATTTTTTATCTAAAAATTTTCAATTTTTTTGGTGGTAAAATTTTCTATATATTTGAATAGGCGTGTTTTTGTAATGGGTAATCTACACATCTCAATTAACATATCAAATTTCAAGACTCCAGCTTAAACACTCTTAGAGGTATCCTGCTGGCAGGATCAAATTGCCCAAAACTACAAAGGGCAATAATGTCAATTTATCCACGGAATTTCCTCAAACTCTAATCAGGTAATCTACACATCATACCCCATCAGCATATGAAATTTCAAGACCCTGACTTAAATACTTTTTGAGATATCGATATCTTTCTGACGTCATTCTAAATTGGGAGCATAATAGACAATAATGCACTACTACACTATATGGGCCGCGTCAAGTAACATAGAGCCTTCGAACATGCACAAAATGCGCAGTTTCAGATCATCTTGCGCATGTGCAAAGTATCACCCGGGCTTTTGCATTTCATTCATACATTCTGTAGTATCCAATGATTATGTCAGATCTGAGCCTTCGCTGTCTGCATAGAGCCAAAATCACATTTTCGCATGGCTCGACCCATATGTTTCACTAAACAACAACGTTCCAAAATCGCCTTGCAGCAACGTGTGAACGGCGTAGTTGCGGCATTGCGTGTTTGCTAGGATGACATTAAATTCAAACATGCATATAAAATGGATATAAATACCTATGGATTCTTATAGACGTTAGGTACGAAGCTGTATCAAAAGGTAGTATATGCTTAAACCTATGGAAAGAAACAATGACATTTTGTAAGACTGTACAAAATACAATTTAAGTTTAATTGTGTGCCTTCTGATTATTCAAAACATTTGTCAGTGAAAGTATCACCTTTATAATGACTGGTAATGAGACCGCAAAACATTTAATTCCTAAGGTCAGCTTGATACATCAGCCTAGTTTACAGAGCTCCGGATAAGAGGCATACCCAGAGAGAGAGAAGGTTTTTGTCGTTTTGTTTGTTTGTTTGTTTTGTTTTGTTTTGTTTTGTTTTTTGTTTGTTTGTTGTTGAAGTGATGCGCTTCTAGTATTTTGTTTGTTTGTTGTTGAAGTGATGCGCTTCTAGTATCCATAATATGTTTTTGTGGAGAAATAAGACAATAATATCAACACATAATTGTTGATATAAATAGCTTCTTATCTGGAGCTCTGAGTATATAGCTCATACTTCTTTCGTGTCATGACAAAATAGATCTTCTCCAAGAGCACAGTGTTTATAGGCATATCCGACTCATCAGAGGTGGCAGACTTACAAACTTACCTGCAGACTCACTGATGATGCCTAAATGTCCGAAGCTAGCTTGTCTGGCCCAGAAAACGACTCTTTGGCTGTTTTCAGCTTTGTGAACGTGCGCATCTTTCTCATGGATCAATCCTTTTATATTATATTTAGCTTTACTAGAGCTGCTGCTAGTGCCGTGTGGCGGCCGTAAAACACTAAAGTGTAGCTTCCCTATAGTGTAGCATATATTTTCCGGCCCTCTGTGATCAATAAGCTCATTCAGGAATTTTCGAAAATAAGTATGTCATTGATGAGGCACAACTGGCCGAAACTAGCAAGTCTAGCTGGCCTGGAAACTTGGCACCGACTGTCTTCAGCTTTGTGAGTGTTTTCATGGCTCTCAAGGGCCATTCTTTTTTTATCTACTTACAAAGACTTTTTTTCATGCCCCAGCTCAAATCTCTCTTTCGGAGTTTTATTTCTCAGTAAACAGACATTTCTAATAATTAAAGTTTAATTCACGTGGAAGATACGATTCGTTCTTGCATTAATTCTAGCCGAAATTTAGCCAAGTAAAATTTGCAGAAATACAACAAGAACAAAAATGTCGAATTCCAAACACACAGTATAAAACTCAGGCCGAGATAAAATGCTACTATATATATATATATCATTTTAATCAATAACCAGCGAACACATGACGTTTATAAAACGTCGCATTCACGTCGATGTTTGTACATCCATGCAACGCCATGACGTTGCTTCGACATTAATGCGACATTGTATAAATGTCATGTGCCTGCAGGGATATTTCGTAGAGTGCCCGTCGTAACTACGTTTCAAACTACATTCCCGTTAAGCATTGCATATGTACGATTTTCAATGAATTTTGGTGTATACTACCTGCTCACTGTGAGAAACAAAAAAAAAAAAAAAAAAAAACAACATAAATTCAGTTAATACTATAATGGTTTACCTTGGCATATGTCTCAAAATTTTTCCTGCAACAACATAACACCGCAACAACCGGACATTTCATTGTCGACGACCTCTGAATGTCTGTGGTCGGGCTCATCGTGGTCCGGTTTGTAGTATTCTTGTGTTCTGGCTTCAGACCGTCATTGGGGCCTTTGCTTTGTTTCATCACATTGTTTTTGATTATATGTGTTTCACTGAGATCTTTTAAAGATGAGGTAGAGGATCCATATCCTATATGCGGAGCGTATATCGAGGGTTGAGCGCAAGACTAGCGTAAGTCAGATGGTTGTTTTTCCCCAAACCTAATCTCCTCACCATGAAGGCGTTATGAAGATTATAACATTTCTTTCTGTAAACAATGAAAATTTAGGTGCCATTGCTTGTATGAGCAATGGCACCTAAATTTGCATTGTTTACAAAGGGGTCCAAGTTGCCCCTAAACAAGGGTTTCAAAAATATGTTTGAGTTACTATAGTCTTGCGCTCAACCCGAGATATATATATATATTCGTAAACTGGAACGGCATCAAAAGTAAGGGTTCGCACGAGTAAAACTCGATTATAACCCCCACGTCCCCACTACTTTACACACGCAGTTGTTTTCCTACTGAATATCCAAAGGTGGTTCCTCTGTTGTATTTCTTCTTTGTTTGTGCATCTGTGATTTCATGTGTGGCGTTTGTGGTGTCCTTGTTTGGTCCTCGTCTCCCCATCCTTTGCTGCTGTGTTTCGTGACTGTGGCGTTTCCTGGGTATCTTCACTTATAGTTTTGAAATGTCATTTTCCGACGTTGTGTATTTACATGTAGTGGGGATAATGGTAATGATCTCGGAATGGGTAAAACATTCAACAACAACGGAGTTACAATGTGTCTTTACTGTTTTTTTGTTGTTGTTTTTTGTGTGTGTGTGTGTGTGTGTGTGTGTGTGTGTGTGTGTGTGTGTGTGTGTGTGTGTGTGTGTGTGAGTGTGTGTGTGTGTGTGTTTTGTAATCACCGCAAACTTTTGTTAACATATCGAGTATAACCAGCGTTTGTTTTTTATTCTTATAACAAATAAAGCATTAACTGAGTTTGCTGGGTTTTTAAGGTTTAATGAGAGAGAATGGCCATGTTCTCTGAAACCGATAAAGCCACTCAGTGGGAAATGGAACCTCAAGTTTTTAGGATAAAATAAACACTTTCGTTTTTACAAGTTTCTTTTTTCCCCCAGCCAATATTTTTATCATCTCTTTCTCGTTTTTGTTCTCCTTTCATCTACTTCATCTGCATCATTTTTCTGTCCTTCAAAGGGAACTGATATACAGTTAACTCTCGTTATCTCGAACTCGCTTATCTCGAATAACCGCTTATCTCGTAGTGGAAATCTTGTCCTTGCCTAAACATGAAAATCTAACAACAAGTAAAAAATATTGTGGAAAAGAGGACTTTCTCCTCTTTTTCACAATATTTTCGATATATCTCTAACGTCAAGAGTCCAATTATATATATATTTGTTAAATGTGGTTGTTCGAATTATTTTTTCCTCACTTCTGAAAATCTGATATGTCGAGGTACGGATATCTCGAAGTGTTTCAGAGAGTCCCTTGCAATTCGAGATAACGAGAGTCGACTGTATTTTCAGTGGAGGTGTCTTTTTTTTTTCTTTTTTTTTTTTTTTTTTGTTTTTGTTTTTTTTTTTCTTTTTTTTCAAAATTGTTTTGTCTCTCTTCTGAACTAGCGTTCTACTCTAATCAGGGAACAATTTCTTTCCTTTTAGAGTAAATCCATTTTCAGAAAGGTCTCATCTTCGCACAGCTCTCAGAATCTTTCCAGCAAACATATAATTTTGCAATAATGTCGCATGAAACAGAGCAGGATTGATGAAGTTAATGAAGCTCAAGTCGAAAAAAGAGATCAGTATTTGTGGCATTTATGAGTTAAATTATGAAGAGGGGAAGCATATTGTCACAACGGGATGGGGCCGTTTGTTACCTCGGTAGAAACAAACTTTGACGACTATTCAAAACTGATATTTGTAAAATGGGACACTTTTGCTCACGGTTTTATGGTATGGGCAGGCGTCAGCTTCTAAAGGTAAAACTAAGAACCGTCGATACTGTTTTAGGCCGCTTTAAAATGGCATAGAAGATGTCCAAGAAGATTCACAATCACAGAACTGGACCAACCATAACTGAGAGTATACATGCCACAAACGAGATGCCACAAACGAAAGAAAAGAAAAGTAACGTAACATGCTCCCTCTTCCCCAAAGAGATGTTCCCAAACACAACAATACGGCATCCAATAGAAAAACAAAGAAAAAACAATAAGAGGCCCACGGATCACGGCTCGCTCACTTGAGTGACATAGCCACTGCAGATATTCAGATGTACATTTTTCCAGTTCTATCATTGCAACTAATGAAAGGATCATCATTTAAGCAATTGTTGATTTTGAAGAAGAATATATGGGCATAATAATCAATGGAGCGTGATCATTGGAACACACTCTCAATCACATTTCAACAAAAGGATCAATGTGAAATTTGGTGGAAATTGGCTAAGTGGTTTCTGTAGAGTTGTTTAACAATATCATGATTTTATACATGTTAACAGCACAGGGGCAGGAATATAATAAATGTCAAAAAGATTGCCTTTGGAAACAAAGACCTCACTACGGATTAGAAAATGGGAGTCTCGGTTTTATTGACTCATGAAAAGAAGTGTTGAAGTTTGCAACACTGCTTACTGTCTTTTTAAAGGAGCTGTCATTTAAAAAATTCATTTATTTTTTTTTTTTTTAATTTAATGTTGCCATGGCAACCAAACAAAATTTTCTCTGGTCATAAAACACATAAACGGGATAAACAATCATCCAGTGATCATAACTGCCAAATATGGTTCACATCATTTCAATGGTTATGGAGAAAATGCAGTTCAACCATTTCTCATATAATTCTATGGGAGTTTTCTGTTGCCATGACAACCAAACCAAGTGACAGATTGGCAGACGTTAAGCTATTTTCAGTTGCCCTTACCCATATCACGTGTACGAAATCAGAGTCCTTCTGCTTCAATGGTTTTGGAGGATTTTTTTTTTTAAATTTAATGTTGCCATGGTAACAAAACAAAATGGCCAGTGGTCATGAAATGCATAAACCGGGTAGACAATCATCAAATAATCATAAGTGCCAAATATGGTTCGGAAAGCTTCCATAGACTTATAACGAAAAAATAGTTAAATTGCATTTACAATAAGCAGTGAAGTGATATGCAATTTAACTATTTTTTCGTTATAAGTCTATGGAAGCTTTCCGTTGCCATGGCAACCAAACCAACAGGCAGATTACCATAATTTCAGCTATTTTGAATTGTTCTTACCAAAGCAACTTTTGTACAAAATTAGAGTCATACTGCTTCTGTGGTTTTGGAGGAGATGTCATTTAAAACATTCCCAGTATGACTCTAATTTTGTACAAAGGTTGCTTTGGTAAGAACAATTCAAAATAGCTAAAATTGTGGTAATCTGCCTGTTGGTTTGGTTGCCATGGCAACGGAAAGCTTCCATGGACTTATAATGAAAAATAGTTAAATTGCATTTACAATAAGCAGTGAAGTGATGTGAACCATATTTGGCAGTTATGATTAAAGTCGGTAGTGGAAAAAACACGTGTGGTTTAGATCAATTTTAATGGCACAAAATCTTCACCCTAGGTTTAAATTGTTAAACAAAAAAATCAAAAATACAAATTGATTAAATAAACGCCAAAAAGATTGCCTTTGGAAACAAAGAACACACTACTGATTAGAAAACGGGGCTCTCGGTTTCATTGTGACTCTTCATAAGCAGTAATGAAGTAATACGTGCACATTGTAACATGGGGGTGAGATTGCATTTACTGCTTATAATGAGTATATAAAGTATTTTCTTCAACATGGTATTCCAATATTATTTCTAGAACATTCTGTTGGTCACATGTTGGTCACATGGTATTCAATCAGGGCAGTGTATCAAGTCATAAAGCCAAACCAACACTTAACCCATTTAAGCTTAGCGTCCCATTAAATGGACGTGGCGTCTGATCAGGGTCTACACTGTTTGCATATTGTTCAGAAATTTCTACTGAACATGATAATAATAAAAAAAACCTAACCAAACACCCCTTGTATAGGAAATGGACCTGTCAAAAGAGTTTAGGTAGAAGAGTCCACTCGGCATAAATGGGTTAATTATCTGAATAAAACTTTGCTGTAATCGTGCTGGCCGCGAAATGCGAAAACGTGTCTTCGGGCATATGCGGAAAGCAAATCTATTTATCTACGCACATGCACTCCATAGTTCTCAAATTAAGCATCTGTTCCAAATGAAATTGTTGAAATTACATTGTCATTACGAAATTAAATTTATTGTTTTATTTATCTTGAAACACCACCCATAATGTCAACAATATTAGTATGTAAAATTAAAGACTATGACCATTCAATATGCGTTACAATACGTTATATATGTTACCAATGGGAGTCTTCCCAGATCCATGCACTACAGATTCTTCGTACTACTGTATATGTAATATCTATTACTCTCTTTTTGGCATCGTTTCGAAAGACGTTTTCCCTATTTCAAAATAAAAACAAAACGAAAAAATGTAAGAATCTTACCTGACTTATATTTATTCCGTTTGTCGTTTTCAAATTATTCCATGACTTTTGATAATTCTTTACAAATCTCAAAACGTGTCTAAATACCAATTTCGCAATGCAAACAAAGAGCTTCTGGTTGAGACAAAACTGGCCGCCGGGGTTTCTGTTTGTAATTCAGGATCATACTATTTAGAATGTGGGGGTTTTCTTCTAGCGTTCACGTTGGATGTTTAGACTTTAGGAAAGGGCTTATACGCTCATTGACAACTGTAACAAAATAGGCATAATTTAGCAAGTAAAGCACTATTATACATTACGAAAATATACCTATTCAAATATATAGAAAATTTCACTTCCAAAAAATGAAAATTTCAGATAAAAAACTCCGATATTTTTTCATATTTCTTCTCAAAACATAGATTGTGGGTACTCGTTAGAACTATGTTTTTGAGCAGAAATAAGAAAAAAAATAACTCATACCCCTGTAAACCCCAGTTTTACTATATAAAAGTGGGGTTTAAGGGGATCAAAATTATATAGGCATGTTTTCGTGATGAAATATACAAAAGTCGTAACATCCCTTCCGAAAACTGGGCTATTCCGGTAATGACATTGAGGAGCAACGTGATCTTGAATCAGGGATGTAAAAAACGTAAAGGTCTGTAAAAGTCTGCGCTCAGGATCAAAGATGAATATAACTATTTTATCAAGCAAAACGAGGGATCTAAATGCATTTTTGTCTAAGGCGACAAAAGGTTTTAAATAAGTAAGGTTATAACTTATTTCATGACTGCTTTAATAAATATGTTCCCCCATCAAAACGTTTTTCAAAACGATGCCGAAAAGAGAGTAGGTATTATCTGTTTGTATATGTTTTATGAGAAACCCTGTATATTTTGCATTAAATAACAGAATAATGAGCTTCATCAATAAGCAGATAACGTAAGAATCATGTAACCATGCGGTACGTGTATTTTATCTTGGTTGGAGTAAAGATACAGTCGATTCTCGTTATCTCGAAATCCAAGGGACCCTCTGGGATACTTCGAGATATCAGATTTGCGGAATTGACGAATACAATAAATCGAACAACAACATTTAATAAATGAATATGTAATTTGACTCCTGAAGTTAAGAGATATATTGAAAATATTGTGGAAAAGAGGAGAAATTGCTCCTGATGAGCAATTTCTCCTCTTTTCCATAATATTTTGATACCTGTTGTTAGATTTCCCTGTTACCAATTTAATACAGTAGTAAAACTGGGGTTTACAGGGATATACATTATTTTTCTTATTTCTGCTCAAAAACATAGGTTGTGGGTACTCGTTAGAACCGCCTCGCCGAGGAGGTTCTAACGACTACACACAATCTGTGTTATGAGTAGAAATATGAAAAGTATCAGAATTTTTATCTGTTTCTTTTTTTTTTTTTTTTTTTGTTTTTTTTTTTTTTTTTTGTTTTTTTTGTTTTTTTTTTTGAGGGGTGTGGGGGGGGGGGATAAAATTATAAGTATATTTGAATAGGCTCGTTTTCGTAATGTATTGCAAATATCCTTATAAAATAGCGCGATTTTCCTGTCTGGTCTGATTCAGCGTGGTTAGGTAAACTGACTGACCGTCTCAGCATGACCTATATAAAGTTGACTGGGCCGTTTAACTCCAAACCAACTGACTGATTCTTTCATGCAGACATTCGCCCAAGGAAAATCTTTGCTTGTGGAACGTCTGTAATATTATAAAACAATCTTACGGCCAGGGCATTGTGACACTTCTGCGTTCAGTCACATCAGTTAATTGGTACAAAATATCTGCTAATGTAACCCTGTATATTCTTTGAGGCGGGGCACAGCATTACCAACAAAACAGGTTGTGCGCCAAGCGGACTCAGATCAGCCTGCACATCCCCACAGTCTGATCAGAGTCTTTGCAGTGCATTCTGTGTGTAGCCGAGGATCCAACGCGTCATCATGCACACAGCGAATACTCGGATCAGAATGCGCGGATTCTCAGGCTGATCTGAGTCTTCACCGGACGCACATGAAGTATATATAATCTAGGGAAAGCTGTGCCCCGGCTTCTATATTATCATTTAACCCTTGTCATGCTGAATAAATTAAGATGCCACGCCCACTTCTAATTTTAAGCCAATTAATTTACTTGATCCAGTTTGTGGACAAATTCAAATACTGAATGGCAAACAGTGCAGATCCAGATCAGTTGGCCTCTTCAGAAGCCAACTGATCTGGATCTTCACTGTTTGCTAAGACAGGGCATGTCGTGTTTAGCAAGAGAAGGGTTAAGAAAGTGAATAAAATGTCAGAGTCATGAGAGCAAAGTTTAATTACAGGTTGTCAAGACCACAGGCGATGTTCTGTACAATTAGAGAACGGTCTTCTCAGATACTAATGATTTTGTTCCCACCAGAAATGGAACAAACGTTACAAGATTCAAATTATTTTCCCGCGAGCGTCTGAGAAAAATACATAATTGACTTCATGCAGACAACGTACTTGTCTAGTTTTATACGAAAACTACTTAAGGGCACTGGGCACTTAGTAAATTTTACGCCGTTTTGTATAAGGGAGCTAATTTTTGTCATTTCTGGTTTGCCTTCTTGCACACCAAATATCTTCTCCAGGAGAGCCAATTCTTCCCTTATAGAATAGACTCGTTTTAGAACGGAGACAAAAACGTTTTGACAGAGTTATCTACTTTGAAGTGTATATACATTGTATTTCCCTTAAGCGTCTTGAGAGATAACAGATTAAATACGAACATACCCTTTTTTTGTCTCCCTTTTCAAAAGGAGTCTACTCTAAAAGGAAGCATTTTTGTCCGTTTGTAGTAGACTCCTTTTAGTTAAGCAAGCAGAAAGTCCTTGACGGACAGGGCGGAAAATCCACCGAGTGTGAATAAAAGCATACGCGCTTTGATACTGTCAGCTTAACAAAAACGTGGTTTTATCATATGTGTTTCAAACCAATTTCACTGAATACTTACCTTTTAGATAATGGTCATGGGAGCTAACGGACATGATAATGTTCCTTCTTTATTAGCATTAAAAATATGCAAAGGTCATCACGAAAACACGCCTATGTAATTTTGACCTCCTTAAACCCCACTTTTATACAGTAAAAACTGGAGTTTACAGAGGTATACATTATTTTTCTTATTTTGCTAAAAAAATCGATTGTTGTTACTCGTAAGAACCGCCTCGCCGAGGCGGTTCTAACGAGTACCCGCAATCGATGTTTTGAGCAGAAGCATGAAAAATATCAGAATTTTTTTATCTGAAAATGTTCCTTTCTTGGTTGTAAAATTTGCAATATATTTGAATAGACATGTTTTCGTAATTAATACTTTTGACATATGAGCCGCTGTGTGTGCAAACGTAACTTTTGTAATTGCCTATTAGCTTTCCTGTGCGTCAAGCCCCTTATGAAAAGGTGTCTCTTTTAAAAGGAACGAATTGAAAAGAGATCTCCTCTAAAAGGAAAGAATTTGCTCACAACGGGAGCAAATTCTGTTCTTTTAGTGAAGATCCCTTTTCAATTCGTTCGTTTCATAGACACCTTTTGGAGCCAATTCTTTCTTTTTTTAGAGTACAGTTCTTTTCAGACCAGAGGTAAAACCATTTTGAAAACGTTTCCTCCTCTGGAAGTGTATCCTTTTCCTTTAACCAATTTAGCCACGCCCATGATGAAGGGCGTTCCCAGGTATGAACAAATAATGAAGATTTGGATCAGCCGCACCATAATCACACTGTGATCAGGGTATTTGCTGTTTTCTTTTCGAAATACCCTTCATTATAAAATGATTCTGTAAACGGCCCTAAGCAGACTGTGCTTGTGACCGTGGCTGGTAGGGGGCACTGACTTTCTTTTGCCCAAAGATCCGTTTTGCTCATGACGCCGCTTAAAGGTTAGTTAACAAGTATCTAATGGGTTCTTCAGGTGCATGTATCGTATTTACCCAAAATATTCGGATATTTTAACTCCTTGCCATACTTCTCCTAGACTTTGAACAAGACTTTTTGCTACCTGTTGATGGGTCTAAAAGCTACCACTTGTGTGGACAATGGTATAGAAACTAAACCGATGCCGCGTTCTGCGTTGTCTGATCTGGGTTTACATTGTATGCTGAACCATGTTGTCCGAATAATCAGGATAAACATGATGTGTATTGCTAGTCACTGTTCATAAAAAATAGTAATACTTGGCATGGGGCTGTATTTGATTGGAAATTTCTATGGTATCTCGTATATATAACAACAGCGTATCGTCTTTGCGGAAAAGAACAAGCAGGAATTTGTATTTGTAAAAATGTACCTTCATAGTATCCGTGTAAACAGTAGTGGCGTGCATCTGAGTCGTGACGATAAAAACAATAAATAGAAATGAGGGCAATGATCCGGAATCGATACAATTAACATCCTCAGTCCACGACACCAAAGGGAAAGAAGGACGCACTTAAAGCAACGGCATCACAATCAAAACACTACAAACAGAAAGCCAAAAGGACAGTTTCTTTCCCAAAAACAAATGGCCAAACGGATATCCAAACAAAATTCATCAGGACATACATACAAAGACATACAATGACAGCAATAGTAAACCATAGCAGAAGCACCACCTTGGAACGGTCAGTAGAAACCTTACTGGGGGCTTAAATCCATTTTGCGTGGCCACAACCATCGCCCTTGGTTCTGCCGTATTTTTTATCGTTAATGTATTTTGCTTTCCTTATCTTTAACGCCCTGCATGATGAGTAAAAAGTTCAGCACACGACATTTTTAAATGTTTCTTTTTAGTTTTGTGTTTTTATTTTTATTTTATTTTTATTTTATTTTTTTTTTTTTTTTTCTTCAGAAAATAGGCTTTGAATTTCGTGCAGACTGTCTTTTGAGTCAATTTGCATGATATATCACATTCTATTTTCAAGGATAAGTAAAATATCGCCAGTTGTGTTCTGCTGAATTTGCACAGAGAATGGTAACGGTTGGTGTGTTTATTTTTATTTGTTTATTTTTGTTGTTGTTTTCTTTCCTAAATAAAAACGTGCTTAAATTGAATTTTGAACCTGAAATAATACAACCAAAAATTTAACAAATCACAATATGTACATTGTAAAATGAAAATCTAAAAGGATTGCCTTTGGAAACAAAGAACACATAAAAACACGAAACTCGGAGACTCGGTTTGATTGAGTCTCTTCATATGTAACACTGTAGTTTGCGAGGCTGAATACGCCCCCTAGCACCGGCTTAAGCGGTATTCGATTTTCAAAATAACGATGATCCAGTAATGTGTATAGTCAAAACTCTAGGGCTTCCCTAAAAAAGCCTTGGTTCCTTGACTATGCACAGAGTGCTCAGCAATGTGGATAGTCAATGATCAAAGGCTTGCCTCTTAAAAAGCTTCGGATCATTGATTATCCACAGAACACACAGCAATATTATTAATTAAGGATCAAAGGCGTTTCCATAAATAGCCTTGGATCCTTGACTATCCACAGAGCGCCCAGCAATATGGATAGACACTGATCCTGGATGATCTGTGGATAGTCAAAGATCCAAAGCATTTTTAGAGAAACGCATTGGATTCTTGACTTTCCACATTACTGGGCGCTCTATGCATAGTAAAGGATCCAAAAATTTCTATGGAAACATCTTGGATCTTGACTTTCCACATTGCTGGGCGCTCTGTGGATAGTCAAGAATCCAAAGCATTTTTGGAGAAACGCCTTGGATTCTTGACTTTCCACATTGCTGGGCGATCTGTGCATGGTCAAGGATCCAAAGCTTTTTTTATGGAAACGCCTTCGGTCTTGACTTTTCACATTGCTGGGCGCTAGGTGCATAGTCAAGGATCCAAAGCTTTTTTTTTTATTGAACGCCTTGGGTCTTGACTTTCCACATTGCTGCGCGATCTGTGCATAGTCAAGGATCTAAAGCTTTTTGTTTTCTTTTTATGGAAACGCCTTGGATCTTGACTTTCCACATTGCTGGGCGCTCTGTGCATAGTCAAGGACCCAAAGCTTTTTTCATGGAACGCCTTTGATCTTGACTTTCCACATTGCTGGACGCTCTGTGCATAGTCAAGGATCCAAAGCTTTTTCGGTAAAAACATTGGATCCTTTACTTCATATTGCTGGGCGCCCTGTGGATAGTTAAGAATGCAGGGTTTTTTTTAGATCGCCCAGCAATCACGCTGAAAATTCTAAACAGCCTCATCGGATGTGCAGGCTGATCTGAGTATTGGCTGTGTGTACATGTCATGTGGTTATTAAGCTATATGAGCCAGTGTACTGCATTTCCTACAGGATAATATGTGCGCCCAGCGATGACTCTGATCAGTCTTCGCAGGCCAATCTGTGGTAACCTTAGAAGCCAAAGCGTCTTAAGGCGGACAGCGAAACCTACGCGGATGTGTAGGCGCACATGTGGTCTTCTAGGAAATGCTGTGCACCGGCTAATATTGTAGTGTACATAGCTTCACTTGCAATTAAGAACGCATTGAACCATAATAGCCCTAAAACGGTACATATAACATCAGAATTTTTAAACGGACATGAAATATCCATCAACAGATTATTGACAATCAATCGCTTCAGTATATCCGGTTCTGTTGTTGTGCACAAGCAAAAAGGTGACATTGAGGACATAGCCTGAGAGCTTAGTGGCTTATCAGTCTGCACACCAGTGTAGTTCGATAATAACATTCGCAGTATTTTTTTCTAGAATCATTGTGGCAGCTCGACCTGAGCAGTCGCGCAGTCTAATACAAACCTTCGTTGCACGTTTGCGAATTCATCAATAGATTAACACACCTGTGGAAACTGTATATTTCTCAGCAGTAAGTCTGGATAACCAGGTGTTTAACCCATGGTAGACTGAATGAACTCACCCACACTATATATCGGAAGAGTCCAATTTCAAGTTTAGGTAGGTCAGGCTATGAGATTTAGATATTCCTAGAGAAAAATGGCTAAACCATTTGCAAACAGTAAAGACCCTGATCAGACGTCGCGTTCTGTGGCGTCTTATCTGGGTTTGCACTGTTTGCCAATTACCCTTTAAGGGGTCTCCCGACTACAATGGGTTAACATCAAAATATTAGTACATAAGATTGGTCCCCTTTGTCGGCATAGACGCATAGCTATAGATCTACTTTTTGCAGTTACCACCACCCACCAACGCCCCATCCCCCACCCCCGTCCCCCCTACCATCAGCCCCACGCCTACACACAATGAATTCAGGCAGTAATATATGAATTGCCTGTTTTCTTTGAATGACTTAACAAAAAGCATAGCTTACTCCTAAATATCAGGCACGTTTTATAAGAAATACTTTTGCAAATCTTGTTGCAGTCTATAAATCTGCATTGACACTTCATTTATTGGATAATCGACTTTTTGATTTGGTATTAACTTGACATTATAAATAAATGAATCGGTCTATAATTTTATTTGGCCAGATATATGAATGAGGCATATTTCTTGTTTCTGAAATGCATACCAAAGCCTATGCCACGTTACCCTCTTTTCCCATCCCGAGGGGAAAATTAAAGGTGTATGGAAAAAATTAGAAGCCATTTTTGTTACTGCACAAATCGATGCAGACAAATTAAGTGAATGTGTGAATTCACACACCTGTTTCATCTACCAGATTACATTTAATCCTTTGGACCATGTTTGGTCTAGCCACTAGGCGTTAAAATAAAGTGGAAACAAAGCCATTTATTTTTACAGGCAAGCACCTGTGAGACAGCCAAAAGTGTTTATTTTTTAAGACAGGTATTTGCTTAATACAGTTGGTTTTCTAATATTTCCTTTCAACGGACTTCCAAAGGATATGAAAACAACTGGTCCTTCAGCACATATGATTGCTTATGCAGGTTGCCTTTAGGACAGGGTCCATCGAATCTGAAACACTAACTGCTGAGTTGTTAAACTGAAGACTGAATAAAATATAAACAAACATAATTTTTATAAAAAAAATAAAGATTTCATAAAAAAAAGAAAAGCTCTGATTTTGTGAAATATGAAATATTCTTCCCATTTATTTGGCTCCCATTCTAGGTCAGTGAAAATGTGGCTATATTCAACATACAGGTACTCCTCTTGCTTGACGCTGTATAAAAACAAATACCCACACGACGTTTAAACAATGGCTCATTAAAGTCGACTTTTCATTGACATGAATGCAACGTTGTCTGAATTTTGCGTGCCCGCTGATTAGTGATAACAAGCTGTACAGATTTGTTTGTCCTACTTAGCGATGACTAATGTAACACTGATTTAACGCTGCGTGCCCGCTGGATATACTTAGTTATTTGTTCTACTTATCTTAAAGCTTACAGCCATGACTGATCACGATTGAGCACCTCATCCGTAGCAATACGTCTTTGGGATCTTCCGATGTCTATCGACGCCTTTTGACTCAAGTTTATTTGCATTCCTATATGGGACGCGCTATGCGAAGACATGTCTTGGGCCTTTGCGGACAGTGAAGGCCCAGATCAGCCTGCGCATCCGTGCAGTCTGATCAGGCCCTTCACTATCTGCTAATAGAATAATTTGATACGACAGAACATATGAATGGAAAGCAAAGGCCTGGATGATACTTTGCGCATGCGTAGGATGATCTGAATTTGTGCATTTTGTGCATGTTCGAAGGCACTATTTCACTT
The DNA here is from genome assembly GCA_964016985.1 of Anodontia alba. Classification (NCBI taxonomy): domain Eukaryota; kingdom Metazoa; phylum Mollusca; class Bivalvia; order Lucinida; family Lucinidae; genus Anodontia; species Anodontia alba. Next base: position 37,952,987 of record OZ024831.1, on the reverse strand, counting down.
GTTGCGGCTCAAATGCAATATTACATACTGCCTTTGGAAACAAATTTGTTTTCATTCTCAACTTTATCCATTAATGTTCAGTTATCTTCGATGGGCAATTCCATCATGCAAGTCTGAGAGATCTATTGTCTACTTAAGGGCACTGGATTCACTTGGGCGCGTCAAACGAAAAACATGCCGTCGAATTTGCGAAAAATGCGCAGATTCAGATCATCCTGAGCATGCGCAAAATATCATCCAGGCCGTTTTTCCTCTCCATTTTAACATTCAACAATATCCAATGATTCTTTTAGCGGACACAGATGGCCCTGATCAGACTGCGCGGATGCACAGGCTGATCTGGGCCATCGCTGTCCGCTCATATCCGAAGACACGTTTTCGCCTGGCGCGTCACACGATAAATTTTCCTCCAGTTTACAAAAGAGACAACGTTAGTGACTTACCGTTTAATTTTCAGCACAAAAATGCCCCTCTGAAAAGGGTCTTCTCTAAGAATAGCCTAAGAGAATAAAAACTCTTTCTGTTTGGAGTAGACCACTTACAGCAGGAAGACAAAACATTTTGACAGAGTTGCTTTCCCTGCTAGTATATTTATTCTCCTTAAGATTATGTTATACAGAAAAAGAATTAAATGCGTATCTTTTTTGTAAATTGCTTATGTCATGGAATGCAATGTCGACCTTGTCCAGATGCAATATTCTGTGGCGTCCGATCTGAGTGGTTTATATAAAGACTTTAATTTGTTTAAATGAAACGAAATGTGAGCAATATTGCATGTCCGCCCAGCGAAAACAGATCAGTCTGCGCTGTTGCGCAATCTAATCACTACGTAGATAGCTTAGGCTTCAAAGCGTATACAGGTGGACAGCAAAGACTCTGAATCGGCCTCTGTGGCCGACATTACGAAAACACGCCTATTCAAATATATAGAAAATTTCATCTCCAAAAACTCCAAAAACTGAAAATTTTCAGATAAAAAAAAACTCTGATATATTTCTATTTTCTGCACAAAACATAGATTGTGGGTACTCGTTAGAACCGCCTCGGCGAGGCGGTTCTAACGAGTACTCACAGTCAATGTTTTTGAGCAAAAATAAGAAAAATAATATATACCCCCGTAAACCCCAGTTTTACTATATAAAAGTGGGGTTTAAGGGGTCTAAATTATATAGGTATGTTTTCGTGATGGATCTGAGTATTCACTAGGTGCACATGCTATCTTGTATGAAATGCAGTGCTGTGCTTCGACCCATATGTGTGTTTAACTCTTTGGGCGCCAAATTTCAGACTACATTTGTCGTCTGCTTTGTATTTTTAACAAACTATATGAGCTCATTATGAGCCATCTCATCTGGACCTACGTTGTTTGTAGAAGCTTTTTATTGTCGCCTGTGGCGGTGAAAGAATTAGATACAACTAAATGTTACTGAGATCAAATTTACATTTTTGTTTCTGAATACCGCTCTTATCTATGGCTATGTGAACCTTGGTAAAATGATCTAAAATGAGAAACAAATTTATTACTATACACATAAAGACAGATTTATGCAATAAAACGGTTGCCAAAAGTAACAAGCAAATTGAAAATCTGATTTTAAATACTGCAAAATTCTCCAAATCTGCCATATAATGTTAGTAATATTCTTACGACATGATAGCCGTAACAAAGGAATGAAGCATAGCTGAAAAAATTTCCACGCATTTCGCGAGAATCGAACCCGGTCCTCCTGGTTTTTAAAAATCCAAAGCTCTAACCACTGAGCCAAAGAGTCGACTCCCTGACGCAGATGTCAGAGACTGAATATATACTTAGAAGCTATGCGTAATCTGCCAAGGCAGATAATCGAAGATAGGAGTGCTCGGTCGTAACACTCCCCTATTCAAGGAAGTCATCATTTATGATGACGTGAAGCCATTTTCGGCGTATAAAGTCCAATACCGGCGCAGCCCCCATCTTACAACATGAAAGTCGCAACAAAGGAATAAGGCATAGCTGAAAAAATTTCCCGTCTTTCGTGGGATTCGAACCCGGTCCTCCCGGTTAAAAATCCAGTACTCTAACCACTGAGCCAAAGAGTCGACTATTTGGCTCAGTGGTTAGAGCATTGGATTTTTAACCGGGAGGACCGGGTTCGATTCCCACGACAGGCGTGGACATTTTTTCAGCTGTGCTTCATTCCTTTGTTACGGCTATCATGTCGTCCGAATATATATTTGTGTTTTCTTTATAGTAAAGGGGAACATGGTGTACACATAGACGTGTGAGCTTTAGTGAAAAGGTGACTTCCAGCTAGTATATAATGCACTGATTCAGATTCTCCTGCTAGTCCACACAGTCTAACCATTGCTTTCCGTTCGTACAGCCTATAGTTTGAAATCATACTGTAAGCACATTACGAAAACATGCTTATATAATTTTGGCCCCTTAAACCCCACTTTTATATAGGTTTACAGGGGTATACCATTATTTATTATTTTTCTTCTTTCTGCTCAAAAACATTGATTGTGGGTACTCGTTAGAACCGCCGAGGCGGTTCTAACGACTACCCACAACGTATGCTTTGAGCATGAGTGTGAAAATTATCAGAGTTTTTATCTGATAATTTTCCGTCTTTGGAGGGAAATTTTCTATATATCTTAATAGACGTGTTTTCGTAACGTGACAGCGAAGACTCTATACAGACTGTTTGGATGTACAGGTTTATCTGGACCTTCGCTGTCATTTTAAGACAGCACTCACATCCTGAGACTGTGCAAAGTTAGGCTTCATGCCTTTCCAGTCGCCCCTTCAATAAATAAAGACTTTTCCCAACTGATTTCTCAGATCTTGAACACAGCCATACAAAATGCTTCATTTATTCAAAAATGAGGTAAAATCAATCACCCATTTCACCACATAATGTAGTGAAAAAGGGTAAACAGGAAATGGGGTCAGGAAGAGCACGTCATGGTATCACTACATGTGGAATAAGGTCCCTTTCAGATCGCCATGGCTTATTTTTCTTGACATGACAGAAGATTCAGCTCTGTTGCGCACATATTTTAGATTTATGTAAATTGAAATTATCTGAAAACAAATTACATAAAGTAGCATCCGTTCTAGTTGTCTTGAACTTTAGTTTGATTTTCTTAAGTTGGATTGTTTATGCATCCTACATAAAACGTTAGGATCGCCCCAGGCGAAAAGGCATCGCCGTGGCCTTATTTATCTGGGTTTCCATGCTGTCCGATATGTGAATGTATTTTGTCTTTAGAAATTGTAAAGGAAAATACGCATTCCATCATACAACATTTCTTCTGCTGACACAGCAGAAGAAATGTACAATGAGGGAATACGTATTTTCTTTTATAATTGTCAGTTGAAGTATATGTTCACTTTTTTGTATTTTATAGTTTACTGAGATGCTGGAAATTGAACTATCTGTTACAAGAAAGAAATAACCGACAAGTGTTAGACCCGTTCTTCTCGATAGACAAAACCAAACATTTAATATGCAAAAAAGCTTAGTTCCAGATGAGACGGCTCGTGACTGTTTGCAATTTGATCCTAGATTTTTGATTGATATTCTTGTTTGAAACAATAGATATGTCCAAATTCAAGGACGGAAATGTCCATTTCAGAAACTGAGGGATGAAAGGGATAAAGACATTGGCTATAGAATCCTGGCCAAATACGACTTACAATTCACGCATTAACTGACAACAGTTTCAGTCTCCTTAATAACACCCACACCCACCCATATCCACCGGATGTCATGGGTTCGAACCCCGCTTGAATTACATTTTGGATGATACTAAACGTGCCAAAACAGCTTATGAACTTAACAATATCACCCACACCCACCCACCACCGGATGTCATGGGTTCGAACCCCGCTTGAATTACATTTTGGATGATACTAAACGTGCCAAATCAGCTTATGAACTTAACAATATCACCCACACCCACCTACCACCGGATGTCATGGGTTCGAACCCCACTTGAATTACATTTTGGATGATACTAAACGTGCCAAAACAGCTTATGAACTTAACAATATCACCCACACCTACCCACCACCGGATGTCATGGGTTCGAACCCCACTTATATTTCATTTTGGATGATACTAAACGTGCCAAAACAGCTTATGAACTTAACAATATCACCCACACCCACCCACATCTACTGGATGTCATGGGTTCGAACCCCGCTTGAATTACATTTTGGATGATACTAAACGTGCCAAAACAGCTTATGAACTTAACAATATCACCCACACCCACCCACCACCGGATGTCATGGGTTCGAACCCCACTTGAATTACACTTTGGATGATACTAAACGTGCCAAAACAGCTTATGAACTTAACAATATCACCCACACACACCCACATCCACCTGATGTCATGGTTTCGAACCCCGCTTGAATTACATTTTGGATGATACTAGACGTGCCAGAACAGCTTATGAAAGGCGCCGATTGGGTAGCACTTACACGAATGATTCAGGAGCAGTTCCTATATCGCCAAGCCAATATGAATGAAATTCTGTTTTAAGGGTCCAAAATGCAATCATCACATTTCTGACAATCTAGATACCTTATGACGATTGATGTTGCTGTTGAGGTTTAACGTTGCAGCAACAATATTTCAGTCATATCAAGGCATTTTGTTATATGGCAAACCGAGTTCTTCATTAAAAAGTAGACACAATGGAAAGGCCACAATCATAGAACACAGCCTTCCCAAGGCATTACGAAAACATGCCTATTGAAATATACTGAAAATTTTACCACCAAAAAATGAAAAATTTTCAGATAAAAATTCGGATATTTTTTTCATATTTCTGCTCAAAACATAGATTTTGGGTACTCGTTAGAACCGCCTCGGTTGAGTACCCACAATGTATGTTTTTGAGCAGAAATAAGTAAAATAATGTATACACCTGTAAACCCAAGTTTTACTTTATAAAAGTGGGGTTTAGGGGGTCGACATTATATAGGCATGTTTTCGTGATGGCATCGGATATAGGTTCAATGACACAAACGACATCACGAAAACAGAACGCACAAAGGAAAAGAAACAGTAAACAGAAATTTTGCAGTGGAACGAACAGTAGAACAGCTGTTTAGGAGTGGGATTAAGAGTGGTTAAACCTGGTTTTATAGGCGCCAAACCTCACTCGAACCTCGTCTTGCTGAACCCGGATATGCCATGCCTTTAAAAATACTATAGATCCAGTCAGCTTCTAAAGAAGCAAACTCATTTGGCTATGCACTGTTTGTCATTTGGCATATGAATTTCTATCAACATTCTGTATCAAGTGATCTGATTGGCTGAAAAATAGAAGTGACATCTAAATTATTCGGTGTGGCTTTGGATTAAGCCTGATAGGATTTCAGCTCTACAAAACTGTTTGGTCCGTGTAAAGGGCTTGGTTCACGAATGACCAAAATCTGCCCTATTCAAAATATTGATCAAAATGCTTGTAAATATAAGTCAGCATGGGACAGCTTCAAAAACACCAATAACAAGTTTGAAAACCAATCATTATGGTTGCTATGGTAACAACAACACACTACATGGTGTACTGTAAAACCGTTTGTTTTAATCAATTTCATAGCTGAAATTTAGGAGCAATGCCACTAAAAGCATTCCCATTTGTTAGTTTCATATTTGTCAAATACTGTAGCACAAAGTTATGAATAAAAATCACCATAACACAGAAATTTCTGTTACCATGACAACAAATATGTCAAATTTATTACAAAAAAGCACGCAGTTTTACTTAATTTATTCTGTTTACTATGCGATTCTGTCTATATCACTACGTACAGTATAAAACTTTGATTATCAGTAATGGGAGACACATTAAAAAGAAAAGAAAAACATTAGACTAAAGTTTCTGTTGCCATGGAAACAAAACTGTAAAACCATTTACTTCAGCCAAATAATATGTGGTTTTGACTGATTTGAATCATGAAATGTAAAGTGTGTTTTATTTCATTGATTTAAATGTGTTCTAAAGTATTTGACTGTGCGTAAAAAGTGGCATTCGCATCACTTAACTTTCTGTTGCCATGGAAACAAAAGGATACATTTATCTTATAAGAATATGTTGTTTTTGCTTGACCATATTCAGTGATTGATGGGTTTTTTTTTGTTTGTTTTTTTTTTTTTTTTTGCTGTATTGGTATCATTACTGCATATTTTTGTTTGTCACAGTTTGCAGCACACAGTTAAAATGTTAAGTATCATGTCACCAAAAGTTATGTATCCCCAACAACAAATTTATCACATAACATTTGGCATGAATGTCATTAATTGGCATGCTAGTACTGATAACTGAGCCGCGGCATACCGACTGCTACAAAATTACATGTGAGCCAGTGAAGACGCAGATCAGCCAGTCATCATTAATCTATTTTATGGCAATGTCATATTTGATCCCATTGGAAGAAATGTATAAAATCACAGGTCAAAGAGACTTTTAAATTTGCACTATTTGGCCATAGTTACAAAATGTTTCATTTGACATTAAAACTCTGCCCCCGGTGGTGATCTGCTCCTGCTCCTTGTCTATGTACATGTATCAAATCAAGGAAAAATTGTATATAAAATCACAAATCACAGTTCAAAATTATTTTTATGAAACTTGCACCAGCTGGCCATAGTGAGAAAAAATTTAATTTGACATAAAAATTCAATCCCCAGGGTTGATATGCCCCTGTGCTATGTACAGGTATGTAATCATGAAAACAAAATGTACAAGATCACAGTTCACTGAGATTTTGATTATAAACTTCCACCAGTTGGCCATCATGGCAAAAGCTTTCATTCGACATCAAAACTCTGTCCCCAAGGGCTTATCTGCCCGTGCTCCAGGGTTATGTACATGTAAAAAATCACAGTTCAATCAGATTTGTTTTCGAAACTTGCACCAGTTGGCCACAGTGACAAGAGGTTTCATCCGACATCAAAACTGTCCCAAAGAGGTGATCTGCCCCTGTCCTAAGGCTACCAACATGTATAAAAAAATATGTATAAAATCACATTTCAAAGGGATTTCTTTCAAACTTGCATCAGTTGGCCATAGTGACAAAAGAATTCATTTGACATAAAAATTATGTTCCCTAGGGGTTATCTGCCGCTGCTTTGGGGCTATGTACATGTATAAAATCCTGAAAAAAAAATGTATAAAATCTCAGTTCAAAGGATTTATTTGAAACTTATATCAAGTGGTCGTAATGGCAAAACGTTTCTATCGACACAAAGATCTGTCACCCATAGATTGTCTGTCCCCGCCCAGGACAGGAGGTCTCAGTTGAGCTACAGGACTGTTGGTCCTCTGGTTTCCATAGTTGACATGCAAAATATATTGCTATGTGTAGTGCAAGTATGCAAAAATAAACATCGAACATATCTAGACACTGAATAGACTGGGAAAATAAAAGCTCCGGATTCATTCTAAAGATACAGTTTAGTAGAGCACAATAAACCTGCTGGACATAATATAACAAACGTCATCTTTGTACATACAAGTGCAAATATGTATGCAAATAGAAACATCTTAAATATTAGGTTCAACACTGATAGCAGCCATTTAGTAGTGTTTAACTATCTGTCCTTACGAAACCAAGGCCAGCTGGTACACCCTATTGTGAACAAATGTAAGTCCAGCAGGACATGACTACAATGTCGCAGTAAAGGTGATGCAATGTCATTCGTCATGTGCCCGCTAGGAACCTTAGCACAGGTATTCCTGAGAACTGACACATGTACGTAGCAAAGACTCAGATCAGCTTATGCATCTGCACAGCATATTCAGTCTTCGTTGTCTGTAGGAAGAAACTTTGGGTCTTTACTTCAGCATAGACTGCAATGCGAAGATTGTGATCAGACGCCATAGTATTTGCAAACTGGCCTGAGTATTAGCTCGATGAATTCCGCCTCCAATCGATTCGAAACCGAGACATTGTGATCTAAAGTCGGGAGCACTAACCACTCCGCCACACGGCCGCTTCGCAAATTCTAATGTTTGCTGCAGTCTAATTAGGTTATGTACAGCCAGTGATTACCATATACATGCATGGAACTGTCTTGCAAAGAAAAGCAAATTAAAATCCAAACTTCTGTACAAGCTCAGTAATCTCTCTCCTGTTGTAATATCAGCTCTTCAAGCGCCATGAAAAATTGAAGCACACGACAATTTGATTTTTTTTTGGTGGGGGAGGGGGATAGTCTTGACATTTCATGTAAACCGTCTGCTTGGGACAGTTCATAGGAAATGTCATCTTATTTTCTCTTCAAAATAAAAGAAAGATAACAATTTCATGTTTCTTTTAATTTTTATAAAAATGTCTTGACATTTCATGTGAATTGTCTGCAAATTGCATGAAATGTCAAGACATTTTATCTGAAAAATAAATGAAAAAGTAAAAAAAAAAAAAAAAAAAAAAATGCCACTTCCAGGTTTTGAACTCGGAACCCACAGAATACTAAACGAACGTCTTATCCACTACACCCAGATGACGTAATGAAAGTGATAAAAATTACAATGCTAATAGGTTGGATTTTTCAATGCACAAGCCGATTATAATAATTTTCCCGTAAAAAAATCTTATTTTTGTGTAACATTTTGTTATATATGTACATCACATTTCCTTTCAAATGCTCGGTTTTATCGTTTACAGACAGCATTAGAAAAACAAAAAAAAAAAAAAAAAAAAAAACGCCCGCAACACATGAATGAAGTCGTTTTTATTTCCATTGAAACCTCGAATTTTGGACATTGGAATTTTCATTCGAGAGAAAAAATATAGAAAACTCCAATGTAGAATAAACGAACGCAAAACACCGATTTTTAATTGTAAAACCACCGTTGTCAATAACGCAGAACTGTCATCCCTCAGCGGTTACTGGAGTGGCGTCCCTTGTAAAAACGCAAATTTCGCATGTAACGTAATTTCGGAAGCCGGGTCTCTTGCTGTCGAAAAACAATGGTTTTATTGGCTTTCTGGATGAAATGTCGTACTTATTGCTTACCTATGATTATTTCTTCTTTTTTCTGGACGAAATTAATTTTATTTGATTATCTTTCTTTCAAAAAGCAGAAAAACTTAGTAGCGCAAACAGAATACAATGAAGAGTCTTATCGAGATCTCTTCAATTATATTTTATTTTATTTGAACATGAAGCCACAATTTCGACACCTTGATTTTTTTACCAAATATTCTTCATTCGTTTATGAAACGTTGCACGAAAAATCATGGTGTCGAATATGGGGCTTCATATTTTTTCAGCTGCCTTTGACACAAAAAAATGTGAAAAAATGTCTCGTTTGGTGCTTTAGGGGGTCCGATTTGGTAGTGCTCTTAAAGATTCAAAGCGATTTTGCCAAATATTTCATACATAGTTGTAAAGACGAAATATTATATAATATAAAAACTTACAAACTGAAGCATATTTTACAGTTTGCTAAAATGAGAATTAACAGGGCAGTATACAAGAATTCGTGAATCTAGCCCTTTACTAACAATTTGCCGCCCAATAGGCCATGCCTGGACCGAAGCGATATGAAGCTTTCTGGTTGACATACTAGTAACTCAGAAAGAGGCCTGGGTATTCGTATGTATGTGTATAATATGTGCGTATGTGTGGCACTATATTTGCCGCCTGCATTCATTATGTGTGCTTCTGCGTTATAGAAATAGACTGGTCAATGTATCGATATATCGATCATAATAATATCACTTAAACAGTGTTGAAAGAGACTTAAAACACAAAATCCATCACCTTCCTCTTCATTAGTATCAAATATACTCAAACATTATCAGGTGTGTTTAGAAACCGCCTAAGGCTGAAAATGATTGCTGCTGATACGTTTGATTAAATCTCTTGATAACGCTTCGACTTTCACACGTGTATATCTTATCACATCTTGTAAATGTGTTAGATGGGGACAGATTACGTTGACAACTATGATACAAAGCTGTTTTCCCACGTTGTTCATTATGTGCCTTCGCTGCCCCTCACGTTGTTTGCCTTTATAGCATATTTTCCATTGGCACAGCTCAAACGAACAAAGTACTTTTGTTTGAAAGTGTATTAAATAGAAGCTAAACGAGCGACAGGAACCGGTTCTGTAAGTGGCGTTTTATCAGTACGCTGCTTAAAATCAATCCCGCTTTCGGAAGTTTTCAATAAACTAACAGACCTCATAGTGTGTCAGACATTATTTCTAACTGAGATCAACTGTAATTACAAGACACATGTGCTAAAGACACTTTTAATATTGCTAAAGTACGCCACGAACTGAATGTTTCTGTCTCTGGTTTCAGATTGCCATTGAGCCACTTATTGTTTCATCATGAAAACATGCCTACATAATTTTGACCCACTTTTATATAGTAAAACTGGGGTTTACAGGGGTTTACATTTTTTTTTTATTTCTGCTCAAAAACAGGGGTTGTGGGTACTCGTTAGAACCGCCTCTAACGAGTACCTACAATCTATGTTTTGCACAGAAATATGAAAAATAACAGTTTTTTTTTATCTGAAAATTTTCAGTTTTTTTTAGGTGAAATTTTCTATATATTTGAATAGGCGTGTTTTCGTAATGCATTGCAGTCTTGTGAGTATTTGTTATTAACTGATTTTTCACTGATGATGTAGCGGATCCTATGAGGACCCACAACATACTTGTATTAACTTTGTAATTTTAAGCTGCATCATAATCAATATTAAGACCGTCCTGTTAATAAAAGCAAAGGTAAGAAAAAAGTCCAGGGAGTGCACACAATCACAAGCCACACCCCTTCCCAGACACCAAGAGGAAAAGGAAACAGACAAAACCAAACAAGCGCAAATCGAACAAACGTACGAAAAGCAGGCTAAGATTAGCTCTCTCCTCCCCAAGCGAGGTAATTGCTAAAAGGATCTAAAAAACATAGGAACAATATAACACAAGGCAAGACTTAAAACAAAATAACACAAGGCAAGACTTAAAACAAAATAACACATGGCAAGACTTGAAACAAGACACTTTTAGGCAGAACCAAAAGTGGTCTAAATAGCAAAATTTTACTGTATTTTACTGTATTTGTAATTTTGAGCTGCATCAAAATTAGCCCATTTTTTGCCGAATGGATTCTTTTACCCCATTCTTTTCTAAGTTATGTCTGCTTCAATTTTTATTGTTTTTCAAAACGCTGTATTTAATGTCAACAGTACAGACCATGATCAGACGCCGCATTCTGCGGCTACTGAGCTGAGTCTATACTGTTTGCAAATGCCTCTTTTAAGAGACGCTAGGCATAAAGGGTTTTTTTAGAAAAATCGTTGTTAGGTAAAACTAGTTTAACCCATTTATGCCTGGCGTCCCATAAAAGGGAAATTGGTAACAGTGTTTCCAGATCAGACGCCGCAGAACGCGGCGTTGGATCAGGGTCTTCACTGATTGCATTAAATTCAGACATTTCTACAAACATGATATATGTAATAATAAAAACTAATCAGACACCCCTTATAAAGGAAATGTGCCTGTCCAAAGAGTTGAGGTAGAAGAGTCTACTTTGCATAAATGGGTCAGGCGCATAGAAATTGTTTCTATTGACCGTTCCAAGGTGGTTCTTCTGTTGCAGTTCTTTTTTGTTTGATTTTCAGTTATTGCAACTGTGTCGTTGTGCCCTGGTTCCAAGGTTATGAAATGCTTTTCATGCTCAACTCAGCTGAGCATGAAATGTGTGCTGCTAATAAATCTCAAATTACTAGCAAATGCAAATTCTTTCTAGCTAAACATAGAAGTGCATGTGAATTTCCTTGCTAATAAATATGAAAATGCCAACTATTGTTGGCATTTTCATGTTATTTAGCAGAGAAAATTTCATGCTCAGCTGAGATGAGCATGAAAATATTTTTTAACCTCAGGGCCTGTTATTGTTTGGTTCTTATCGCTTCCTCTTTCGGTGCCTCGGAAAGGCTGTTCTACGTGATTGTGGTCATTTTCTTTCTTAACATTTTTGTCTCGACAGGATCTTCTTTGTTCGCCTATATCATATTGATATACAGAATAAAACATAAGTGAAAATACCCAGGAAAATACCACAATCACGAAGCACAGCCTTCCCGAGGTATCAAATGTTGCATCACGAAAAATGCCTATATAATCTTGACCGCCTTAAAACCCATATTTATATAGTAAAACTGGGGTTTACACTGCCGAGGCGGTTCTAACGAGTACCCACAATCTATTTATTGAGCAGAAATATGAAAAATATCAGAATTTTTATCTGAAAATTTCATTTGTTTGGTGGTAAAATTTTCAGTATATTTGAATAGGCTTGTTTTCGTAATGGAGCACTGAGAAACAAATAACGACAAAAGAAACGCCTTATATGAAATCTCCGACGCACAAACAAAAAGAACTGTAACAGAGGAACCGCCTTGAAACGCTCAGTAGGAAAACTACTGTGGTATTAATCCAGTTTTACTCGCGCGACATCTCACCCTTAATTCAGATGCAGCTCCAAATTACAAATATATACTGTTACGACCTAGCACTCCTACCTTAGATTATCTACCTTGGCTGATTACACATAGCTTGTAGGTATATATTCACTCTCTGACAACCGCGTCAGAGAATCGACTCTTTGGCTCAGTGGTTAGAGCATTGGATTTTTATCCGGGAGGATCGGGTTCGATTCCCACGATCGACGGGAAATTTTTCAGCTATGCTTCATTCCTTTGTTACGGCTTTCATGTCGTAAGAATATGTTCCGTCCGCGTACGGTTCATCTATACCTCATCTGGGAAGCAGCAACGTGAAATACATATAATCAAAACATTCTAATGAAACTAAGGAAATGGCTCAATGGCGATCTTAAGCCAGAACACAAGAATACCATGAACAAGCCCACGATGGGCACGACTTCAGACATTGATAGTATGATGCCAAAAACATCCATTACGAAAACAAGCCTATTTAAATACGTGAAAATTTTATTACCAAAAAATGAACATTTTAAGATAAAAATTCTGATATTTTTCAAAGCTCTGCACAAAACATAGATTGTGGGTAGTCCTTAGAACCACCTCGGCGAGGCGGCTCTAACGAGTACCCATAATCTCTATTTCTGAGCAGAAATAAGAAAAAATAATGTATACCCATGTAAACCCCAATTTTGCTACATAAAAGGGGTTTAAGGGGGTTAGGGTCAACATTAAATACGCATGTTTTCGTGATGACTGTAAAAAAATATGGATATTCTATAACCAGAGCTGTAGTACAGTAAATGCGTGATTTAATTTAATTGACACATGTAATGTGTTTTTTCATTATTTACTCCTTGCAGGCTCAATTATAAGATTATAAATTAACTTTATTCCCAGCATGCTTCTGGATGTTTGTATTTTATGAAACAGCAGAAAATAATATTACGATCGAAAAAAAATGGAGATTTTCATACCGAAAAGCATATATATCTTCTTATGCGGCTAATTTGCCTCGACGGTATGGGCACTATGGCTCGAGTGGGGCTGCCTTTTTTCTAGCGGTTCCTGTCTGTTGTCTTTGGAAGCTTCATGATGGCTGGTTTTCTTTGTGGGATGCACAGTGCTTGATATCATCTGCATTTCAACATATTAACAACATCTACAGTTAAACATTTCACTGACAATAACATCTGGACTTTAAAATTTTACTGACAGCATCTGCACTTTTACATTTTACTTTCAGCTTCTGAGAAGAGGTCTAATCTCTGATGTGGTCAAGGTTGTTGCACTTTGCCCAATAATTCTGGCTGCAGCCCTTCTTTCCTACATTCATGAATAAATTTTGAAAGCAAGAAACAAAAGGACACCTAAAAGCTCTCTTCGACTGAATCTCTTCGTGAGATCTACTCTAAAATGATGGAATTGCTCCCCCTGGTGGAAAATTCTTTTCTTTTTTGAGTAGACCTCTTTTCAGCCAGTGTTGACCCTCCTGAAGGTGTATCCATTTGCTGTAAGTGTTGTTATGCACTAAGGTGTTACAGGAACGTCTGTTGTAATGAACTAAATGAAACCTAGCACCTAATGATCTCTACATTGTGCCAAATAAGTCGTATTTTGTTTGCAAATTATTTTTCTTATGTCAGACGTCTGCGACTGGCAATGCCAATGAATAAGAGTATGTCAATCAAACTTTTATTAATAGGATGTTCTTGTTGTTTGTTTCGTCATCTGCGATATATAGCTTAGCTGTATTAATGCTGTACTCGTTTGGGAATTACGTTGTTTCTTTTTGCAGCATTGAAGCATCGATATAAACAGGCATGCGTGCTTTGATATTGTCCACACACACACACACACACACACACACACACACACACATATATATATATATATATATATATATATATATATATATATATATATATATCAATGCTGGAAATAGCATATATGTTGCGCACAATGCAAGAAACTGTCATATCAAAGCAGCGGAAACATATACCAGTCCTCATTGCACTCGAAAATCAATCCTTTCAGAATCTATTAACCATTTTATCATGACACGGCAAATTTATATTTGAGCCGGGACATAGCATGCCCTACAAAATTACACATGCGCCCAGTGAATACTTCGATCACCATGCACGCCAGCGCAGTCTGTGTAACCAAGGGCCAAAGGCGTCTTCGAGCGGAGAGCGAAGACTCTGATCATCCTGTGCGAATGCAGTCTTATAGGAAATGCTGAGTCTACATACGACAAACAGCAAATGGCCTGATCAGACAATTCTGATATGCCGTCATATCCGGATATTGGAAACAGCACCCAGTGAACTTTCTCACGGAAGTCTCCTTGTAATCAGTCATCGATACATCTCTATAGGTCAACGGTAATGAGGTGCCAGCTGGGTTATTCTGTTATATTTCCTCACTGTAAGGCGCGCGACATGATTGCCACTAGCTTCCTACTAATGACGTTTACATTAACTTCATTTACGTTTTGTTAAGACGTTTGTCCTTTAGATAAGAAAAACTATGTTGCATGAAGATGCTGACACAAAGGCCGCAGGTAAAGAAAGTATGCCCTGTTTCAAACCGTATAGGGGAAAAAGACCTCAACATACCTTCACTTTTGCGCAATATTATACCGTATTTATGTTGTTTTTGGACGGGCAGGCCCAACTAGTGTAGATCAAGATCAGACGTCGCGTCTGATCAGGATCCAGATTGTTTGTCACTTATTTTGACCCGACAAAACACTGTAGATCCAAACCAGATGTCGCACACCGCGACGTGTGGTCAGAATCTACACATTTTCTATTTATCCAGTCCCGACAAAACAGTGTAGAAGAGAGCTGACGCTGCAATCCGCGGCGTCTGATCAGGATGTAGCTTTTTGCCAACCACCCAGCAGTTGTAGGTAGTCAAATGGCCGTGTTCAAAATTTCGAATACGAGCGGTGAGGTGTCATGGCACCTAAGCCGTTAGGGCGAATACGAAAATAATGTATGTTTTAGAATATATTACTAAAACATGCCTATTCAAATATACCGAAAATTTTACCACCAAAAAATGAAATTTTCAGAAAAACAATTCTGATATTTTTCATATTTCTGCTCAAAATATAGATCGTGGGTACTCGTTAGAACAGCCTCGACGATGCGTTTCTAACGAGTACCCACAATCTATGTTTTTGATCAGAAATAAGCAAAAATAATGTATAGCCCTGTAAACCCCAGTTTTACTATATAAAAGTGGGGCTTTAGGGGGGTCAAAATTATATAGGCATGTTTTCGTGATGTATCCGCTAACTGAGAAGACCCTGAAAAGAATACTTAGGCTGAGCGTGATATATGCTGTTCACATAATGACATCTGGCAGTATTATTCAGGAAGAGTCTACTTAATATACGTTGTGCATACTCATTATAAGCGCCTCACTGATGCGCTGATAATGAGTACCTACAACATATGTTTTCTTTGAGAAATAAGAAAACTATTTCCATTGCTACTCCACATTAACGAAGCTTTAGAACACTAATGGTTTGATACATGTAAAAAGAAACTATGAACAGGACAGGCAATATATGACTCATTATTCTTTCCAATACAGACGACTCTCGTTATCTCAAAGTCCAAGGGGCTGTTTGTATTACTTCGAGATAGCCATACCTGGACATATCAATTTTGCAGATTTGAGGAAAATATAAATCGAAAAACCATAATGAATATGTAGTTTGACTTCTGAAATTAGTACTATATTGAAAATGATGTGGAAAGGAGTATAAATTGCTCCTTTTTTCCCACAATTTTGTTACCTGTTGTTAGATTTCCATGTTAAAAAAATAAGGATCAGATTTTCAGGTCCAGATAGGAGATACTTCGAGAGTAGAGAAGTCGGGATAACGAGAGTCGACTGTATTAGATAAGTGTGAATAGAGGCATAGCCTTAATCCATACTAGCCTAGAGTCCCATAAAAGGGACATTGGCAAACAGTATAGACCCAGATCAGACGCCGCAGAACACGGCGTCTGATCAGGATCTACACTGTTTGCTTTAAATAGAGGAATTTATATAAAATATGATATTAATCAAACTAACCAGACTTTCCTTGTATTAAGACGGAAGAGTTAATTCGGCATAAATGGGTTAAGATAATAGCATCTGCATGCAGAACGTAAAATATAACACTGATACCATATACATACACCCAAAGACCTGAGCACTCAATATCCGCACAGTATGACTAAGATCTCCTTTAATTGTCGATATATTGTAGAGGATCAGTGGCTTGTAATTCTACTGAGTAGAATTAGAAGTCTCTGTTAGTAAACATTGAAAACTGGAAAATGTTCTGGTTCATCACGAAAACATGCCTATATAAGTTTGACCCCTTAAACCCCACTTTTATAAAATAAAACTGGGGGTTACAGGGGTAGACATTATTTTTCTTATTTCTGCTCAAAAACAAAGATTGTGGGTACGCCGAGGCGATTCTAACGAGTACGCACAATCTATGTTTTCAGAAGTAATATGAAAAATGTTAGAATTTTCTATCTGAAAATTTTCATTTTTTGGTGGTAAAAATTTCAGTATATTTGAATAGGCATATTTTCGTAATGTAATCTGGATCTTCATTTTAAGCTAAGTTTTCTCGCCCCGCATCAACATTTTAGCTTTACGAAAACATGCCAAATATATTGAAAATTTCACCATCAAAAACTCAAAGTTTTCAAATAAAAATTCTGATATTTTTCATATATCTGCTCAAAATATAGATTGTGGGTACTCGTTAGAACCGCCTCGCCGAGGCGGTTCTAACGAGTACCCACAATCAATGTTTGTGAGAAAAAATAAGAAAAATAATGTATACCCCTGTAAACCCTAGTTTTACTATATACAAGTGGGGTTTAAGGGGCCAAATTTATATAGGCGTGTTTTCGTCATGTTTTGTTATTTTCTATTTTCAGAGATACTAAAATGACAATGTCTGGTCAATATCTACATGATGAGAATCACGTCAATTCTAGCCTAGAAACGAACTCATCCGAAAGTCATCCACTGCATTCCAAAGATAACTACACATTCTGGAGTACAGAGGTTCTGCTACAAGTCGCGCCCGTGTTGCTAGTCATGGTAGCTACCATAGTAGGCAATGTGGTCCTTATTGGAATGTTAATATTCAAGAAAAGCCGGCGTATTAAGCGTGTTAATGTATTCATTATAAATCTTGCCGTGGCAGATTTGGCAGTAGCCTTTATTACAATGACTACAGAGATACTATTTGCAGCGTTTAGGGAGTGGGTTCTAGGTGCACTATTGTGCAAAGTGACCGTGTATTTACAGGTAGTTGCCCTATCAAGTACAACATTTCTGCTCACAGGTATGAGTATTGACAGGTATCAGGTAATCGTGCGGCCACTGAAATCACTTGCTCAGAGACCCAAGATAAAAATGAAAGTTGTTATAGCTTGGATAATGGCTTTTGTATTCGCAGTTCCACAGGTTTTTATATTTCTACAGGACGAATCTTTCAATGAGGACAAAGGTGTATATATCAAGAAATGTAGAAGTGGAGGGTATAGTGCTCAGTGGCAAAGAAAATTTTATTTCACCTTCATGACATGTTATATACTGCTTCTTCCCTCAGGAATAATGTGCTTTTGTTATTCTAAAATAGCAATGGCCATCTGGAATAGGGGCCACCATGAAAGGACTGGACTAAAAAGAATGATTAAACAAAGTAGTACATCACCGAGAATGTCTGTGAAGAAAAGTGCCATTTCCGAGTCCCGACGAAAAGTAGTTTTCATGACGCTCTCAGTTATAATTGCTTATATAGTGTGTTTGACACCATATTTCATTATATCACTTATACGAATTTATAGCAATTATTCCTTAGAACTTAAAGAAGAGCTTTCGGTATCAAAAACAATCTTCATGCTTCATTCCGCCTTAAATCCAATATTGTACGGACTATTTACTCTGAGGAAGCAGCACGTAGTCACAGTATTTACATCATTTAGAAACCCATCACGAATCGTGCGCAGTGATACAAGAGATTCGAAAATATTGAAAGAAGCGAACTGCTACAAATTACGTCGGGGATTTCTTTTCCTCAAGAAAAGATCTCCAGGGGGTACAAGTGTAATTATCGCAAATCACTCAGCGAGAGAAGAGACAAATATAATGTTGAAAAATAGAGAATGTCGCAAGGCTGCGACGTACCATCCTTTACCGATGCATAATTCTGCTTGTGGTAAAATAGATAGGGGAACACAAAATAATTGCAGTAATGTGATTGTACCGTCTGATAACTGTGCCGTTGCTGTTCATACGGCTTCGCCTTCGCTTGACAGCGCCACTGATGTGTCCGAGGTGTAATATCAGAAGAATGTTTCCACTCTCTAGGCTATTTTGACAGATGACTAGATATATATTTTTTTTATTATTTTCCTAGATCACTTGTAGATATTTAATGCAAATTGTCTCCATTGGAGAGAATTTTGCGAAATGTCAAAACCTGTTTTCTAGGAAAACTAAGAAAATTATTTCAATTATTTCGTCTGCTGAAAATTTTACCAGATGTGCTAAGTACTAATAGGCCACGTCAAGCAAAAAATTGCCTTCGAGCCTGTGCAAATTGTACGGATTCGCATCATCCTGCACATGCACGAGATCTTATTCGCCGGGTATTTGCTCTGCTTTGAAACTTTCTATAGTATCCAATGATTCTGTTTGCGGACAACGAAGGCACTAATCAGACTGTGCGGATGCATAAGCGGATCTGGGCCTTCGCTGTCAACATATGCCCGAAGACATATTTTCGCCTTGCGCGGCCCATTTTAGAGGGACTAGATGCACTTCCCAGACTTTTCTTCATTTTTTCAAGAGAGATAACTTATGTGACTTCCTGCTTGCTTTCCAATACATCAATCCTCTTCTGAATACGATTCTGCTCTAAAAGGGAAGTTTTCGCTATTTAGTGGAGCAAATTCCTTTCAGAGAAATAAATTAAAAAAAAAAAAAAAAAAAAAAAAAAAAAAAAACTTTTTTTCTGGAATAAAACAATTTTGATAGAGTTGTCTGGCATGAAAGATTATTAATTTCCCTGAGGGTTAATGTAAACAAACACCTTCTAGAGAGATAACCCTGATTTTTAGGGTTTTTTTTCTCCCTTTCAAAAGGGGCTGTTCTTAAAGAAAGAATTTGCTCCTGGACTGAGAAGGGTTTCACAAAAGATGAGCGCGAAATCTTTCGCCATTTTAAAAGAAGGCAAAACTACAATTGTCGTTAGACTGTTCTATCTCCGAGACGTTTCCATTCACTATAATATACGTTGTGGGGAAATCAACAGCTTCAAATGTACGAACAGTACACAGAGAAAGGTGGGAAGGAAGAATTATTGCGAAGTCATCAGTGGTACCCCAACAATCTTGTAGGTTATGGGACTGAACTTAACTGAAAACAGATACGCAAATTCGCTCAACCTAGAAAGAGTTTTCAACGTTCGCCAACACGACAGTGGATTCATATAGCAAGTATATTGTGTCTATATACGATTATGATCAGACTGCGCGTATAGTTTTGGATATTTTATTTTATTGCATGTGTAAGTTCTGTAGGGGGTTCCTTTACATAGGAGTTTCCCTTACAAAGGACGTCATTTATGTCACTTGGAGCCTGTTCCTAGGAATCGCGTGTCATGACATATACCAGTATGAAATGCACTCACAGTCTTTTATTGTGTCTTTGCTATTTGTTTCATAAGTCTTAGCAAGTCTAGATGTGAGTCGCAAAGATGTTTAATGAATCTTATGGCACGGGTGCCCAGCAAATACTCAGATCAGCCTGCGCATTCACAGGGTCATCTTCCGACCGAAGAAGCCGTTGATCCTCCGCTATTCATAGTGTGCCCAGCGAGAGTCTGGTCAGACACACAAGTCATAAGGAATATAATCCTGCTGCATGGAACAGTGTAGATCGTGATTCTAAAGCAGATTTGCAAGAGATATCTGCTGTCACGTTCCACTGTTTTATTCCATAATGTGGCATTCTCCCTTTAGGGAATTCCGTTGAAATGGAAAATGGATGGATAATTTACTGCTAACTCGTTTTACATTAGTTTTTTGGTCAAATTCGCATTTTCACTTTTGTATCACACGGTTATAAGCACAAATGCTTTGATGTAGATCGGTCATTACGTCTGTTTCTATCATAATAACTCTTGACCCTCAACGTGTAATAAATGAATCGTGTGCAGAATCATGTCTCAGAGCAGGGCACTTAATGGAAATCGGTACACATTCAGGGCTGACAACTGTATGAAAATTTTGATCATTTTTATGACTTCCTAAGAGCTTTTCTAAACGTCAAGTCCCTTCTAGAAAGTGTTCTACTCTGAAAGGAAAGAATTTGCACGGAGCAAATTCCTTTCAGAGCAGACTCCTTTTCAGAAGTAAAGCAATCAGGAAAACTATAAGTAAAGATTCACAGGAAATGCTACAATCACGAAGCACAGCCCTCCCGAGGCACAGCCTCTAAGAAAGAGAGATAAGGTTCAAACAATGACAAAAAGACGGCCCATAAAAAAACAGCCGACGCACAATAGTTGTCACAAAAGTTGTCTCCTTTGTATTAACTCTTTCGGCGCCAAATTTCAGACGACATTTTCCGTCTGCTGTATTTATTTTACACAAACTATCGTTTGGAAGGACGTTTATATGTAAAGTTGAAAGACTGAATGTCAAACAGCATAGATCCAGATGAGATGGCTCATTGAGCCGTCTCATCTGGATCTACGCTGTTTGCAAAGGCCTATTATTATTGCCTGATTGATTGATTGATTGTGTTGGGGTTTAACGACAGGTCAACCCTTGAGGGTCATTTTGTGTCGTCTCCCAGAGAAAGGGAGAAAAGAGATAGAAGAGATAGTAGAGGAGATGAAAGAGGGGGACAGGGAAGAAAGAGGAACAGGAATGAAAGTGAAGAAACAGAAGAAATAAAAACATTCCCCCTCTACCCTTACCTGCTACAAGGATAGCAGGCCTTGCCCAACTGTAAGGCAATATCAGCTGGACGCCTCGGTGATGTTATCGCCTGTGGCAGTGAAAGAGTTAAATGGTGGTAAAATTACCAGGTGCAGCCACTCCTTTTAAATAATGCACGCGTGAACAAGAAAGCTTTGCACTTGATCAATCTTCGCACATGTGCAGTCTGATGACCTTCTTCACTGGACCAATATTGTATGGCATTTAAATATGTAAATAGCTTCTAAACGGAACGACTCTTTGAGAGAAGAGAACACACTCAAAACTGTGAACAACTGAAGTGTTAAAGTACCCTAGAAATGACAAGCTAGTTTCGGCCAAATAGGCCTTTTTCGTGACACACATATTAACTTATAAATCTCTCAGAATGTGCTCAATGATCACAAAGGGTCAGAAAATATTAATTACACTATAGTGAAGTACGGGGAGACGTCTTACGGCCGCCCCATAGTGTAGTAAGTATAACATCTGATCGGACTGCACGGGTGCGCGGACTGAGCTTTTGTTATTTGCATATACGTTTACCCTCAGTGGATGACATCGCTCAAATTGTAGTGGTAAATATTGACCATAACTCTTTCACTGCCACAGGTGATAATAACAGGCTTTTGCAAACAGCATAGATCCAGATGAGACGGCTCATGATGAGCCGTCTCATCTGGATCTACGCTGTTTGACACTCAGTCTTTCAACTTTACATATAAACTTCTTTCCAGGAGATAGTTTGTTTAAAAAAAGCAGACGACAAATGTCGTCTGAAATTTGGCAGCGAAAGAGTTAAGGGAAATGGATACACTTGATAGTTTGTTCTACCATCTTTATAAGGGAGATAACTTTTGTGACTTCCAGTGCGCTTTCCTGCACATCCAGACTCTTCTGATAAAAAGGTCTACTCTACAAAAGAAAGAATTTGCTCTGTGTGTGTGTGTGTGTGTGTGTGTGTGTGTGTGTGTGTGTGTGTGTGTGTGTGTGTGTGTGTGTGTGTGTGCGTGTTACCTTTTAGAGTAGACCTGTTTGAGGATTTTTTAAGTATGTCCCTTTTTAAAGGGGCAAAACTCTATTTTGACAGAGCTGCCTCCCCCTGAAAGCGTATCCACTTCTCTTAATATAAGATAATACTTTTCTTCTGTGGTATATTGTCGTTAAACGACATGTTTGTCTTATTATTTATTGAACTATGAAATAAATTTTGTTTTGTTGTCTGATATATTATCTTGCTCTTGTTTATCCTATTGGTACGAAAACATATCAGTGCGAATACCCAGGAAATGCCACAGTCACGAAGCACAGCCCTATCGAGACACCACAACCAGAGATGAGAAAAAAATAATGGCAAAATGCCAAGTATGAAGAAGAATTGCAACTGAGGAACAGCCTTTGAACGGTCTATAGGAAAACTACTGGAGAGAGGCTTAACTCTTTCGGCGCCAAATTTCAGACGACATTTGTCGTCTGCTTTTTTATTTTAACAAACTATCCTTTGGAAAGACGTTTATATGTAAAGTTGAAAGACTGAATGTCAAACAGCGTAGATCCAGATGAGACGGCTCATTGAGCCGTCTCATCTGGATCTATGCTGTTTGCAAAAGCTATTATTATCGTCTCTGGCAGTGAAAAAGTTAAAATCAGTCTTGGAAACGTTTTAGTTTAGAAAACTATTACAAACATAACGAAACACGCCTATTCAAATATAATGAGATTTTTACCCCCAAAAAATGAAAACGTTCAAATAAAAAAATTCTGGTAGTGGTCATGTTTCTGTCAAAACATAGAATATGGGTACTTGTTAGAACTGCCTCGGCGATGCGGTTCTAACGAGTACCCACAATCTATGTTTTTGAGCAGAAATAAAAAACATAATGTATACCCCTGTAAACCCCAGTTTAACTGTATAAAAGTGGTTTAAAAGGGTCAAAACTATATAGGCATGTTTCGTGACGTTGAGACTTAATCTTCCATACCTCGAAATTCACTGTTCACGGAAACGACACATTGAGAAATAGTTCTTAAGTAAACATCGCAACATCAAAATAATGTATCTGTGATGTCTATACAAAAAATTACATGGCGTTGCGGCGACATCGAAATGACATTGTGATGATACTGTGTATGTTTCTGTGTTTAACAGGAAGGGCTTCCAGAGACCAATACTTGGCGATGAAAATTGCAGAATGATACAATATAACTGAAGACAACCAGGAAATGATAAAATCAGACAGCACATCCTTTACTGGGCACCGAAAGAAAGATAGAATAAGAACTAATAATGATAAAACAAAAGCCACCTACGCACGAACAAAGAGAACCTGTAGCAGAGGAACCGCTCTAGAAGTCACAAACGCCCAGCGGGCACATGACGTAAATATAACGTCGCCTTAACGTCGATGCAACGTCATGACGTTGCATCGATTTTGAGGCGACGTTATATTTACGTCATGTGCCTGCCGGGCGATGTCTTTTTTGTAAACAAAGGACATAAAACTTACAGATGTATCCAGTCCTTTTAACTCTTTCGATGCCAAATTTGCGACGACATTTGTCGTCTTTTTATGTTTTTGTTTTTTTTTTTTTTTTGTTGTTGTTTTTTTTTTCTTTTTTTTTAACAAACTATTGCTTGGAAAGAAGTTTATATGTAAAGTTGAAAGACTTAACGTCAAACAGCATAGATCCAAATGAGACGGCTCATTATGAGCCGTCTCATCTGGATCTATGTTGTTTGCAAAAGCTTAATCTTATTGCCTATGGCAGTGAAAGAGTTAAGTGAAAGGTGTGTACGAGCATGATCGAAAATGTGCTGATTCTGATCATTTCACTCATCCGGAGAATCTCTATTTGTCTGCGGACGGCGATGACTTTATTATACAGAGCAGATGCGTAAGCTGGCCTTGGCCTAAGCTGCCCGCATACGTCCCGAATACATGTACAATCATTTTCCCGAGAAGCGGCCCAAATGGAATCAAAATGCATTCTACAGTTCTATCACTTATCTGGTCACAACTAGATGACGTGGGTTATTCACTTCTCAGTAACTCTTATTTAAGTAAAACAAGTCTACATTTTTTTTTTCTAATTTCGGTTGGTCTCTACTTCGGCTGTGTCCGTCCTCTTTTTTTTTTTCGATTAGTTATTATAAATGTCAATACAGAGACGAAAGGCATATACCACACACCAAATGATTTAATATTGAGTGGCATTTGTACCCATATATGCTTAACGTACCGTGAAAGGGACATTGGCAAAAGAAATAGACCCAAATCAGACGGATACGGCGTCTGATCAGGATACATATTTATGCATTGTTTGGGTGAATACAGATATTCCATTTGAAAATTAAACTAATGAAAAGAAATCCGATACCCACACTATGCAATGGACATGTCCAAAGAATGAGAAAGCAGAATCCACTAGGAATAAATGGGTTTATACATAGCACCTGACAAGGCTGGTGAAATGAACTTCGGGTTCTGATATTTACAGAATCAATCATAGCTTCAGATAAGAGGAGGTATATACACAATATTTATCTTATAGCTCCACGAAGCGAGACGCTTCTAATGAGTATAACAACATATGTTACTGCGGAAAGAAAGGAAAAATATCACTACTTTATCATTGAAAAAAAATTAACTTCGTATCAATATGATCAATAGTGCATTGTTTGAACTGTGGAATGTAGCTGCGAGCATTTATATACTCTGTTAAGCGATGCGCATCCAATCAATATGCAGATACGCAGTCTGATCTTTGCTTTTGCAATGTTGAAGATGAATTTAGCAGTCACCAAAAACTGCATAATATAATTAGTATATAATAGATAATGCGCTGGTCCTCCTGCCATTTGTGATAGAAATAATAATAATAAAAAAAAAATAGATACCTAGGAAAAGCAAGAGCCCAGTTGTTCAAAGCATCGTTAGCTTAACGAGCTCGTTAGTAGTCAAAATGTTAACTGTTCTAGTAAGTACAATATCTAATGTACAGGTATTTGTGCTGGAAAAATGTGAGTAGCTTTTGCAAATGCAAAAGCTACTCACATTTTTTTAGCAAAAATATTAGCGTGTGTGCATCAAAGTTTCAACGATACATTAACTAACGACATCGTTAGTTTTGAACAACTGAGCCCAGAATTTCAGACCATAACCTACCCTGATACCAAAAGGAAGAGCAAACAAACAGTAACGGACAGAATACAAACCCCAATTTCTGACGAAAGAATGTGCACAATACCGGTTAACCGCTTAGAGGACTAAGCCTGCCAAGTAAACGTGTGGTTAGGTAAACTGACTGCGCTCGACATGACCACATTGGGTTGACTGGGTCGTAAAGCCTCAACACAAACAAATACAAACCCCAAACCAAAGAAAAGTAATGCAACCAGCTCTCTCTTCTCCAACAATGTGACCAAAATTCCAGACTGGAGCCACTAAACACAACACCATCACCAACAACGACACAAGGAACAGGCCGAAATATGAAAAAAAAAAGTCCCACAGAGAGCATTTGAACCTTCAAATAACTTCTTTGTTTTCAACGGAAAGTTAGAAAGATAGGCTCAGTATGGTATATATATTTGACTTGAGTCTTCGTTGGGCGCACATGTCGGAAGGTACTATTTCTAAAGTTGCGGCTCATTCACAGAAAACTCGATGCACATCCTACGATTGACATTACTGCCACGTACAACGCCATTCGAACCAAACGTTTTCCGAATTGATGCCAAGACCAGCAAATTCATCCTTAGATTTGATCAACTCAAGATTACTATCTGTTTATTTGTCTAAAAGCTGCTGGATGAACAACATATAGTGCAGACCCTGGTCATACGCGACCTAGCAGGCATACAACGTTGAAACAACGTCGATTCAAGACATTGAATCAACGTTGAAGCGACGTTGAGACGTTGTGTACCCGCTGCGCTCAATTCTGAGGCGTCTTATCTGGATTTGCACTCTTTGTTCAATCCCGTCTGTCTAAATTTTTAGGATGCATACGGTATTCCTAAAAATAACCTTAATATAAACAAGATCCCTTCCATTGAATTCCTTCTAAACGAGTACAAAAAATAATCGAAATTGTTTTTAAGCGCAGCGGTTTACGATAATACCATGTTTATTCTGTACGAATCTGGCATCATTCCCAGAGATTCTACTGTCAGTCAAATAAACGGATCTCTGTAATAGGTTCTGTCAACTGATCTGTCACTTCAACAATTTTTGTGAAGCTTTGATTTTGAGAAGGAAGTGTGTGACATCAATAAGGCAGGACTTAGATCGTTTTGCACGCTATGCATATTCATATACTTAAGACCTCAGGAATATGAAATCAACTTCATTTGTGACAAAGTTTTCTTTTAATCATTCAATTTGTTTTCGGTTTTGTTTGATAAAAGGCATGCATTGTTCTCTTCATTATAAAGGCATGCACTTTTAAAGGCTCCATATTCCTCAAAAATAGAAATTTTATTACCAAAGAAAGGTTTAATAAATTGATATATGGTATTAAGACAGTCATAAAATGTGACACCTGACAGCCTGTAAAATTTCAGTTATTCCCTCGTTCTTGAAATGAAACGATTTTATATCCTACCTCTGAATTAATGTTGCCAACATTAATTCAAAGATACGGTTAAACAATCATTTCAATTTTGATCTAGTTCAAAAACGAAATACTCACTGAAAATTTAAAGGCTGTCAGATGCCACAGGTTGTATTCATAGTATATATCAATTTATTAAACCTTTCTTGGATTATATATATATATATATATATATATATATATATATATATATATATATATATATATATATATATATATATATATATATATATATATATATATATGAGGAATTCGGAGCCTTTAAAGAATTGTATGTATAGTATATTTAAACGCAAATTGTATATTTGTTACTTTTGCTCAATTATTGCAATTTGCAATATTTTGGGCATGTCAGCTCAATATTTTAGACCACGGTAGAATCGCAAGTGAAATCTGACAGCTTTCACCGAGCGAGACTGTGTGATATGCATACGCTGAGTTGCATAATTATTGCGCAATTTATTGATGTCTCTGTAGCCACATCTTTACTGCCTAACAACTCGATTATTTTTGTTATGTTCAATACAATTACCGAGATATCAGTTACAGAAACTTGCACTTTATAACAAGTTTTATCTTAATTGATTGGCACTTGGTGGGTCCGCAAGAGCAATCAAATGGAACGGCCACTTGGAAAACCATATTTACGTAAACATTCATGCAGGGCACGTTAGCTTATTATTAGTTTGTTTGCACTTTTAACCCTTTCGTCCCTGAATTTCTGAAATGGACTTAATTTAGACATGTCTATTGATGCAAAAAAGGGTTTCAGTCTTAATTTAAAAAAAATAAAATGGCAAGCAGTGTAGATCCTGATGAGACGGCTCGTTACGAGCCGTCTCATTTGGATCTACACTGTTCGGAAAGGTATCTGTTTTGGTCTGCAGGGATGGAAGGGTTAAATCGGTGAAAAAGAATGAGCGATGTGTTCTTGTGACCTTTGAAAAATGTAGCAGTACTTAATAGGAATCGATACACAAACAACTCTCTCGACATTGCTTTTTAAGTAGAATCTGTATTACGAAAACATGCCTATAAAATATATTGAAAATTTTACCACCCAAAAAAAATGAAAATTTTCCGATAAAAATTCTGATATTTTTCAAATTTCTGCTCAAAACATAGATTATGGGTATCCGTTAGAACCGCCTCGACGAGGCGGTTCTAACGAGTACCACAATCTGTGTTTTTGAGCAGATATCAGAAAATTAATGTATACCCCTGTAAACCCAGTTTTACTATATAAAAGTGGGGTTTAAGGGGGTCAAAAATATATAGGCGAGTTTTCGTGATGGTATGTCATTTTCCTTCTGGCCGAAATAGCTGGACCTTATGGAATTATCAATAAGATGTTGCTCGAACTTGAAAAGAAATTTCTGTTCCACTATCTTCACCTTTCGATCAGTCAATTAATTACAGTAAACTCCAAAGAGTAATCACCCTAATGACTCGGACACCATAATTATTTACCATATTGTCTTTAAATTTGAAAAGCTTAAGATTACTATCTGTTGGTTTGTCTGAAAAGCTGCTGGAAGAACGGCAAAAAGTACAGACCCCAGTCATACGCATAATTCTGAGGCGTCTTATGTGGATCTGCACTCTTTGTTCAGTCCTATCTATCCTAATATTTAGGATGCATATGGTACTCATAAAATGCATGATAAACACGATGACCCAGTCCTACCATTTAAACGCAGATTGAATTTGCTTCTAAACGCGCACGAAAACAAATTCGAATTGTTTTTAAGCACGGCTTCCGCAGTATATAATGTTTATTCTGTACGAATCTGGCACCATTCCAAGAGATTCAACTGTCAGTCAAGTAACCTCTGTAATAGGTTCTGTCAACTGACCTATCAATTCAATAAACTTTGTGAAGCTTTTGGTTTTGAGAACAAAGTGTATGACACCAATAAGGCAAGACTTGGATCGTTTTGCATGCTAGAAATATTTATATACTTAAGGCCGCAGGAATATGTCATCAACTTCATTTGTGACTAAGGTTCGGTTTTATCATTTTCTTTTTCTTTTTTTTTTTTAAGTTTTTGTTTGATACAATCAAGTATTGTTCTTTTCTTTATAAGTCATGCACCTTTAAATAGATGTATGTAGTTAAACTGTTCCATAAATATTTGCCTTTTCACGTTTAATGCAGTGATAATGTATTTATTACTACGTCAATACATCTGAGAAAAATCTGTCCTTTTTGTCATTAAAACTCACTATATTTAGCATTTACCATCTTATGGACAAATTCAGTAGAAGGCAAACTGATGATATATTTTTTCCAGAAAAAAAGGCCTCCAACACTTTATGTAAATTTTCTTCTAAGGAGACAATTCGCATGAAATGTCAAAGGTCATTTTCTGATAGAAATTAGAAACGTATTTCAAATGTTGCCTGCTGAAAATTTCATACAGCATGCTAAGCGTTTAACAAAACAAAATTAGGAAATCTTGGAAAGGTAACGTTTGTCAAACATAGCACAGAAGTTAAAACTCGTCTAATAATGTATTCCCGTATCCACCGAATTTTCAATACATATACACGGGTGAACAGGGGGTATACGTTACACATACTAGTCCATGTAATGATACAGAATAGGCGATTGATATATTATCTATGGATTTTTACAAATACATGCTATATGGTTTGTTATACATATATTATATATGGTATGTTACACATATAGTCTATACGGATTGTTGCACACACATTCTTTATGGTTTGTTATACAAAAAATTTATACGGACTGTTATACATACTTTCTATAAGGTTTGTTAAGCATACATTCTATATTGGATGTCACACATACATTCTATATGGTTTGTTACACATTCTATATGGATTGTTATACATACATTCTATAGGGATTATTATGGATACATTCTATACGAAGTGTTACACATACATACAATACGAATAGTTATACATACATTCTATCAGGACTGTTATACATACATTCTAAGCATACATGTTAAGCATACATTCTATATGGATGTCAAACATACATTCTGTACTGTTTGTTGCACATACATACTTGAAGGATTGTTATACATACATTATATGCGAATTGTTATACATACATTTTATACTCATTGTTACGGATACATTCTATACGGATTGTTATACACACATTATATAAGGTTTGTTAAACATGCATTCTGTATGAGATGTTACACAAACATTCTGTATATTTGTTATGTATACATTCTATACGGATTGTTACATATAAATTATTTTGTTACATATAAATTATTTATGGTTTGTTATATATATAATTCTTACTATTTGTTATACATGTATTATATATGGTTTGTTACACATACATTCTATACGGATCATTACACATACATTATATGAAGTTTGTTACACCTACATTATATACGGATTGTTACACATACTTTCTGAATGGTTTGTTACACATACATTCGATTCGGATTGTTATACAAACATTCTTTATGGTTTCTTGCACATACATTCTATACAGAGTGTTGCACATACATTCTATATGGTTACACAAACATTTTATACGCATTGTTATACATACATTCTATAAGGTTTGTTAAATATACATTCTGTATGGTTTGTTACATATACATTATATATGGTTTGTTACGCGCACATTTCATACGGATTGTTATACATACAGTATATGGTTTGCTACACATACATTTTATACGGATTATTATACATACATTATATGGTTTGTTACACATACATTCTATACGGTTTCTTAAACACACATGCTATACGGATTTTACACACACATTCTATATGGTTTGTTACACATATAGTCTATACGGATTGTCATACATGCATTATATATGGTTTGTTACACATACATTTTATACGGATTGTTATACATACATTAAATGGTTTGTTACACATACATTCTATACGGATTGTGACACATAGATTATATATGGTTTGTTACACATGCATTCAATACGGATGTTATACACACATTCTATACGGTTTGTTACACATACATTAAATGCTTTGTTACACATACAGTCTATACAGATTGTCATACATGCATTATATATGGTTTGTTACACATACATTTTATACAGATTGTTATACATACATTAAATGGTTTGTTACACATACATTCTATACGGATTGTGACATATAGATTATATATGGTTTGTTACACATGCATTCTATACGGATGTTATACACATATACTATACGGTTTGTTACACATACATTCTATACAGATTGTGATATATGCATTTTATATATGGTTTGCTACACATACATTCTATACGAATTATCACGCATACTTTCTGTTCGTATTGTTACAATTCATTCTTTATGTTTTGTCACACACGCAGTCTATACCCCTTATGCGGATAACGAAAGCCCAGAGCAGGGTTTTCTTTCCTTTTACGCATATCCTTGTTCTCTTTTTTTCCGCCAGAAACTAAGCTTTGAGAACTGTTAGGAGACAGTTTGCATGAAATTTCAAAACCAATTTTCAGGGAAAAATAAGAAACTATCACCAGTTTGTGGTCTGCTGAACTTGTTCAAGATGCGTGAAACTTAAAGAATCATACACGTACGCAGAAGTCCTGATCGGACTGCGTTCATGAATGTTATTTCCACGCCACGGATCATTCTTTATTAGATTTATAGTTTGAATATTAATAATTGGAATTTGTTTAGAATTTGTTTATCGGATCCTATTCTCGGAAATTGGTGCAAGAAGAAACACGAGATTTTAATTATAACTTGTTTACGAGAGTATCTGTCCTGCACGCGTACTTGTTTATTAACATTTACTACTCTCTAGGCTTTTTCAGCAGACGACACACTGATGATATGTTTTGTTTTGTTTTTTCCAGAAAACAGGATTTTGACGTTTCATGCAAATTAATTTTCATGAATTATCAAAATCTGTCTTCTTGAAAAAGTAATAAAATATTTAAAAGTGTCTTCTGATCAAAATTGTACCCAGAGAGCTAAAAGTTAAATATTCGCGGGCATATTTATCAAGTTTCTATTGCATTAAAGTTCAAGTGTGGTACGTCGTGCGAAACACTGCAGAGGAATTGTTAAGGAGGAGTATTCGGTGATAATTCTGGAATTTTTCTTATTTCTCCATAAACCAAGTGATGTGGGTACTCATTAGAAGCGCCTCGGTAAGGCGCTTTTAATGAGTACACACAACACATGGTTTTATGGGGAACTGGAGAAAATTATCCCATAATCACTCCTCTTTAATTTCTCTGAAACTGGATATATGTTTTCTTTCAGTACTTTGCATTCTTGTGTTACTGTCTGGAGCTGACTTAAGAAATAGGTGTGGAGATTTGATCGAGTAAAACTAGTTTAACCCATTTATGCCGAATGTAATCTTCTTCCTCAACTCTTTGGACCGGTCTATTTCCAATATAGGGGTGTCTGGTTAGTTTTTATTAATACCATGTTCTGCAGAAATTTTATGTTTTTTATGCAAACAGTGTAGACCCTGATCAGACGCCGCGTTCTGCGGCGTCTGATCTGGGTCTACTTTGTTTGCCAATGTCCCTTTTATGGGACGCTAGACTTAAATGGGTTAAACTCCAAATATTTGTTTCGGCGGAACATTCCTTGATGGGGCTCTTGACGAAAAACTATAAACACTGGCAGTATGAGCATTTTAAGCAAATCACGAGTTAGTCTATGGAGGGTCGTCAGACAAAGGACATAGTTAGTATCAAAGACCTATCAACTAAGTTATGATTAGGGTCGAGACATGTGACTCACCGTGCGTCCGACCCGTGCATACGACACATGGTCCACCATCTTGAAATTAAACTTTTCATGTTAAATATTCTAATTCCAAAATAGCTTCTTCACAACTTAACATATAAACGCTTGTCCTGCTGAACCCGAATATGCCCTTCCTTGAAAAAGTGTAGATGCAGAACAGTCGGCTTCTGATGAAGCTAAACTTGAACTGGATCTGCACTATTCTTTCATTCAGTATGTGTGTTTATATCCATAATCTGGATTAAGTAATCTGATTGGCGAACAATTAGAAATGGGTGTGGCATCTTTATTCATTAAGCATAACAGGGGTTAAACATTTGTAAGAACATGGCTTAGGTATTTTAGTGCAAGAACTAAAAATAAGACCCATCACGAAAACATACCTATATAATTTTGATGCCCTTAAACCCCACTTTTATTTTGTAAAACTGGAGTTTACAGGGGTATACATTATTTTTTTCTTATTTCTCCTCAAAAATATAGATTGTGGGTACACGTTAGAACCGCCTTGCTGTGGCGGTTCTAACGAGTACCCATAATCTATGTTTTGAGCAGAAATATGAAAAAAATATCAGAGTTTTTTTTTTTTATCTGAAAATGTTCAGGGTTTTTTTGGTGAAATTTTCTATACATTTGAGTAGGTGTGTTTTCGTAATATATGTCGCTTGACAGAAATGCATTGCTATCATTAAAATAGGTTCCCAATGATGTGTGCTTTATCTCCCAAAGGCAGACAGTGAGATTTGATGTTGATACTTATGTAACGACATTACAGCCATAACGTCAGTAAATGTACCTTTGGCCATGTGTGCAGTCTAATCAGAATCTTTCCTGGGCATATTTTGGATAGCCAAGTATGCAAGGTTTCTTTTCACGTGGACAAAGAATATCTGAGCAGACTGCGCGGATGCAAGGCAGATTTGAATCTTCGTTAGTTGCACATGTCAAACGGTATGTTTTCTCACATTCGGACTCATTTGTTTTGTGGGGTTTTTTTTATACTTACATCAAATTTCCATCTGTCAAGTATAACCTTATCTGGGCCTATCCAGACACACATCGAAAAATCAATCACGCACTTTTGCTTTGTTCATCTTGTGCACAAGGTCTCAATCATTTGTACCCTTTCTAACGGCTAATATTTCATTTGACATTATACCAAAAGAACCAAATGCATGCATCAGACACTTTCCAGGAGTTGTCCGTGCAAAAGAAAATCAGAACGCATTTATTGTATATGAAGATCTTTAATATAACCGAGTCTCAGATTTTCCTTCCTTTGTTTGTTCTTAGTTTCCAAAGGATCCTTTTTAAAATTGTTTCACTTCACTGCAGCTGGTGTTATGTGCATATCATAGATTATATTTTTGTTTCCGTTTGGATCATTGATCCCATTCTGGTTACGTACTTTTTTAAAGTCGAATACCGCTTAAGCCGGTGCTAGGGGCTTCTTGCACCCTCGCAAACTACATTGCTGCGTATGAAGAGACTCAA
The DNA here is from genome assembly GCA_964016985.1 of Anodontia alba. Taxonomy (NCBI): domain Eukaryota; kingdom Metazoa; phylum Mollusca; class Bivalvia; order Lucinida; family Lucinidae; genus Anodontia; species Anodontia alba. Next base: position 37,918,621 of record OZ024831.1, on the reverse strand, counting down.
TTAAACCGAGTCTCTGATTTTTGTTCTTCTTGGCTTGTTTGTGTCCAGAGGTATCCATCCTTTTAGAATTTTATTAATATCTAGCCTATTGTTTGCGTTAAAAACTTTATGTGTAGTCCCAGTAAACACACGGCATCGTAAGAGCGTCATCTTGACGTTGCAGCAGCCTTCCTGTGATATGGCGCTTTTAAGTTAGATTCTGTTTCGTGGAACTGTACCAAATAGTTCAGTTTAAGAAAAAGATCAGCTCTAGCAGTGATTTGTTGAGTAAAGTAGATCAAGTCACGAGCGCGGAATGCGAGTGATTTATTTACCTACAACTGGCCGATAAACTGATTTATTACTCACAAATCACGCACAGAAGCTGATCTATTTCGATTCTAACACATGGAAAACGACGAAAAAAGTAATTATATCTTTCAGATTCTTCCAACTTTCCGCTATCGCTTAAAGAAATCCCGCCAAAAGTTTTGACTGTATCGTTGATATTTACAGGCACTTCTTACGTTGTTGACTCGGGAAAAACGACACTTGAACTTCTAACGTCGTGGAAACGAAGACTGACGCCAGCAAAGTGTCAAAATGACGTCGGAACGGCGCCAGATCTCGTCGCGCGCTTCCGCCCAGTGATATGTAGCAGAATAAATCATTGGTTTTCTCCATTGCCTACACAGGCGCGCTGTGTTAGAATTAGTAATATTTTCGTACTTACACTTAATATATTGAGAAACAGGTTGGTTTAAACAATATTTTATTCAGAGCTAGTATACATTTACAACATATAAATAAGATCTGGCATAAGGATCTGACAGTAAGCCATGTGGCTTATAAACGTCATCTCCTGAAACAATGTAATGTACGCTATTATTGAGTAGCATGACTCAAAATATTGAGATGAATTGAATACGAGAAAACGAACAAGAGAGAGAGGGAGAGAGAGAGAGAGTAGCAAGACTAGAGTATTTACTGAAAATGCATACGAGAAAGCAAACAAAGAGAGAGAGAGAGAGAGAGAGAGAGAGAGAGAGAGAGAGAGAGAGAGAAAGATTTGACTGACCTCTGCACAAGATTTGTACAGATAAATAAGCGAGTAGGCATGTATCAAGGCAATTTACATTATATGCTAGATGCTAGGTACCTTAACAAATCTTTCCGATTTGATAATGAAGTCTTGAACTTGTAAGGTGAGTATTTCATTTTCATGCAATGAAAGGTTGTATTTCCCATGCAACAGGTCATTAATTGTATAACTGTGTAGACTGCGTGGTAGATATCTTTCCCTGGCAACTGAGTGGTTAACACACGTGAAAAGGAAATGTTTGGCACTTTCAAATTCTCCTCAGCTACAAGAAGGGCTTTGGACGATATTTTTACGATAAAGGTCGGAATTAAGTGAGCTGCATCCCATCCTCAGTCTAGCGTGGAGAATTTGACCCATGCGTGTACCAGCGTTAAAGTATTTAGGAGGTATTTTTATGTTTCTGTTTAGAGCGTGCTTAAAGGCTGCAACAGATGATGCTTCTTTGACTTCGTTTGGTAGACTATTCCATGCGCGTATAGTCGAGGGAAAGAAAGAGTCAAGGAACAGATTTGTGCTAGCTCTGTAGTTCTGAATGTGTTCAGAATTTCGAAGATTATACCTAGCTGTTTCTCTAACAGTAGGGGGGGACAATGTCAAAAAGGTAGTCGGGTGTAAGACCGTGTAGAATTTTGTAGAAGATTACCAGTTTGTGTTTATTTCGACGACTTTGAAGAGACTCCCATCCAAGATCAAAAAAGAGCTTTTCAATACTGCATAATTTGGTTGCCCCTGTTATAATTCGCGCAGCTTCGACGTGAATTGCATCGAGTTGTTTTTTAGTTTCAAGTGAGCAATTGTCCCAGACGGCATCGCTATACTCTAAAAGGGGTCTAACAAAGGCCATATACATTTTCTCTAAGGATGTTCTACTCATTCTAAATTTGAGGGCTCTAAGAAGGTTGAGACGTGTCCAAGCTTTTTCAGAAACAGGTTGATCAAAGTTATCACTATTTGCTGCTAAGTTACTATATTTTAAACACATCACAGAAAAGGTTTATATTTAAAAAATAAAATAAGAATGGTAAAAAACTGCGGTGTCCGGATATTTGATGTGATTTAGTTAAACTTGTTGGAACAATTTTAAGTGGCCTATATATTCGTGGTACATTTTCCGCTATTTTTTACACGGCAGACAACTTTTGTGACTTCCTTTTTGCTTTCTGCCTACCAAGTACCTACTGAAAGGTCTATTCTAAAAGGAAAGAATTTGCTCCCCTATCTGATTGGTGTAACATTGATCGTTAGCCATTGGTCAAAAATGAAAAATAAATAAATAATGTTTTGACAGAACGCGCGCTCAGCTGTCAATTCGGCCATTTTATTCCAAAACGTACATGATAAGTTTGTAAATATGTAGAAAATTTCTAAATTATGAATAGTTTTTGCTGCCATTCTTTATCTTTTCTTATTCATAAATGGTTTGTTTTATCTTCAAACGAACGGGATAATCACAGTCAGCTGTTCATGTTCACATTCGAAGAATCGGGCGTACTTGACAACCAATCAAATCGCTGTAAAATTCAACCCGACCTTTACATGAAAACAAAATGGCAGCGTATCTAGCAACTGTGGGAAGAACAAACTTTAAAGAAACAGGCGGTTTGTCGTGTAATAAACGACAGCGAAGGTCTATAAATTAAGATTTAAGGTGAATTTATTGATTTCGATAACGTTGTACTTTATCTGTACGCTGTGTGTTTTTTTAGATAAACGCTCGGAAACCTTCGGGTCTCATGGACAGAGTCCGTCCTCCAGGGACAGGCCCTATAAGTTTTATTCCAACCATCATGAAAACAGACCTATATAATGTCGATCCCCTTAAACCCCACTTTTATATAGTAAAACTGGGGTTTACAAGGGTATACATTATTTTTCTTATTTCTGCTCAAAAAACATAGATTGTGGGTACTCGTTAGAACCGCCTCTGCGAGGCGGTTCTAACGAGTACCCACAATCTATGTTTTGAGCAGAAATATGAAAAAATACCGGATTTTTTATCTGAAAATTGGTAAAATTTTCAGTACATTTGAATAGGCTTGTTTTCGTAATGGTCAAGCTCCTGGTTATAACAGAAACATTATATTTGAAATACCTTTAATTAAGTAATGGAAATTTCATTCAATCAATAATAGATTAAATGCAAGATTTAAGTGAATGGCAACTATTATTTGTCGTGGCAACTGCACCATGGCAACGGTTGAAAAAAGCTATTTCTGAGAACAGAATCCGTCAAAATTAACTATAGTAATAATAAAATTAAAGAACATAATAAGCAAAACGTCATTGCAAAGATTTTGTCAAAAGGACCTCTGTTTGTAACATTGGCAATCTGTCTATTTTAAAGCGGGTTGTCCAGGCTCCCATGATTTCTCCATAGCACATGTTATTTAGAGAGGCAGCAGTAGCCATATTGTAAATACTTGGCGTACAGAAGCCATATTTTATTTATTAATGAGGGAGGGATACCATTTGTAGAAAAAAAAATAAAATTGATCCAGATTTGAACTGGTTTTCATTTAAGTGCAATTTTATGCATACCTTTAAAAAAAATTCAGTTATATTTTGGTAAACAGCCAATTATTTGACTAAAATTGATGATATAAATTTACATTTTCCACAGAAAAATACAACTGGCACCAAACATTTAACATACCCTATCGCAGTGATATCATTTATTGTTCAGTGATACAGTTTGTTACCCCACACCAGATTGTTATCATAGCGAAAAATACCAGTATGTTTTGCTATTTTTACACAAATTAATAAGTTTTTGGATCTCATCAGGTCCAAAAGACAATATTAAATATTCAGAGCCCAGGAAATGTTTGTCACAGTGAAATAAGAAATAAGATATATCTGACTACTTAACTGGAGCCTTAAAGTGTATCCCACATCTGCCAACGGGTTCCACTTCTTTGGCTATATATACGATGCAAGTACAGGCATCTTATATTGTACAGTTGCTTTCCAAATGCTCATAACTGACTCAGGCTTAATATATGTAAGATGCTGAATGAAAGCTGCAACAAAAGGCATACAGATGACCAAATACATGGACAATTTAATTATACTTTATACTAAAATGAATATGCCAGTAAATATCAGTTCTGATCGTTCAGTTTGAAAGAGTTGTATTTCTTTCTATGCTAAAACTGCTACACTGAAACTGCAAAAATAGAATCGTTTGCCTCTTAGGTATCATTCGGCACACCCCTTGCCTCAGGTAGCCACTTAGATATATTGTGCAAAATATGTATACATAAATGCCTGCAAAAGGATTAGCTGAGGCATGTGGGAAACAGTGCTTTATAAAAAAATCCATTTTCCATGCTTTTAAATTTCAACAGTAAACATTGATAGTTTTATCTAAATTAAGTGTCTGATTACAGTTCATTTACGAGTATAAACGCTGTTTTCATAACAGTAATGATGCGTCATCAGAGGTCCAATGCAATGAAAATTATGCAGTTTACTGAAACTTTATTTTATACGACTGTGTAAGCAAATTCACATTGCTACCGCCAGAGGTCATTTGCTTATTCTTAGGAGATGGGATACGAGTACCATGGCGATACCTTCCTTTAAGAGTTTGTGGATATGGGAGTAGCCAAACATCCAAAGCGTCTTAGGCGGACAGCAGAGACTCTGATCTGAGTCTTCGCTGGGCGCTCCTGCAATCTTTTAGGAAATGTTGTGTTCCGCTAATTATAATTATACAAGGTACTTGAGATAAAATGTTCCACCATTACATTGAACAGCGACATAAAAACAATGTCTTCGGGGCATACATAACGAAAACATACCAATATAATTTTAACCCCCTTAAACCCCACTTTTATATAGTTAAACTGGGGTTAACAGGGATATACGTTAATGTTAATTTTCTTATTTCTGCTCAAAAATAGAGATTGTATGTGCTCGTTAGAACCGCGTTGGTGAGGCGGTTCTAACGAGTATCCACAATCTTTGTTTTGAGCAGAAATATGAAAAATATCAGAGTTGTTTTTATCTGAAAATTTTCAGTTAGGAGATTTGTTTTCTATATATTTGAATAGGCGTGTTTTCGTAATGTAAGAACAATTAAGATCTAGATCAGCCAGCGGAAACATAAATGAAGTTACCGGGGAAAGTCCATGATCACGAAGTTCATCCTTTCAAACCAAAACATACCTTTGCAAACAGCGCAGATCCAGATGAGGCGGCCGTCTCATCAGTTTCTACACTGTTTGCCATCATGTTATTGATTGTTTACTTAAACCCTTGCAACAATGGACGTGACAAGGAGATGGAAGGAGGTGACATCACGAAAACACGCCTATATAATTTTGACCCCCTTAAACCCCACTTTTATATAGTAAAACTGGGGTTTACAGGGGTATGTGTTATTTTTCTTATTTGTGCTCAAAACATAGATTGTGGGTACTCGTTAGAACCGCCTCACCGAGGCGGTTCTAACGAGTACCCACAATCTATGTTTTGAGAAGAAATATGAAAAATATCATAATTTTTATCTGAAAATTTTTCTATTTTGGTTGTAAAAAATGTTCAATATATTTGAATAGGCGTGTTTTCGTAATGAATGGTTAAGCCTTTCCGAGGAACTGAAAGAAGAAAAGAAACGGACTAAACAATGACAAGACACAATAAAACAGTTGTAATAAGGTGGATTGTGGCCTTGCGGTTCTAGAGGGGGTCAGAATAAGAGCATACTGTATCTTGGGCTATATTATTATAAGGACCTATCATTGGTGTGAGGGCTTAATAGAAAAATCTGTTCTTAGGATCACTGTCTGGCATCGCGAGGGACGGATTTTTCTATCTACCACTCGCACCCATGATAGATTCTTTTTCTTGGTCATTTCTGAACGATATATATATATATATATATATATATATATATATATATATATATATATATATATATATATATATATATATATATATATATATATATATATATATATATCCTGACACCTGCATGAAAAATAAAATGTGTTTATCAAAACTGGGTACAGAGATAACTCAATTAAAATATGTTTTCTTAAATCAGCCTTTTTCGTACGAATTCAGGAAATGATTGTCGACTCTTTTATACATTCGAAAAATGTTAAGAAGTCTCGAAACACTTGGATTTTGTTCGTAGTTAATTTACAAGTGAAACATATTTATGATACTCTACTTTTCTGCATTCCAAGGCCTTTCTGAAAAGCGTTTGCTCATGAGGCAAATGGGGTTAAACTATTTCCTTTTAGAGTCAACCCTTCTTCAGAGATGAAGAAAGAAGAACTGGACAGTTGCCTCCTCCTGGCACATTACAATAAAATTTGAACATTGTCGTTTAACGTTTACCACTCTCTGGGCTAATTCAGCGGACGATAAACTAAAGATACTTTCCCATTTGTCCAGAAAATAGGCTTCGGCATTCCATGCAAATTGTCTCTTTAGTAAAATCTAGAAAAAAAAATAACATGCTTTAGGATGTCGTCTGCTGCATTTTTTACCCAGCATGCTAGGCTTTAAGTTGCTTAGAAAATAAGAAAATAGTAGAAAATAGGATTTGGTATTCCATGCAAATCGTTTCCTGTGAACACAATTTGCATGAAATGCCAAAACTTACTTTCTGGAAATAAAAAAGAAACATATTTTAAGATGTCGTCAGCTAAAATGTTTACCCAGCATGCTACCGCATTAACTTTCTTTGAATTATTCCACCTTATTTCACATTATATCTCATTATCATCAAATTGATGAGCTGTCTGGTGTGATAAAATAAGACAAATCGTTACTGGATTATGAAGGAATAATAGCAAACAATATGAGAACCGAATCAAGTTAGGCGCCAATTTATTCGAATTCAACGCCAATGAAGTTAACAATATATTTGTTTAAAATGTAAAAGGAAGTTGTAAAAGCCATTAGGTTATGACTGTCAATTATTTACTCTTCTATTCTATTCTGCATATTAGTTCCAGTGTAAGACATGTACATTATACTGCTTGCGTTCAAAGCTTGTGCATTCCGTGCAGTCTGATCAGGTCCTGCTCTAGTAATCAGGTTACTCCAAAGTATTCTATGATAATTCTGTCTAAGGAATGCGTGTCTGGGGAGAGTGGAAAAAAATTCCTTTAAAGACGTGTGACGTTTGGAATGAGCTATTATATATTATTGCATAAAAAGCAGTGCCGCACGTAATTAACAGCCGTGCATTAACCGGCGAAAAGCCATGTATTAACAAAGCAATTCACGCGCTGTTAATGCACGGCTACGCAACTTTCAATATGATCGTACCGGGGCCATAGATTTGCTGCCGTTACGAGATGTGTACTGCCCGGCCCTAGAACGAGCATAGTCAGTGGAAATTACGTTCGCGAGACATCGGTGAAAAAGCGAAACAAAATAGTGCAAGAAATAACGCGAAATAAAGCAAATGTTTTCAGTTTTTATGCAATAATAGCGATCGAACATGGGTTTTCAATGCATTAACATTCGCCAGGTCCCTTGTGAGGTGTTGAAAACCGCGGCCTTCGGCCTCGGTTTTCAACACCTCTCACGGGACCTGGCGAATATTAATGCATGAAAAAACATGTTTGATCCCTATGATGACTGTATCATAGCTAAAATGAAATCAAAAGCAGTACCACTCACAAATGCTTTTATTGCATCTACCTAAGCGCCATGCAAGAGAGATCAAATGCATGTCCTAAAGATGTGATAACGAGGTACTAGCAGGGTGTGGTAATGAGGTCTTATGAAGGGTAATGAATATTTGTAAGGGAATAACAGATAAGAGTTTATACAATACCTATACATCAGTGTCCAGTTGTTCAAAGCATCGTTACGAGGGAGAGTCTATAAAAAACCTGCCTAACTTATTTCTGGGTGAGATCGATCTCTTCTTTTTCAATGTAATTGCCCTCTAGAATGATGCACTTGGACCAACGGTGTTCCAGTGCCATCAGCCCAGAATTGAAGAAGCCAGAGTCCTTGTCTCTGACCCACTCCTCAACTGCCGCCACGACTTCTTCGTTGGACCCGAAATGACGTCCACGGATATCCTTTTTCAAGTTTGGGAATAGGAAATAGTCACTAGGAGCTAAGTCCGGAGAATAGGCGGGGTGCGGTATTAGCTCGTACCCATTCCGCTCAACAGCATCCATTGCAATTTTGCAAGGGTGAACTCTCGCATTGTCCTTTTGGAGCAGAATCCCTTTGGAGAGTTTACCTCAGTTAGTCGAGCAAATTTGCTTAATACGCACCTGTTATTGTACTTTTCTTTGCTAGAAAGTCCAACATAATAAAGCCTTGTGCATCCCAAAATACAGTTGTCATCACCTTGCCAGCAGAGGGTTGCGTTTTGAACTTCTTTGGCCTCGGAGACCCCGGCCCTACACTCTGGCGACTTTGAGCTTTATTCTCTGGCTCATAATAATGGACCCAGGTTTCATCTACAGTCACCAGACGTGAAAGGAAATCATCTTCCTTTGATCTAAACCGCTTCAACAATGCGCTGCATACTGATGCTCTGGTTGCCATTTGCCCGTCGCTAAGGGATTTTGGGACCCGACGGGCTGATAGCTTGTGCATACCCAAGCGATCATGTAAAGTTGTTGAAACGCTACCATGTGAAATTTGTAATGCATTCGCTATTTCTTCCATCTTAATTTGCCTATCAGATACACCAGATCCCGTACTTTGTTACACATTTCTTCATCAGTGGCATCTGATGGGAGTCCAGACCTGGTTTCGTCTTCTAAAAACGTTCTACTGCGTTTGAATTCCCCAACCCAGAATTTAACTTGTGCATACGATGGTGCAGAAGACCCATAAACATTGGTCAACTCGCAATGTATTTCCTGACCTGTTTTCCCTTTCAAATACAAGTACCGAATTACAGCACGGTACTCAACTTTTGACGAAACGCTTACTTTTGCATCGCTAGCCATGTTTGATATTCAATATCTTATGAGTGAATGATACTATATGGGTGCAATTTTGCCTTCAGTCCTAAAACACGTATTGAAACAAGGCATGAAAATCTTGGGTGTCTCGGTCAATTGGAAATGGGATAGGTTGGTTACTTATTGACTTGCCCTCGTAGCTTAACGAGCTCGTTAATGGTCAAAATATTAACTGTTCTTGTAAGTACAATATCAAATCCACAGGTATATTTGCTGAAAATATGTGAGTAGCTTTTGCAAAACATTTTCAGCAAAATATAAGTGTACATGTCATATTTAATGATACGTTAACTAACAACTGGGCCCTGATAAATAAGCCAGAAATAAATTCCTCTATTAGGCCACAACTTGTCCGTGGTTTACTGACAGTACACTAGGTTTGGTTTTGTTGCGCCCAGTCTCTCATCAATAATAAGACTAATGACTGAGATACAGCTTTTTTATGTCTAACTGAACTGTGTCTTCTTTACCCACAAATCCGATACGATTCATGTTCTTATGCTGCGATTCTTTCGTAAGAACTCATTATTTTTATCATTCACCTAATGGTAACCTATTTAATCTTTCCGTCTTATGGTCAACAGAGGGTCGGAGAGGACCATCCCCCTGAATACCTTACAATATTATGTAGGATCATAATAGTTGTGTTGTGGCTATCATAATACTTGTGTTGTGGCTGATTAATTTTTTTTCTACCACAAGTATTGGGACCAATTTGCCTGTGCAAACACTGCCAACCATGAGCAGACAATGTACCATCTGATAATGGTCTTTGCCGCTCATCCAATTTTTATATACATTTGTACACACGTACATCGGCTTGTAGCCCAGACTTTACGACATAATTATATGGTTAAGAGCTAATATGTCCAAATATTTAGGACAAATATAGTATGATATTTAATTATATACGTTTGCTTTGTCTCACTTCCACACACATGTATTCAACATATGGGAAACTAAATGTCCACAACTAATCACAGAATAGATAAGAAATAAAAAGAAAAAACAGACAGGAGACCAATAGACAAACGAAACAAAGAAAAAAAAAGAACTCATTAATTTGATAAATATGCGAAATTAATCATTCCATTCAGTTTGCACTTGTACGACTTATAAAAAGACTCTGAAGAATTGAAAAATGTTCACTTTTGAAACGGGAATGGATAAACTTTCAGGAGAGGAATTCTGTCAAAATTGTTAAAGTGCCCTTCTGAAAAGGGGTCTACAATAAAAAGGCAAGTTTGAGCCTATCTTTTTTTTTTTTTTTTTTTTTTTTTTTTTTTTTTTTTTTGTCTTTTTGAATAAACGCCTTTTCAGAAAATAAAAACAGGAAATCAGAAAATGTACCTTGTAAAATATGGCGGAAAATCTTTCAAGTACACTCATAGCAAATGGCCTTAAATCATTGACAAAATCCAAGAACTGAAAACCTAATTCAAATGAAACATTTTCTACCTGTTGAACCAATGACTTAGTACATGATTGTACTTTTCATGAATAAATGATGACTAGACAGAGACACCAGGTCCATGTGGGCCTGGGCAGTAGGCACTAGATGACACAGACGATCGCATTTGCCCAAGTGTCAAATAAGTACAAGTTTTAGAGGTTTAATGACATGCCATAACTAGTATATAAAATGTCATAGGTCTTACTAAAAAGATCGATAGGGCATATATACGTAAACACCTCTGCTAGAATGAAATGTTCAAGCTACCTAGAATTCCTGAGTAGGAGATTAAAAAGTACCGTATTAAAAAGTATCGTATTCTACATATCTATTCTAACAGATATGCCTGAGCCAACGGGGTAAAGCAAGATCAGATGCCGCCGAATTCGGCTACTGGTGTGGGTCTACACTGTTTGCAACAAAAAATGTACGTGTTTAAATGTAAGGACAAACTAGTAAAGAAGATATCCAACAAGAGCCACAACTTCAAAACATAGCCAAACAATGACACCCAGAGGAAATGTAAACAAATTATGACGGACAGCACACATTTTACAAGGTAACCGCCTCCTTCTTCCCCATAGAGGTGATCATTCTTCCCCATAGAGGTGATCACTCTTCCCCATAGAGGTGATCATAAAACCACAGAGGACACACAAAACACAAAAATCCACCATAAAAAAGAAATACAGTCGACCTTCGTTATCTCGAATTCCAAGGGACTCTCTGAAACACTTCGAGATATCCGTACCTCGAAATATCAGAGTTGCAGAAGTGAGGAAACAATTAATCCAACAACTACTTTTAACAAATAAATATGTAATTTGACTCCTGAAGATAGAGGTATATTGAAAATATTGTGGAAAAGAGGAAAAATTGCTCCTTAGGAGCAATTTCTCCTCTTTTTCACAATATTTTGTTACCTGTTCTTAGATTTCCATGTTAAAACAGGGACCACAGTTTCTCTTCGAGATAAGCTGTTATTCGAGATAAGCGAGGTCGAGATAACGAGAGTCGACTGTACATCATTACTTCAGACTTCAGACACCTTCACATAGTTGAAAAGGCGAATCATGGAATAGGGACAGAAACTATGAGAAAGATCACACAATATGTTTGCCAGTAATCTCGTACGTATTTATCGTACGGTACCATAAATGGGAAGTGTTACCGCCCTAATGACTATTACAACAAATCCCATAAATAAACTACCCATTAAACATCGTTAAATGTTTTTGTTTTATTAACTTGTTTAACCAAGTTTCATAGTTGTTTCAGATGAAAATACGTGATGTTATTGAAAGTTATCTGAGCCGCGGCACAGCATTTCCTACATTATTACATATTCGCCGAGCGAGGACTTGCATCAGCCTGCGCATCCGAACAATCTAATAAGGCTTTTCGCTGACCGTCCGAAGACGCTTCGGATTCTTGGCTACCAGTAAATTGCCTTGCAAAATCTTGTTCAAACTGTGCTGGTGCGCAGGCCCATCCGAGTCTTCGCTGGGCGCACATGCAATATTGTAGGAAATGCTGTGAACCGGCCCATTCTCGACCTTTTACATGATACAGCTAATCGAAAGCGATTGAACGTAAACTTCAAAGACTTCACTCTCTACTAGAACTCCATATGCTACTGGACCGAAGAGAAGCATAACTATTATGTTTAATTAAACGCCTACAATAATGACCTGGGCCCAGTTATTCAAAGTATTGTTAGCTTAACAAGCTCATCAGTGGTCAAAATGTTAAGTGTTCTAGTGAGTACAATATCTTATTCAAAGGTAATTTTGTTAAAAATGTGAATAGCTTTAAGCTACTCACATTTTTTTTCAGCAAAACATATTAGCGTATATGCTATATTTAATGATCAAAGTTTTAACAATACGTAAACTAACAACATCGTTAGTTTTGAACAACTGGGCCCTGACAATCGCAATTGACATTTATATAATTGTTATTCATAATGGTCTATCCAACAACCGTTTGTAAGGATCAAAGATTGCTTTTATTTCATAATTAAGCGACATCCTGATGTTTTATCAATATTTATGCCTATTATCGTGTTACAATTCCAGAATGACTTTTTATTCTCTTGAAAACAAGAAAAAGGGTTCATAAATGCCTAGCATCTAGGTACGTTATATGCTAGAAATCTAGTCAAGGACCTTAAACATGGGAGGCTACATCCAGGCTCTAAGCGTCTGCTCAAGCACGCCTACATACTTCCTTTGACCCAGACGTAACAAGACTAGAAAATAACACAGGAACAAATATCATAATTAATTAAGTCATAAGAAATTAATCAGTCCGTTCTATGCGTGCATAAACCTTTTGCAATTACACCTGAGTCGCTTAAAATGGTACCTAGGGCAAAATAAGACCAATCTTTATGCAGACGATTCCTATTTAAGGACACATAAATATCACTTTAATAAAGTTATTAGTCTGCTAGCATCTGCCTCACTGTTACGACGTGTTTAATTGCAGAAGAATAGTCGCTTAAAAATTAATGACATATGTCTCTTGAAGAATGCCCCGATCGGCCTGCACATCGGCGTAGTCTAATCAGAGACTTTGCCTGATATAGAATCAGTAGATACGATGGAATACATCGATGTAGGGAAAATGTCTTATCACTGCTTGGCTTCAGCGACTGAACGTAATCTTCAGCTCATATATTATATAAACAAATATTATTGCATAAAAAGCAGTGACGCACGTTATTAACAGCCGTGCTTTAACCGGCGAAAAGCTGTGTATTAGCAAGGCAATTCGCGCGCTGTTAATGCACGGCTACGCAACTTTCAATATGCTTGTACCGGGGACACAGAATGGCTGCCGTCACGAGATGTGTAGTGCCCGGCCCTAGAAGGAGCATAGTCCGTGGAAATTACGTTCGCGAGACATCGGTGAAAAGGCGAAACAAAATAGTGCAAGAAATAACGCGAAATGTAGCAAATGTTTCCAGTTTTTATGCAATAATAGCGATCGAACATGATTTTTTCAATGCATTAACATTCGCCAGGTCCCTTGGGAGGTGTTGAAAATGCCACAATCACAAAGCACAGCCCATTTATGCTTAGCGCCCCATAAAACGGATATAGGCAAACAGTGTCGACCCAGATCAGACGCCGCAGAACGCGGCGTCTGATCAGGCTTGACACTGTTTACGTTTAGGACAGGAATTGCTATAAAACATGATAACAATAAAAAGTAACCAGACACCCCCCTTATATTGAAATGAACTGGTCCAAAGAGTTAATGTAGAGGAGTCGATGCCCCAAAAGAAAGATACATGAAAAATAGTATAAAAGATGTCCAGAAATAACCAGACTCACACATTACAGCCTGCCAATGACACAAAGAGGAAGAGCAAACAGACCATGGAAGACACTACACAAGCCACAGATTAAAGAACAGCAAAGCAAGGTGATCACAATGTTAGATAGGGACCACTTAAAACAAGACAACAAACAGCACAAAACATAAAAAGAACGAAGAGAACAGCCAGAAAGTCATATTAAGAACGAATAACACAGAAACCACCACCTTAGATTAACTGGTTTCCTGTGTTCTATATATATGCGAAGTATTGAGCTATAGGGTGAGGGAACCAGTCAACACCTTAGAACGGTCGGTATTAAAAACTACTGTTGGTGGGGTAAAGTCGATATTACTGGTACCAAATCTTCATTACGAAAACACGCCTATTCAAATATATTGAAAATTTTACCCATATAAAGATTAAAAATTTTCAGATAAAAAATCCTGATATTTTTTATATTTCTGCTCAAAATATAGATTGTGGGTACTCGTTAGAACCGCCTCGTTGAGGCGGTTCTAACGAGTACACACAATCTATGTTTTGAACAGAAATAAGAAAAATAATGTATACCCCTGTAAACCCCAGTTTTACTATATAAAAGTTGGGTTTAAGGGGGTCAAAATTATATAGGCGTGTTTTCATGATGTTCATCCAAAGTTCACGTCTTTTGACATACAAAATAATTGTTCGGCTCGGTTAATTTGTGAACAACTCTGGGCACAGATAAATATTTTTGTTTCGTATTTCTCAAAAAAAAAAGATTGTCTTTTTGGTACTCTTTAGAAACTCCTCTATTAAACCATTCTAATGAATACTTGCAAGATATATTTTCATAGAGTAATGAGAAAATACATCAATACATTATTTTTGTAAGTGTGTCTTACCTAGAGCGATGGCTAGCATTAGATTTTTGACTGAAGATGCTTCCAATGAAATTCATTAACCAAAACCTTTGATATGGGACACACGTTCCCAGCTCTCACCAAAGAGGTAAACCTAGCCATACCATCCTCTGTACCTTCAGCGAAGGAAATAATCGAAACTGGAAAGGCATTCCAATCTCTAATTGTTTGGGAGGAACAGTGAGCAATGAGCCCTTGTAAATGTCAATTCTTTCAATGTGGATCTGAAAAGGCAATGAGTCATCATTTTTACAGCGCCTAATTGAGAAGATAAGGTCATCTATTAGATTGCTGGCAGCACTTTTTGACAATGGAGGCAAATATTTCCATTACAGTGTTTGTAGATGAATATATTGTTGACACTTTTGATAAGTATGGCAAGAATATATACTTACTCTCATGGAAGGTAATTTTGTCGCTGCCCTTCTGAAAGTATGTCTATGTACAACGAAAGAAGAGGAAATCTTTACTTTAAAGAAGACACATTTTTCTTCACGAAAACACGCCTATATAATTTTGACCCCGTTAAACCCAACTTTTATAAAGTAAAAGTGGGGTTTACAGGGGTATACATTATTTTTCATATTTCTGCTCAAAAACGTAGATTGTGGGTACTCGTTAGAACCGCCTCCATGAGGCGGTTCTAACGAGTTCCCACAATCTATGTTTTGAGCAGAAATATGAAAAATATCAGATTTTTTATCCGAAAAATTGCCAAATTTTGGTGGTAAAATTTTCAGTGTATTTGAATAGGCGTGTTTTCGTAATGTGTAAGAGCTTCGATGTGCAGGCAAGCAAACAGGAAGTCACAAAAGTTGTTTCCATTGTAAGACGGCAAACAATCTACGATTTTTATCCAATCCCCTCAATATTGTTTGTACAGACAACCCTCTTTATACCGACACTCGATACAACGACACAATAGTTATAACGACAATTTGTCTAGCATGAAACCTTTGCTTAAGAGGTAACAATTAGTCACAAATTATACAAGAATATTGTATTTAATACTTTAAAGAAACGATGAGGCGATTCTAACTTATATCCAAATCATATGTCCTACGAGGAAATAATAACAAAACAAGAAGTTTATTACATATCAATCTGCTCATTTAGTATTCTGTACAACAGCAAATTCATTTTAATGGCAAAATCTTTAGGAACAAATGCTATTGTTGTAACGAGGGTTCACTGTATGAATAAATGAGCCAAAACGTACCTTTTGGCAGGTACGCCCAGTAAAGACCCATGTCAGCTTAATCAAATAATGTAAATAATCATACTCTGTGTGAATGAAGAGCTTACGCGTAAATAGAGGGGAGGCGTCCAATTTCCGGAAACTGCAGGATGTTATAACATCAACGACATCCCGACAGTCGTGTTCTGGAAAACGTAAGAAAATGTACCTTTTATCATATGCGAACAACGATAACTGATTAGATTGCCGCGGTTTGATAAGAATCGTCGATCTCCGCAAGAAGAATTTGTATTATGGTTTAACGACACGTCAACTCTTGTGGGTCATTTTGTGTCGTCTCCCAGAGAGAGGGAGAAAAGAGATAGAAGAGATCGTAGAGGAGGTGAAAGAGACGGACAGGGAAGAAAGAGGATGAGGAATGAAAGTGAAGAAACAGAAGAAATAAAAGCATAACCCCAATACCCTTACCTGCTACAAGGATAGCAGGCCTTGCCCAAATGTAAGCCAACATCAGTTGGACGCCCCGGTGACGTACGATACACGACACCTTCGCCACACCTGACCACACCATCCGCAAGAAGAAACTTTGCATCCTACGCTATCCAAATTTTGCCCAGTGAAGACTCCGATTCAGCTCAAGTGAATCTTTGCCGGGCGCATATGTCCGAAGGTACGTTTTCTGACAATGCGACTTAAATAGTAAATTATCGCTAGTTGATTTTTTAATTGTCAATGATTTTGCTAACGTAGCATAGTCATCTGTATCGCGACAACTGTCCAATTGGATGTTATAACTGGGCCACAACATAACAAAAATGCAAGTTTCGCATAAGCAGACGTAACAAAACTCCGAGTTCAGCCGTTGCATAAACTCCTTCCACGATTACACAATCATTTAAACACATTATAAATAATCCATAAATGTCTAGCATTCCTAGAAATGCACCTAGGCAAGCGATGTAGATGGCGGCGGAGAGTCCATAACTATAGTTACTCTATTTTTCAAATGCCATTAGTGTATATTAAAACATATACCGCATTCGACCTAATTACCGCACTATGTGCTTAGGTTTTTCAAAACTATTGGGAAAACTTGTAAAATATGTATCCACCTATACTAAGGGTACACTGAAAAAAGATCAGTGAAAGACTTGTCTAATGATACTTATGCGATTTTTTCTGATTTTCTTTATAAAGGCATATGCCGTGGGTACTCATTTGAATTGCATCGACAAGTCGATGCAATTCAAATGAGTACCCGCAACACATGCCTTTATAAGGAAGTAGAGAGAAAATACACTTGCTGAAATCTTAAGACTACGGAATTGCTTGGCTGTGCGCTTATAGTGCTATGTGCGGTAATTAGTCGAATACGGTAAATGAAGATACCCAGGAAACTCGAAGCGCAGCCTTTCCGAGGAACCAAAGGAAGAAGAGATGAGGAACAAAACAAAGGCAAAACAAACGTCACATATAAAACCACCGATGCACAAACAAAGAAAGACGGCAACAGAGGAAGCGACTATAAACGACGGTATTAAAAAGCGACGGTCCGTAGAAAAAAAAAATACTGATGTTGGGGTAGACTCGTTTTACTCGCAAAAAACTCCCTATTATCTCCTGATCTCTAAACAGAACAAAAAATACAAGCAGAAAAGGGACAGAAAGCAAGTGGGCAGCCATTGAACATGCTGCCATTAAGTCGGTGAAATTATTTTGCTGAGCGACCATCTGAAATAACTTTATCTAAACAGAGAATCTTACACTCGCGGTCATTTCATATGAAATTTATGAAACGAGCCTTCGGTTTATCATATGACCATTTTAAGTTGGATTTTATCGCCTATAAAGTTGACAATTGTTCAACAGAAAGTATATGGTTGACATTGACGTCGTCATGACGTTACTTGTTCCCGCCAAAGTGTTACGTAACGTGTGGTCATATGATTTTTACGACATGACGTTATCCACTGAATAATAGCGACGCCATATGATAATTAAGAAATAAATTATTCCGAACCGTGCTCAAATGCCCAAGATAAAGCACAGTTGAGTTTGGGTTGTACCCATTTGAGCACGAGCGAGCGCAGCGAGCGTGTGTTCAAATGGGTACAACCCAAACTCCACTGTGCTTTATCTGCGGCATTTGAGCACGGTTCGGAATCATTTATTTCTTTTCTAACACCCCTCACTGATGACATTCTTATTGATTTTTATGATTATTGTTATTACCTGACTTCCCCATTTGGTAGTTGACAATACTTCTTAAGCATTACGTCACACGGTTACGTAGTTACAACGTTCGATGACGAATATTCAAAATAGCGGATACTTATACGAATCAGCTGACGAAAACGATGTAAAACATAAAAGACATGTATCCTGTGTTCATGAAAGAATTACAAAAGGAAAATGAAATTGGAGTGCCGAGATGGACCTAAGGAGGACAGATATAAAACAGCAACTTTTGTTTTCGATAATGTCAACAAATATCGATACACGATGGAAACAAGGAATAAAACGAATGTGTTTGAATGGTATAATCTGTAGTGAAACTCTTCAGGTAAGTAAAGTCAAAGAACTGCAATATTCGTAAATCATTTTTTGTTTTACAATATAATTTATTATGTATATGACTGTTTCCACCAACATTGTAAGCTAACGGCCATAGTTACCAGGGACGCAACTTTCGCAACAGTAATATGATTTGTTTCCCGTTGATGTCGTTGATAGCGCGCGACGAAATTCCTATGCTCAAATGCCTTAGATAAAGCACGGTTAGATATGTAAAGAGAAATAAGGAACAACAAGAGCAGGGGTGTTAGAAATTGTTTTTTCTCCTAATGTGAGCAAGTTGTTTTGGTTAAGGGTAGTGCCTTTTTCCGAAGGGGGCTGATGTCCAGAAGTTACAAAACCTGTCTTCATTATCAAAATTGCGGATCAGCCACTGCGTTCATTCGATCACTCTAAGACCATGTTGTTTTTCTCCAAACCAATTCAAATGAATCAACAAACGGTAGTAAAACTTTTAGCACGAGATTAAATGTACTGAAATTGCTCCCAGGAGCTATAATTGGGAAATCCTATCAGAATCAAGAATTAACTAAATAATCTAAATAATCATAGTCCGTGTAAATGAAGAGCTTAAGCGTAAATGGAGGGGAGGCGTCCAATTTCCGGATACTGCAGGATGTTACAACTTCAAGGATATGCCGACAGTCGTGTTCAGGAAAGAAATAGCTGCAACGTGAGAAAACGTGCCTTTTGTCATGTGCGAACAACAATGACTCTAATCAGACTGCGCATCTGCGCAGTCTGATCAGAGTCAATGTTGTCCGCATGAAAAAACTTTGCATCCTTGGCTTTCCAAAATACTCCCAGAGAAGATTCTGATCGGACGGTGCGATTGTGCAGGTTGGTCTGAATCTTCGCTGGGCGCACTACGTTAGAAGGAAGGTTTTCTGAAATTGCGGATTAGTTGTACCAGGTGATAATGATAAAAATTTCTTGGGTAAAGTATGGACTTGCAATAGAAATTGAAGATGTTGCATGTAAATGTACTAGATGATCGCGAGATGTATCAATGCTCTGTCTGAAGGAAAGTCATGTTCTCAGCGAAACATGTTGCAGAATTAGGGGGACTGTATACACCGCGTAGAATATCAGCCATGTTGTGCAAGGTGGGCATTTTTTGTGATTTCCTATTTGCCTTACTATACACAAAGTTCCTTTTTATAAAGGATCAACTTTAAAAGAGAAGACTTGCTGGCTGGGTTTTTAATTTCTTTCCTTTTACAGTAGACCCCTCTTCAGAATGAAGACACCAACAATTTTGACAGAGTTGGCTGCCCCCAACCCCCCCCCTCCCCCCCTCCCCACCCTCCACTGAAAATGTACCAATTCCCTTTAAGATTCAATGTCCCTGTTAACCATACTTCAGGCATTTCGAGACTTTGCTTCTAAATATATGAGATTTTACACTATTTTAGACGAGGGACGAAGTCTTACCTTTAGAGGCCTTGATAAACTTTCAGCGGGGATGGAGTAATTTTGTCAAGACTCGTTTTGCATCCTTTCGGAAAAGGCGACTATTCTAAAAGTAAGGCTTTGCTTTCACGGGGAGGAACTTCTTTTATTTAAGAGCAGACTCATTTTCCGAAGGGGTTTGGGGTGGAGAAAAGAAAATATACATGACTGCAAATCCAACTATTTGCAGAATCAATTTAGTAAGAGAATAAGATTAACCTATTTATGTCGAGTGGACTCTTCTACCTTAACTCTTTGGTCCCGTTCATTTCAATATTCGGAGTGTCTGGTTATTTTTTATCGTTTCCTAAATGCGAACAGCGTAGACCCTGATCAGACGCCGCGTTCTGTGACGACTGACCTTGATCTCACTGTTTGCCAATATCCATTTTATAGGACGCTATGCATAAATGGGTTAAACTTCACCGATTCAGTGCAATCTTATTTTGCAAACATAACACATGTGACAAAACATATGTAAATACACCCAAGAAATGGTACAATCACGGGGCACAGCTTACCCAAGGCATCAAAAGAACGAGAGATGAGGAACAAACAACCCTAAAACATCCGCCACATATAAAACCACAGACGCACGAACAAAGAAAAACTGCAATAGAGGAACCGCCAATGAACGGCCGTTAGAAAAGTTTCACTCGCTATAAACCATAGTACACCCAGTGAGCATTCTACATAAAACTATAGCGGGCCGTTATCGGCCCGTCAGGGTAGCTGACGGGCCGATAACGGCCCGCTATAGGTTTATAAAGAATGCTAGCTGGGCAGTTCCTGTAATAACAACAAAGATTGTTGATCAAACAAAGAAACATAGCGTCTTCGAACATGCGCAAAATGCGCTGATCTAGATCATCATGCGCATGCGCAAGTTCCCTTTGCTCTCCATTGACATATTCTATTGTATCCAATGATTCTGGCAACGGCCAACGAAGGCCCAGATCAGACTGTGCTTCCGCGCAGTCTGATCTGGGCCTTCGCTGTCCGCGCATGTCCGAAAGGCACATGTATGTTTGGTGCTGCTCATAGGGAGATAAGGCCACAATTACGGAATGGAACCTTCCAAAGGCACATGGTATGAACCAAGCAGCACAAAATAGCACTACAGTTTCTAAACGGCATATTTATATTTATGCGGGAAATTTTCACAATTTACAATCTGAAATATACTTTAGTCTACCTGAAAAGAGAAAGGAAAATAATTAAAATTAGTTTAACTAGTTTGTTTCTTTTTTTTTTTTTTTAATATTTATTTATATTTAGTAGTAGTAGCAGTAGTAGTACTATTAACTGTGGGGTTTCTTACTTTTTTTAAGCAATTCTTGTAAACTGGGTGGGAGGAATGGCACGACTGATTCCTTGTTCTTTAAAACTATTAGCTTTATCAAAAAGCTAGCGTGTTGTTGAGCTTCTGCAATTGCATGTACGCTTATGCCGTATATGTTGGCATATGTATCAAGATTCATTGAACTAACCTAAATGACTCCAGTTATTTTCCGAACTTTGGGTTCACTCCTAACAGTCAAATTTACTTCTCACGTGTAAACAAATAATACGGGCTGCGGACTTTGTTTCTTGACAGTAATTATTATCCTGTGATTTTTTCAACATTTTGACTATAGCAGACCACTAGATAGGGGAGTCGTCGGCTAGTAATAGCCGATTTGATAATGGAATGCTTTCATTTTAATGTCAGTAAAGATACTTCTCAAAGTCTGTGAAAATATCAATAACTAGAGGCCTCTTGGCCACAATTGCCCACCTGAGTAAACGACTGAATAATTAATAAACCTTAGTTCAGCAGTTTAGGCTATCAGTTGCATTGGTAAAACAGTATACATGGTTGATTACTATTGAACAAACATTTCAAAAATATTTCTGTCAAAATACCTGCAATTTGTTTTGTTTGTATTGGAGTTTAATGACCAATCGACACATTTTAAGTCAGTTAGCTCAATGGTGTTAATAATGTTAGGTAGTTCATGACTATCTTGCATAATGAAATTATATGGTGTGCTTCTGGAGAAATAAACATACTGCAAAGTAATGTTTAAGTGTGTCAAAATACCAGGACTCCAGGGTACATAATTTAGATGGCAGTAACAACCTAAAAGACGAGGAGTTCCTGAGGCTGATACTACATGTGCAGATCCACCTTCGGTTGTTGTGCACAACATCACGAAAACATGCCTATATAATTTTGACCCCCTTAAACCCCACTTCTATATAGTAAAAATGGGGTTTACAGGGTTATTCATTATTTTTTGTATTTCTGCTCAAAAACATAAATTGTGGGTACTCGTTAGAACCGCCTCACCGAGGCGGTTCTAACGAGTACGCACAATCTATGTTTTGAACAGAAATATGAAAAATATCAGAGTTTTTTATCTGAAAATTTTCAGTTTTTGGAGGTGAAATTTTCTATATATTTGAATAGGCGTGTTTTCGTAATGACGAGAACAATAATGGCAATGGTATAGCTGTACCTATTTACTGACAGGTGGCTTATGTTATGTTATACAATAGCGAAGATATATCTTGCTAGCTAATATTTGCAATGAATATACACGTCAAAGTCTTCAGCACATTTGAAGTACTTGGTATCAGCGAATATAGTTTACCCACCATAGATTTTTTTTTCACTGTTAAGTCAGGCCGAATTATGTGCAAAAAAAAATTAAGAACCCATTTAAATGTCTCATTACAATGGTATTTTTAAGTATTTATCGCCTGTTCTGGTTGAGTCTTAATATTTTTTGTTTTCAAATCGTTCAATCAAGACATTTTATGAAGTCTCGAACTTGCGGATGCATAATTTCGTTTGAGAGCGAAATAAACTACTTTTTAACAGAAACTATAATTTTCTGATACAAATCTGGCTGTGTGCTTTTGCACGCTGCTTTTCAGTTATTCCTGACTACACCCTAGGGTCCCAAACCTAACTGTCTTACTCAAAGACTGAACGCACAAATCCTGTATAAGTTGCTCCTTTAATGTCTTGATGTATCCTCTTACTTGCTGAAGCATAAATTCTTTTGAGGGCGAAATCGGTATGGATGTGAACGATCTCGTTAATTGTATATTCGAAAGCGGCCGTATATGATAATATAACATTCTTTTCTGTTCTATTTATGATCAAATGCACGACTACTATGTCTGCAGTCTCGGTAGTTACTACCGCTTAGGCTGGATTCGGTATAATACCCGTATTTGATTTGTGATTACCAGGCCAACCCGCACAAATTGAAGCGGCATGTCGTCAAATAGAACGAACACATGAGAAAAAACAGATACACCGCCTTTGAGCGGTCATTAGCACAGCTCTCGGGGACTTGATATAATGTACACAAATCAATTTCCCGCTGACATTATTTTTTAGTTTAAAGTGCGGGAGGTCCCTTAACGTAAGGCCTATTAACTCTGAGCGCTCTTGGACAAAACTACAGCAGACGACATTTTGAAATATATATCTTTTTTCCTCAGAAAACAGGATTTGATATTTAATGCAAATTGTCTCCCTACTTAGCCAAGAGAGTGGTAAAAGTTAAGGAATTTAGGTCAAAATGAACAGCGCTTAGCATTTTGTCCAGAAATGTTTTAGTAATGCAGGAATGTAAAAGCCATGTACCATTCCTAAATGATACAGATTTAATTTTTTCTTGTAATATGTAACGTTTTATACCCGCCGCTGGGACACGATAAAGTACATATTTCTTACTCAAATAAAAATCTTTCCAGTCATTTCTAAAACGCCACAATCGTTTGTTTTTGAATAGGGAACACATTGCATAATGCGTACCAACTTGTCCAAGGACAATGATAGTTTTTGTTCATATATCACAAGTCCCTTTGGTCAGGGCAGGAAATATATGATCACCACCATGCCAAAACGTACCTTCTCATCTGTGCGCCCAACGAAGACTCAAATCAGCCTCTGCATCCTGGCAGTCAGATCAGAGCCTTCGTTGTCCGCATGAAGAAACTTTGCATCCTTGGCTATCAGGCCTTAATTTGCCCAGTGAAGATTCTAATCAGACTGCGCGAATGCGCAGTCTGATCTGAATCTTCGCTGGGTGTGCATGTCCTAATATATATTTTCTACCATTACAGTATATAGTTCTGTGCATTTCATTTGCTAGTTGGCTAGACAGCTAAATCAGTTGTTTCGCTGTCTTCCGGGAAATCAAGACCGTTATTTCAATGCGAGAGGTTACATATTAGAATAGCATTATACCGCAATTTGGTTTATCGTTCTATATATAGTCCATCTATTTCATATTGAACAGTTCTAAACGAGTACAGCCAAACTTAGCAATATAGTGTATGCACTATAGTGTAATGTATGTTTTAGGGTTCTTTGTGATCACTGAATCCTTTCCAAGATGTTTGAAAATTTATGAGGGTCACTGATGTGGCCTAGTTGACCGAAGCTAACAAGTCCGGCCAAGAAAACTTGGCACTTCTGGTGTTTTTGATAGTTTGTGTGTATCCAGTGCTCTCGAGGGTCATTCTCTTTTAGGATGTATTATACATTGACACAGATATCTAAAGTGCAACGTATGTATGTAACATGGTCCTCAGACTAAATGATGGTTCACATCGCTATCGGTTACAGGAGGTTGGCGCATGACCATCAATGCCCGTGCTCGAGCCCATCGTGGTCATGTTTGTGTGTGTGTTTTTGTTTGTTTTTTGTTTTTTTGGTTTTTTTGGGGGTTTTTTTTGTTTTGTTTTGTCTAATGGTTTTTTATAGGTTGTGGTTTCTAGGGTGAAGATTTGGTACCCTGGTTATATTTACTACCGAGTGTTCTAAGGCGATGGTTCTGATTTTTCTTTGGCCTGGTGGCTACTTGCTGCGGGGACGTTTTCGTGTTTTGTCCAGTTTGGTGTCTTATTACTGTGTTTAGTGGACCCTGTCATCACGAAAACACACCTATATAATTTTGACCCCCTTAACCCCACTTTTATAGAAGGAGCTGAGCTGGTTGTTTTGCTTTTCTTTGGTCTGTGGCTTGTATACCGTCTGCCTTTGTTTTTTGCTTTTTCTCTTACCGTCATTGATAGGCTATGTTCTATGATTGTGGCTCTTCTCGGGCATCTTATATACTATTATCTATCACAATAGTTACCCAAACGTACCACATATGAATCTACCATGATCCACAGACTAAATGAGGGTTCTCTTCTCAATCTGTTTCAGAAAGTGGGCGCCTGAATGTTAATGTCTGTGCTTAGGCCCATCGTGATCCTGTTTGTGGTTTTCTGATGTTCTGGCTTCAGATCGCCATTAAGTCCTTTGCTTTACTATATCTTAGTGTTTGTGAATTCAGAGATACGATAGAAAATCATTTCATTTCAAGAACGAGAGACCAACTGAAATTTTACAGGCTGTCAAGTGCCACATTTTATGATTGTATTAATACCGTATGTATCAATGTATTAAACATTTCTTGGATATTAAAGTGTCTACTTTTGAGGGATATGAAGCCTTTAAGGGCTATATTTCGCACGAGTAAAACTGGTTTGTGGAGAGCGCATATAGTGCTACTCCTGTCCGTCCATCCGTCCGTCTCCGTCCGTGTCCGAGATGGCGTTAGCAATTTACGTTTAAGTTTTTCAGGCGTTAGCAATTTGCATTTAAGTTTTTCAGACGGGGGCATCCGTGTCCTTTGTACAAATTTCAAGTTTATTTAAATTTCGTTTCAAAATTTTTATTTGTATGTATCTTTGTTTTAGTAGCATTAGCAGGAAGTCACAAAAGTTGTCCCACTTTTCAGCAAAGGGGAAATTTTCCCCATTGTTGAAATAGATACTCTTGAAAGAACAAATGTACCAGAGCACGAGAAAACCTACAATATGACCTGTGTAACTAGTAAAGATTCAGATCAGGCTGTACATCCGCCCAGTTTGGCAAGGGTTTTCGTTTAGCCCCTTTGGATAGCCCGAAGGCTGTAGAAGGCACATGCGATCAGCGAAGACTGATAAGACTGCACGATTGCTGATCTGAGTTTTGGCTGGTCGCACAGGTCTTTTTTTGTAGGTTTTGTCGTGCGCTGGCTCATTTCAGCGCTTCATATAGAAAAATAGGGAATCTAGGAGGAAGGAACCAGCAATTATAAAAAAAAAAAGTTTATGTATTATTTTTACTAAACTATGTGCCTGCTGAACCCGGATATGCCCTGCCTTTACAAACAGTGTTGATCCAGATCAGCTGGCTTCTTCAGAAGCCAATTGATCTGGATCTACACTGTTTGTCATTAAGTATGAGAATTTGTATCAAATTCCTGGATCAAGTAATCTGATTGCTGAAAATTAGAAGTGGGCGTGGCATCTTGATTTATTCAGCATGACAAGGGTTGACCTCATTCTGGAAAAGGCTCAGATTATGAACTCCACTGTAAATCTGTAGAGGGCTTGGATTTATTTATTTTTTTGGTCTATCCAAAGAGCCGCGCCCACTGAAGACACTGATTAGTCTGTATGGCTACACAGGTCGATCTGAATTTTATCTGGGTGCACATGCTTACAATTAGAATTTTGTCACGTGGCTCCTAGTATATACTCGTAGTTTAACCCTTTCAGCCCTGTAAACCAAAAATGACAGCTAGTAACAAGCCATCGCATCAGGATCTACACAGTTTGTCATTTTGTTTTGATTTTGTTGACATACCCATTTGCAGCAAAGGACATGTTCATAACCAAAAATAGAAAGAG
>OZ024831.1:37763138-37891746 GCA_964016985.1 Anodontia alba | reverse complement strand
GGTTGACATACCAAAACACAAACTCAGAGGTGAACAAGCTATATTGGACATTGTGCAGTGCGCTTTGTATGAATAGCTGGCAAGATGCCTGGAATCAGTAACTGTCCTTTCGACACCACTAAGAAAGTCGTTGTTGGTGTTTTATTTTAAATGGAAATATTTCGTTCTGATTGACCATATCTTACATGTATCAGAAACCATTTGTCTTTTTCTGTTTCTGTATTTTGGTCTGACCTATGCTATGTGTATAATAAAAGTGATTTTTTTTTTAATTTTTGTCTGAGAAAAGTTTGTTGTTTTTGTTTTTTTTGTTGTTGTTTTTTTTTTTGTTGTTTTTTTTTTTTTTTTGCTGAATTTGAAATACATGTATTGATGTTTCACAACAATACTGAGAATATTTCAGAAAATTTGAACAAGCGAAATTTGATATTTCAGAAATTTTTAACAAGCGAAACTTGATATAAATCTGCCTCAAAGTTACATACCCTAGAGATTTCTGTATAATTTGCATTCATTTTTACATTGGGAAAAAAAGGTGAAAAGATTTGATTTTTTTAAAACTAACCAATGACTAGAATACAACTTTCTGTGCAAAGGCAGTTACGGCCAAAGGTTTTGCATTGAATCATAACAAAAGTTTGCAAATTTGCAAATTTACCTCTGTAAAAATCGCCAAGCAAAAAGCGAGTGTATGAAAGATGTCGAAAGCACAGTAGTTGTTGAAATGATGTTAGCTTTCCCATTTTTTTTTCAAAACATATTGTTTTTAATTTTGTGTATGAATTTGTCTTACAAATGTGTTGATTTCTAAACGGCTTAGATAATTAGTAAGTAGACAGATGACATGTTCATTCACACGCAAACATTTCTGTCTTTAACGGCTAGCATGCTGGGTTAAAATTACAGCAGAAGGCCTTTTGAAACATTTTCTCCATACAATGGTAGTTGACACTTGTTGCAGAATATCGCAAATAAATTCATTTGCATGAAGTCTCAAACTCTGTTTTCCTGGAAAGCTAACAAAATAAAGCCATGCAGTTGTAGTCTGAATAATTAAAACCAAAGAATGGTAAAAGTTCATCTATTGACAATAATGACATGATGAACCGTGTTGACAAATCACAACGCTGATAAACAGTCTGGAATGGCATGCGAAACTAGCTCAGACAACATTAGTATTTCCTTCAAGATTACATGTGCGCCAAGCGAAATTTCAGAATAGCCTGCACATCCGCAAAGTCATATCAGAGTCTTCGCTGTCCGCCTGAAAACCTTTTGGATCTTTAGCTACTTATAGAATGTCCTGTGGAGACTCTTATCAGCCTGCGAGGATGCACTGGCTGATCTTAGTAGAAGTTGCTGGTAAATTTTCTTAATCCTTCGTCTGATCGTTTGAATATTAGAAAACAGTCATCGAGAAATCCTATGTAAACTGTAAACTTCTTATCCAACGCCCAATAAAGAGCTTATGTATTGATATTTTTTCTTAATTCTCCGAGATAATACACGATATGGTGTGGGTACTCATTCATTACCAAAACACGCCTATTCAAATATATTTACCACAAAAAAATGAGAATTTTCAGATAAAAAATTCTCATATTTTTCATATTTCTGTTCAAAACATAGACTGTGAGTACTCGTTAGAACCGCCTCCTCGAGGCGGTTCTAACGAGTACTCACAATCTATGTTATTGAGCAGAAATAAGAAAAATGATGTATACCCCTGTAAACCCTAGGTTTGCTATATAAAAGTGGCGTTTAAGAGAGTCAAAATTATATAAACATGTTTTCGTGATGTTAGAAGAGCTTGCACAAGGTTTTCGTGGATAAATGGTACCACTTATCTAGTCATTCCTCTTATATCTGTGGATATATACAGTTCCATTATATAATATAGAAAATAAGAAGTATACTAATACTTATTTATGTACCGGACTCCATAGCGCAGTCGGTAGGGTGACTAAAGATCCAGGGGTAATAAGTTCGAATCTCAGCTCAGCCACATAACTTCCATGGAGATTTATCATGAAATAATTTCTACTATCATTTTCCCCTTCCGCTGATTCAAAAAGTGCATTTTTCAATTACTGGCAAAAGTACTTTTAACAACTTAGAGGACTACGCCTGTCCAGGAATAGTGTTATTTTGGTTACCTAAGCGGCTCAACATAACCTTAACAGTGTTAAATGGACCTTAAAACTCCAACTCAAACAGTATAGAACTCATGCAGTATAGAAGACAGAGAGAAATAATAATACACATTGACTCTATGAAGGATATCCTGGGAATCAAAAACAAAAAGAAAAGAAAAGAAAATAAAGTGCATCCAAATTAACACCAAATCTATCGCAAGCGTCTGCAATACATTATTTGTAATACGTAATGCGGTTAACCCTTTCACCGCTATTTTTTTAAGTGGGAGTTTCCATGTTTGAATTTGGGTACATCGTTATGAGGCGTCTCATCAGGACCTGTACTGTTTACAAAACATTGTTGTGGTATGTTGGGCTGAATGGTTTAATTTGCCTCTTCAAAGCATTATGTTTTGGGAATTATATTAAGTGGAGGCAATTGCTTCTCTGCTCCCTGTACTAAAAAGTTTTACTTTAATAGTTTTAGTAATCAAACGTGATTTTTATTTTGAGAGAAACGGCAAAGGCGCGCAGGGAGCACCAAGAATTATTTAGATGTAATATGACCGCGAACTATCTGCTGAACTAACGGTCGAATACAGCTTCGGCAAACATTAATGCAGTCAAGCTATGGCAATTATAGTGGTGTTGATATTGTACATTTGTTTATTGTACATTTGTCATACTGCACAACCTAGCTGGTTTATCAATTTACTTTAATTGTCGTCGAAGTCTGATCAGAATCTGCGCTCTCCGTCTGAAAATTAGAAAATTAGAGTATCTAATCACTCCTTATATGTATGTGAATAGATACGGAATGACCAGAGTCACCGCTGGGCGCACATAAAACATTTTTGGGAATGAATATATATTCGTATTTGAGTCGAAGCACATCATTTGTTACAAGATCAGTCTTCGCAGGGCGTTCTACTGGTAGCCAAGAATCCAAAGCATCTCATTACGAAAACATGCCTATTCAAATATACTGATAATTTTACCACCAAAAAAAGAAAATTTTCAGACGAAAAAATCTGATATTTTTCATATTTCTGCTCAAAACATAGATTGTGGGTACTCGTTAGAACCGCCTCGCAGAGGCGGTTCTAACAAGTACCCACAATCTATGTTCTGAGCAAAACCCCAATTTTACTATATAAAAGTGGCGTTTAAGGGGGTCAAAATTATATAGGCATGTTTCATGATGTACAGGCTAGCAGCAAAAAATCTAATCAGAGTCTCCACCTGGCGCACATATTATCTGGAAGGAAATGCTGTGTTCCAGTTCAAATAGGAATATATTCTAGGGTTCTTAAATACAGCCTACACTCCCACCGTGCTTTCCTCAAATACCAAAGTCTTATTGAATTATTTCAATAAAAGTCTGGTCTCCTAAATTATGCAGCCTTCTGTGGGTAATAAAGACAAACACGGAAAAATAGGTGTTTAGGGTTTTCCCATTATTACATTCAATAGCAATCACAAACCTTAAATGGAATTTTATGAATATTACCACCACAGCTTCTGAATTGTTAAAAATTCTATTACATAAGCATACCTACGTCAAACGTGTATTTCTGAGCTATCTATCCAGATAATTGTCTTTTTAATAATAACGGGGATTATATATATATATATATATATATATATATATATATATATATATATATATATATATATATATATATATATATATATATATATATATATATATATATATATTTTTTTTTTTTTTTTTTTTTTTTTTTTTTTTTATTTCTCCACGAAAATGTATGTTATGGGTACACATTAGAAGTGCCTGACGGAGTCGCCTTCTTGGAGTACTCATACATTACATGACTGTAAGTTTTCGAGGAGAAGAAAGAAAAAATACTTATCTGGTCATCCTCTTATCTAAATCTTTGTAAGCTTTGACATTTCCAATCTATCGATATATTTTGTAGAAAAGGAGGAAAATAGGTTATTAAGTACATACAACATTTTACCGGTAATTTGATAAAAAATGGCAAACAGTTTACGAAGCTGAAATAAGGTTTAAAAAACTACAAAATCATGCTTCACCCGATGGCTCGTTTTTGAGTCTCAGAAGTTTTAATACAAATATCTAGGGATATTTAAGGGAAATTTTCTTTTCGATCATGAAAAATAAATATTACGTGTACTCATTAGAATTGCCTCATCGGGGCGATTTTAATGGATACACTCAATATGCCATTATTTTATAGGAGTTGGAATTGTCCCTACTTGCCTCCTGGCCTGGCGCTTTATTTACAGTTGACTCTCGTTATCTCGACCTCGCTTATCTCGAATAACCGCTTATCTCGAAGTGAAAATCTGGTCCCTTCCTAAACATGAAAATCTAACATTAGGTAAAAAATATTGTGGAAAAGAGGAGAAATTGCTCCTAAGGAGAAATTTCTCCTCTTTTCCACAATATTTTCAAAATATCTCTAACTTCAAGAGTCCAATCACACATATACTCGTACTTGTCATATGTGGTTTCGAATTATTTTTTCCTCAATTCTGCGAATCTGATATGTCGAGGTTCAGATATCTCGAAGTATTTCAGAGAGTCCTTTGGAATTCGAGGTAATGTGAGTCGACTGTACGTATAACCCTCAGTGACTCGAACAACCCATGTCTAGAACAAAGATTTTAAAGCCATTCAAGTTCCACTGTAATAAGTGAGCCGTGTCATACAACATCAGGACAGCGTAAACGCCCAGTACATGGATCTTCTAGAAAGCGAGAAGGGTACATCTGACTTTCTGTAGCTGCGCAGGCATATCCGAATCTTGGCTGTTAGCATATGATTTTAATGTCCTTTTTCGCTTATTCAGTTTGTCTACATTAATACGTCATGAAAGTAAGTAAGTGAACTCAGTAACTGATACAATCAGATCCACATCAACACTAAAGGGAAAGAAAAACAAATACAATTTAGCAACCACAAAATGAACAGATAGTAAGCAGACTTGGCAATTCTTTCCAAAAAAGATGGCAACACTGTTACCCAAATGTAGCTGAAGTCTACGTAACTTATATTCAGCTGTTCGCCTCTATCTTATGATGAAAACAGGGGTATACACAGTTTTATTGTTTCTTGGCTTTATATTTCAATTTCTTTATTGTTCCTTTGACACGTATAAATGTATTTATGTGCTTAAAAACCAAAAACCTTCCTCATTTACCCTGTCTCATATGGTGAAAATCTCATGGCTTAAAATCCCTTGGAAAGAGGAATTAATATCATTCTTCCCTTAATTTTCCATGAATACATACTGTGGGTACTCATTGATTATTTCAAATATCACGTTATCTACCAGGCGCTTCTAATGAGTACCAACAATTAATGTTTACATGGAGAAATAAGAAACGTGTGCCAGGGCACAGCATTTCCTACAAGGTCGCATGTCTGCCAAGTAATGACTCAGGTCAACCTAGTCATTGCTTAGCGCTTTGTGACGAGCCTAATATCTCAGCTTTTTTAGAAGGACGACAAGGCTCTGCTTAGAGTGTCTCGATGCTTCGGCGAACCTGCGACTTTGCTTGGCGCACAGCCAGTCTTGTAGGAAATGTTGTGCCCGGCTCAAATTATTATGCTATTAGTTGAAAATAATTACGCCTTGTCTACAGACGTATATAGGAGTTTTATGGGGAAGGGATACACTTTCAGAAAACGCAACTTTGTCAAAATTGGTTTGTCTTCTTTCTGAAAAGGTATCTATTCTAAAAGGAAACAAAATGCGCCTTTGGGAGCAAATTCTTTCCTCATCACGAAAACATACCTATATAATTTTGATCTCCGTTAACCCCACTTTTATACATTAAAACTTGGGTGAAGTTGGTTGGCCGTTAAAAGTGCTTTAATCCCCGCACCCACCCATATCCCCTCGACCCCTCTGACCGCCCCCCCCCCACCCCACCCCCCCCCCCCCCCCCGCCCCGCCCCCGCCGGTGGTTTACTCTACTGACCGTTCTAAGGCGGTGGTCCGGTGTTAGTCTTACTCTATGTTGCTTTGTGGTTTATTCTACGAGGGCGAATTGTTTTTAAGTCTTACCTTGTGTCATTTTTTTCTTGTGTTTTCAGTCCTTTTAGCATTGCGATTACCTCGCTTGGGGAAGAGAGAGCTAATCTTAGTGCTTTTCGTACGTTTGTTCGATTTGTGATTTGTTTGGATTTGTCGGTTTCCTCTTCCTCTTGGTGTCTGGGAAGGGATGTGGTTTGTGATTTTGGCACTCCCTGGACTTTTCTCTTACCTTTTTTTTTTACATGGGTATACATTATAATTCTTAGTTCTGTTCAAAAACATAGATTGTTGGTACTCGTTAGAACCGCCTCGCCGGGCGGTATTTCCGAGGCGGTTCTAACGAGTACCCACAATCTATGTTTTTGAGCAGAAATATGAAAAATATCAGAATTGTGGTGACATTTTCAATATGCTTTCATAGGCATGTTTAAGTAATGTTTTAGAGTATACCGCTTTTCAGTAGGGACATAGTGTGTAGAAAAAAATTTACTCTCAAAGGAAAGAATTTGCTTACTTTGATAGCAAATTCTTTCCTTTTAGAGTACACCTCATTTTAGAATGGGCATAATCTGTAGGAAAGTGAATAGGAAATAACAAAAAATGCCTCTTGTAAAATATCATGGAATATCTAACATGTCTATCCTTTGACTCAAAACTTCATTTTCCTGTGAAAGTTTAGATAAATTTGAAAAAGTTGGGATGCATAAATATTCACACCCCTTACTCATTACTTTATACTTCTCTTCATTAAGTTTATTTAACTACCTGCGAATTTGTGCCTGTCTTTCCGAATACGTAGAGTAAGTTCGGTAATTTGTTCAAATCGAGCCCCGAAAATATTATCCTAGATCAGCCCTGGACTTTCTTCCCTCTTTACCCGCTTTAATCAAGAATGACGTATACTCTGCCTGGCACAAATAAACAACATATTTTGTTTGTAACAAAAACACATGGGACCCGCAGCCAAGACATTGTACCGTTATCGATATATCCATTACGAAAACACACCTATTCAAATATACTGGAAATTTCACCTCCAAAAACTGAAAATTTTCAGATAAAAAATTCTGATATTTTTCACATTTCTGCTCAAAACATAGATTGTGGGTACTCGTTAGAACCGCCTCATCAAGGCGATTCTAACAAGTACCTACAATCTATGTTTTTGGCAGAAATAAGAAAATTAATGTATACCCCTGTAAACCCCAGTTTTACTATATAAAAGTGGGGTTTAAGGGGGTAAAGATTATATGGGCATGTTTTCGTGATGCGCAGCCAAGAAATTGTACCGTTATCGATATATCGCAGCCAAGAAATTGTACCGTTTTCGATATATATGTTCATATCACATTCTTGGCAGCCTCCATATTCCCCGCCTCCCTTATTCCATATGCATTCAACACTGTTCCTAGATTATGCTTGCTAACAGCAAAGTCTGGCTGCGCAGTCTGGCCTGGGTCTTTGATGGACACATTTATCACACGATACTTTTTTGACATGTCAGAAAGATTCCAGGATATTTACCAATATAAGGAATAATTTCTCATTGCTTATCTGATATTAACAAGCATTAAGCATCTTGAATTTCAATCTAAAAATGATCAGTCATGGCACAAAACTTTTATTTATGCATTTATCACACAAGCCGCAATGTCAAAAGAAAACGTACCACCGGATATGAGCGCCTAGCGAAGATTCTGATCAGCCTGCGCATTTGCGCAGGCTGATCAGAATCTTCACTAGGCGCATGTGTGATAGCCAAGGATGCAAACTTTCTTCATGCGGACAATGAAGACTGATAAGACTGCACAGGTGCGCAGGCTGATTTGATTCTTTATTGGGCGCACGCGCAGAAGGTCTCTTCTCATGTTGAGGCTCATAAGACTTTCACAATATTCACTACATGGATTGCAATATAAGAAAATGTATCTCATGGCACGTGTGCCCAACGTAGATGCTGAACAGACCGCTAATCAATCTTTGATTGATTATTAATGCATATGAGAGGCTAGGCTATAACACGAAGATCAAATGGGGACTAGATATACGTGGTATATTTTCCAAAAAGAGATATTGCGGTAAGGCGAGGATTTTCCCTAATTGGCTCAGGTGTTGAAGATCAGATTTTAGAAATTACAGTATTCAATTTGTTTTACATATTTCGGTACCCCGATGTCTGAATCATAGCAGGAAGGAAAATTTATGCTTCTGGCTTATTATAACGGGGAGATAATTCAGTCCTGATTACCCCTTCCCCAAAATTCCTAAATTAATACCCTGCTCAAAACGATAGGAATTACATTTAATTACCTTTCTCTTTGGGGAATATTTCTTGCATCAAAATGACGAGAACACAACACTGATAGGAAATTATGGTTAAATAAATACAGTCAGTGCGTATGTCTGGTATATCTGACTTGAATTCTCATTCTTATTTACGGTTAAATGGAAAGCTGAGTGCGTTTCATAAAAGTTGTTATAAAATATGTTTCCCCGCTAGACCCAAGTTCCCATTTATATTTACTACGTACATACGAGGGAAATATCTCCACCAAAGGGCATCTCGGGTTTAGTGGGAAAACATATTTTTATAACAACTTTAATGAAATACGATTTGGCATTTTAACCGGAAATGAGAAAGAGAATTCAAGTCAGATATACCAGATATGTGCGCTGTCTATATTTGTTTAACCACAATTTCCAATCAGTGTTGTATTTTTGTCATTCTGATGCAATAATTATTTCCCAAACGGAAAGTTAACTAAATATTGTTCATATCGTTTTGAACATGTTATTAATTTAAGAGTTTTTGGGGTTGGGTAATAGAACTGAATTATCTCCCCGTAATAATAAGCCAGAAGCATAAATTTTCTTTTCTGCTATGACTCAGACATCGGACTACCGGAATACGTAATAAAAATGGAATATTGTAATTTCTGAAATCTGGTCTTCAACACCTGAGCCAATTAGAGACAATCCACGCTTCACTGCAATATCTCGTTTGTCACAAGGCAGAGAAAATATTGTGACTTCCACAGTGGTTTAGATTATATGTTTTCATTTTGATGTTTCAAAGATGAGATAAAGGACCCCTATGCGAACCGAACATGTATTTGTAATTTGGAGCTGCATTAGAACTAAGGTGAGGTTTCACGCGACAATTAGGAGTTTTCCAACTGACCGTTCCTAGACGGTTCCTCTATTGCAGTTCTTCTTGTTTGGGCGTCCGTGGCTTCGTATTTGGTGTTTGTTTTGTCATTTCCAGTATTCTATAGCGGGCCGTTATCGGCCCGTCAGCTACCCTGACGGGCCCGCTATAGATTTATAAAGCATGCTAGCTGGGCTGTTATTCGATCATCTCTCCTTCTTCTGTGCCCTGGGAAGGCTGTGATTCGTGATTGTGACATTTCCTGAGTCAGTTGTTTACGCCGGGTTAGAGCCCGGCGTATCTATTTGAGGTTGTTTTTGTAAAATGTGTATGCATTTGAAGAACATCGGTTTTCTTCCAGTTTTATGGTGTTCTTAGTGGGGTTATATATAACTATTCATCCCCAACTTTTTTTATTATTTTTCAAAGCCACACTTTTGCAGCAGAGAACTGTGCTATTGGTAACATAGTGAAATGAAAAATGGGAAGAAGAATAAATGTAGCAATGTGGGTTTTGCTCATTTAAAAGAGAAATGAGCAATTTTCCCGTAGGAGCCCCAATTTGACCATTCGACCTGAAATGACCTTGTTGCTGTCAATATTCGTACACGTTTGAATTTTTTCATTTCGTTTTTTTTTTTTTTTTTTTTTCTTCGACGTACTACGAAGAAGAAACTAAAGATATTTTTCTTTGTTTATGATTGGAAATATGTATTCTCAAATCGAACGGATTATAAGCTGGTTTAATAATACAGTTTAATTTGATATTCAAGCATGGAAAGATTTGGGCCAAAAGAAAAACGTTATGAGTGGAGAAAAGAGGGATCCCATGTTTAGCTTTAGTAAAAGGACAGACGAGCTAGAACAAACAGTGTAGCTCCAGTTCTGAGGCTGCAGCTCAAGGTATCTGATCGGGGTCTACATTCTTTGTCACTCATTCAGCAATGTTTCAGCAACATGCAACAGATAGTACAATAGGTTTGGTCAAAGTTAAGGACAAATATGATGGGGCGTTAAGGTGTCCCAATATTTAGGATACATGAAAAAAACATGCCTATATAATTTTAACCCCTTAAACCCCACTTTTATATAGTAAAACTGGGGAGGGATAGATATTATTTTTCTTATTGCTGCTCAAAACCCTAGATTGCGGGTACTCGTTAGATCCATTCCGCCAAGACGGTACTAACGAGTACCCGCAATCTATGTTTTTAGCAGAAATATCAAAATATCATAGTTATTCATCTGAAAACTTTCAGTTTTGGAGGTGAAATTTTCTATATATTTGAATAGACGTGTTTTTTCGTAATGAATACGAAACTTGGAAAAGTAGCAGCTTTACGCCATGACATTGCACTAGATGGCTGAAGATCATACAGTGGAAACTCAAAATCGTGTATGTAATGCTGTTTAAAACTCTTTGAATCATATACTCGTATCGGGGACATGTAAAGACAATATCTAACAAAACCCTAAGTGGCAAAAAAGTGTTTCATTTCAAGACGACAGATACCATAAAGCTAACAGTTTAGTGTCCACATGTTGACGTTCCTAGAGACACTATTCAAATTATTGTAAAAGCTAATGCAAAGCACGAAAATGACAGCTTTGTGTTCTTAATGCCAATTAAATAAATCCGATACTAGGGAAAATTGGGGGTCACAAAATGCTATGGAAAAAATTACCAGGTAAAACTCTTCCTGCAATTTGTTGGAGGTAGGGTGGTGTGGGTGGTAGTGTGGGTGGGACATTAACTTAAAAAGATTTGAGGTCCATACAGGACATGGTCATAAGTTTATACTATAATAGTCCATCACGAAAACACGCCTATATAATTTTGACTCCCTTAAACCCCACTTTTATATAGTAAAATAGTGTTTACAGGGGTATATATTATTTTTTCTTATTATGCAAAAAAAAAAAAAAAAAAAAAAAAAAAATAGATTGTGGTACTCATTAGAACCGCCTCTGAGAGGCGGTTCTAACGAGTACCCACAATCTATGTTTTGAGTAGAAATATGAAAAATAACAGAATTTTTTATCTGAAAATTTTCCTTTTTTGGTTTTTGAAATTTTCAATATATTTGAATAGGCGTGTTTTCTTTATGTTATTGTGTTTTTTAGTCCTTTTAGCATTGCGATCACCTCGCTTGGGGAGTCTAGGGCTTCTTGTATGTTTGTTCAATTTGCGCTTGGTTGGTTTTGTCTGTTTCCTCTTCCTCTTAATGTCTGGGAAGGGCTGCGGCTTGT
Organism: Anodontia alba; assembly: GCA_964016985.1. Classification (NCBI taxonomy): domain Eukaryota; kingdom Metazoa; phylum Mollusca; class Bivalvia; order Lucinida; family Lucinidae; genus Anodontia; species Anodontia alba. The sequence goes on along the minus strand of OZ024831.1, from coordinate 37,880,185 downwards.
GATTGTGGCATTTCCTGAACTTTTCTCTTACCTTGTCGTAATCCAATAGTATGCATCAGAACAAGAACCATATAACTTTTTGTTTTGGCTTGTCGACAATGCTGCCATAGAACTGTTGAACTATTTTTGTATCAGGGACAGTATTATGTATGATACTGATACACACAAGTATAGCTTATAACAATGAAAACTGCAGTACCGAGTGATCTACGGCTCAATTAGCCTTTTATTTTTTAACCCTATTATGAAAACACGCCTATTCAAATATACTGAACATTTTAACCACCAAAAAATGAAAATTTTCAGATAAAAATTCGAATATTTCTCATACTTCTGATCAAAACATAGATTGTGGGTACCCGTTAGAACCGCCTCGGCGAGTCGGTTCTAACGAGTACCCTCAATCTATGTTTCTGGGCAGAAATAAGAAAAATAATGTATACCCCTGTAAACCCCAGTTTTACTATATAAGAGTGGGGTTTAAGGGGGCCTATATTATATAGGCATGTTTTCGTGATGCATTTATGACTGTCGTTTAATAAATGCATGTTAGCAAACTGTGTAGACCAGGTCAGACGCCGCACAACGCGGTGTCTGATCCCGGTCTACACTGTTTGCATTAAATATAGGAATTTCTATAAAACATGCAATAATAATAGAAAAGAAAGTTAACCGGTCAACTTTTCTTATACAAATAGACTGGTCCAAAGAGTTAAGTAAATGAATCCACTCGACAAAAAATGAGCTAAAAATATGCTAAACTGACTACAGTGTGATTTATGATTTATAGTGCAATGCCACCTAGATGTACCTAAAACCAAAACGAAAAAAACAAAAACAAACAATCATAGACAGCCACTGGATCATAAAGATCTAGAAAGACACTGTTTCTATAAATCCAGACAAGCCATTAATAAGCTATATATGACACCAAACCCTTTGGGATGAGCTCTACAAATACAAAGCAACGGTCGCATTATTTGTGGTACAATAAGGTGAATGAAAACTCTACCAAAGGAAAGCACTGTTTTCTGAAATCAATGGTCACATTACTCTGGACACAAAACATGTGATTGAAAACACTTCCAAGAGAAACTACTGTTAGCTGAAAGCAACGCGCACATTACTTAAGGTAAATTAACCCTTGTCATGCTAAACCCGGATATACCCTTCCATTGCAAATAGTTGGATCTAGATCAGTTGGCTTCTGCACTGTTTGCCATTAAGTATGTGAATTTATAACAACAATCTCGATTAAGTAATCTGAATGGCTGAAAATTAGAAATGTGAGTGGCAGCTTAGTTTATTCAGCATGGTAAGGGTTAAGGTGAATGGATAAACTTCTAAAGTAGCGAAAGCACTAGTGCTTGTAAGCAAAAGTGGCATTGTTCATACTAATGTGAGCAAATACGGTTTTAAATGAGATCACTGATATCTGAAAGCAACTGTCATATAACTCGGGACACACTAATGTGATAGCCTTACAAAGATCACTGTTACCTACAAGCAACGGTCACATTAATCGAAAACTACAGTCGAACCTCGTTGTCTCGAACTCGCTTATTTCGAATTACCGCTTATCTCAAAGTGAAAATCTGGTCCCTGTTTTAACATGAAACTATGACAACAGGTAACAAAATAATGTGGAAAAGAGGAGAAATTGCTCCTAAGGAGCAATTTCTCCCATTTTTCACATTATTTTATATACTCGTATATTTTTTTTAACTTCAGGAGTCCAATTACATATTCATTTGTAAAATGGGGTTCTTCAATTTATTGTTTTCCTCACTCTCTCAACTCTGTTATGTCGAGGTACGGATATCTCGAATTGTTTCAGTGAGTCCCTTGGAATTCGAGATAACGAGAGTCGATTGTATAAGGGTGATTCGATACACTTGCAAATTAGGTTATTGTTATGTGTAAGCAACGATCATTTACTTGAGACACACGAGGAAGAAATGATACACTTACAAAGGAAATCACTGGTATCTGAAAGCAATGGACACTTCACTTGGAAAACATAAAGAAAAATGGATACACTTTTTAGAAGTGTAAAGTGGAAAACACTAGCATTTCAAAGCAAAGATCACTTCACTTGGGACACATAAAGAAAAGCGGATGCACTTCCAAATAATATTATTGGTATCTGAAAGCAACCGATCACTTCACTTGAAACACATAAAGAAAAAACGAATACACTTCCCAAGAAGACCACTTGTATCTGAAAGCAACGATAACTTCACTTGGGACACATAAAGAAATAAAGATAGACTTCCAAAGAACATCACTGATATCTGAAAGCAACGGTCACTTCGTTTGAGATACAACTGTATCTCGCTGATATCTGAAAGCGATGATCAGTTCACTTGCGAGAAATAAAGAAAGGATACACTTCCGAAAAACATCACTGGTACCTGTAAGGAACGATCACTTCACTTGGGACAAATAAAGAAAAACGGATCTACATCCAAGGAACATCACAATCTGAAAGCAATGATCAGTTTACTTGAGGCAAATAAAGAATAAATGGATACACTTTCAAAGAATATCACTGGTATCTGTAAGCAACGATCACTTCACTTGGGACTCTTAAAGAAAAAAGTCAAGAATTCCAAAGAACATCACTGGTTTCTGAAAGCAACGGTCACTTCATTTGAGACATAAAAGAAGAAAGGATACACTTCCAAAGAACAGCACTGGTATCTTAAAGCAACGATCACTTGACTAAAGACAAATAAAGAAAAGAGTATACACTTCGAAAGAACATCACTGGTATTTGATAGAAACGATCACTTCATTTGGGCAGATAAAGAAAAACGGATACAATTCAAAAGAATATCACTGTTAAGGTAAGTGAATACATTTACAGGACAGAGAACTGTTCGAATTGATTTGCTTCCTTCTGAAAGGTGGTCTACCCTAGAAGGAAGGAATTTGGTCCTTTTTCTTTTAGAGTAGACCTTTCTTTAGAAAGCATTTAGTGTGCAGCAAGGAAGCACACAGAAAGCCACAAGATTTGCATCCCTATTCAAAAATGGCAGAAAATTTTGCAAGTGTATCCAATCCCTTAAAGCATTTAGCTTTTCAAAATAATCGTGACAGAATATCTGGCGATTTTATTATTTTATTATTTATACATAACTAAACATGAAAGGCAGATTTAATGTTAAAGCTGTTTACTCGTAAATAAAGATATAAGCAGTCGATATTTTGAGGTATATTTTATTCATTTTCCCAATAATGGACTTGGCATTTCTAGTGACGTTTCTTCTAGGGTTTATATGATACTTTACAAATTTACATAAAACGGCAGACATTGAAGTGGGATTAACCCTTCCATCCCTGCAGATAAGTACAGACATCTTTGCAAATAGTTGCAGATCCAGATGACACGGCTCGTTACGAGCCCTCTCATCATAATATTCACTGTTTGCCTTTCTGTTATTGATTTTGATTGATACCCCTATTTGCAGTTATGGATATGTTTAAATTAAAATATGAAGAGTCCATTTTAGAAACTCAGAACTGGAAGCGTTAATAAACAAAGGCCATCACGAAAACATGCCTATATAATTTTGACCCCCTTAAACCCTACTTTTATATAGTAAAACTGGGGTTTACTGGTGTATACATTGTTTTTCATATTTCTGCTCAAAAACATAGATTGTAGGTATTCGTTTGAACCGCCTCGCCAAGGCGGTTCTAACGAGTACCCACAATCTATGTTTTGAGCTGAAATATGAAAAAATATCAGAGTTTTCAGTTTTAGGAGGTGAAATTTTCTGTATATTTGAATAGGCGTGTTTTCGTAATGCAGGCCACGGAAATACAAAGACATGGAAAGTAGATTCAGGGGAATTTTCAGTTTAGGCAACTCTGTCAAACATGTGTTGTGTTGTCTCGCTTTTGCAACATATCTAGAGTGTAATCTTGATCAAAAGAATTATTTTTGGATATTTTAGATGGGGCTTGGTATGCAGGAAACCAAACAAGAAATCATAATAGTTGCTTGCCCTGTACAATCAAATGCGGAAAACCTTCAAGAAAGGAATGTGAGATGCATATTAAGCAGAAACCGCAAACCATAGCTACCGAAGAAACGAACACAAAGGATCGCAATAAAACCTGGAACATAGAATCATAAGATTAATTATTTTTTTTTAAAAAAAAGTGTATTCCTAATAAAATGCAAGGTAATAATTTCCCTTAGGACAAATAACATACGTATATATGGGAGCAATTTCGTTACAAATACGTCATACGTAATATGGGAGCAGTTTCTTTCCTTTAAGTATAGATCTCTTTTCAGGAGGGCATTGGTGCGCAGAAAGCAAACAAACAGTCACAAAAGTTGCCTCCCTTGTCAAAATCTACCAAGTGTATCAAGAACCCTTAAAGTAAAAACGGTTCTTGCACACTGTCAGTTCGCCGATTGCAAAGACGGTTAAAAAGTTTAGGGGAGAAAATGATATAACTACTCTAAGAGGCTATATGGTTCTTATAATATTAACATTTGCCTTTCTTCTTTGTAAATATAAGTAGGAATAGACAATTACACTTGGTAGATTTTTAGCCATTTTAACAACATCGCGTAAACACACCTATTCAAATATATTGAAAATTTTACAACCGAAAAAAGGAACATTTCAGATAAAAAAAACTTGATATTTTACATATTCCTGCTAAAAACATAGATTGTAGGTACTCGTTAGAACCGCCTCTAACGAGTACCCTCAATCTACGTTTTTAGCAAAATAAGAAAAATAATGTATACCCTTGTAAACCGCAATTTTACTGTATGAAAGTGGGGTTTAAGGGGGTCAAATGATTCTATGTTTACTTTCTGCAAATTAAACTCCTTCTGATAAAGGGTATACTCTATAAGGAAATAATTTGCTCACAAATGTTTTCGCTAACTGTCAATCTCTCTTTAAAACTTGCAGACAACCTAGATCACCCCACGATCCTCGCACTCATATCAGGACTTCTCCTTATCCATTTTTAAAAATACGTTGTTACTCCATATAGACAGATAGCAAACGCCGGACCAGGATTCAAACTTTGTACAGGATGGTCGGATTTATTTCGCAAATGCTCGAACACATTTTGTTTTCACTTGACAAGACAGGTTTAACAACGTTTTAACACTCTACAATTGGATATAGAGCCAATAATATTGCACGTAACATTTCATCCCAAAGTGGCATCAGTAGAAATGTTGTTACTATTTAATTATGGATACATATGCTTAAGGCGTATATTAATAATAAAAAGATCTTTCTCCAGACATAAACAACTCTTGCTGTGTTTTAGACAGCGCATCACGTAATAATAAATGACTGTTTCTTTTTTATATAAAAATATGTTTGTTTGCTTTTATATCCGTATCATTAATAGGCATCTGACAATAATCCATATAAAGTCTGTTGTCTTTTTGATTTAGACAGCTCTATAAAAGCATGATTAATGTGTTTCTAATACTGGCAACTCGCGTTCTGCTATAAAGGTATGGTCGACTACAAATAAGCCGCCACGTGAACAATCGTACTTTCTGATATGTACGCCCAACGAAGACTCAGTCCGCGCAATCTGATCAAGGTCTTCGTTGCCCGCATGATTAAAACTTGCATCGTTGGCTATCAAAAATGTGTCTCGTGAAAATTCCGATCAGACTCCTTATCTCAATCCTGGCTGGGCGCACATGTCCGAAGGTACGTTTCGTGACATTGTGACTCAAATGTTTGCTTCCAAAACATGATATATTATCATCAGTATCTGTTACGATGAATTATGTTCTGTGCAGGGAAGGGCTCATATGTCATCGACGGAGAACAAAAACCTAAAATCAGGCCCAGAGATTATAAAACGTTTTTTGAGCTCAACTCAGCCGAGCCAGAAAATTTATCCTCCTGCTAATAAATCTCAAATTACTAAAAATTGTAATTTGTTTCTTGCTAAACATAGACGAGCATGAAAATTTCTCTGCTAATAAATATGAAAATGCCAACTATTGTTGGCATTTTCATATTTATTAGCAGAGAAAATTTCATGCTCAGCTGAGTTGAGCACGAACAGTGTTTCATAACCTCGGGATGCACAGCTGTACAGTAATATTCGTATCGTACATAACCAAATGCTTGAGGGGATTTGATACACTTGGCGATTTTCTGCCATTTTACAAAAGACGCCACTTTTGTGGCTGCATGTATGCTTTCTTGTACGCCAAACCACTTCGGGAAAAGGAGCTAATCTGAAAGTACATGTATTTGCTCCCCTAGGTTGCGAATTATTTCCCGTTTTGGTAGGTTCCTTTTCAAAAGGGAGATAAAGCAATGTTGATATTTTGCTTTCTGTTTATATTGTTTAAATGTTTTAGAGCTACATCAGCAAATACTCGTAAAAGCGAGGTTTCGCGCGAGTAAAACTGGTTAAGCCCCCATCTCCATCCCGCACCCCACTACCATTACCAGTAGTTTTTGTAATGCCGTTCCAAGGCGGTTCCTCTGTTGCAGTTCTTAATTGTTTGTGAGTTCTGTGGTTTCATTCGTCGATATGGCGTTTGTTTTGTCATTGTTTGTTCCTCATTTCGCCTTCGTTTGATGTCTCAGAAAGGCTGAGATTTATGATTGTGGCACTTCCTTGGTATCTTTGCTTATGATTTAGCCTGCTCGACATTGTGTCCATTGCTTTTAAATGAAATAGCATTTGGCATATCCAGTAGAGGTCACAGTTCCAAATCACAGTTCTTCCAAAGTACGGAAATCAAATAGGAAAGAGAAAGAAACAACACTCCCTCGAACACAAAGTGAGCAAATAGAAGAACCGCTGGAGACACGACATCTTTGAGTTGTCAACATCATGACTGTTGGTAGCTTTAGCATGGTTTTAGACTGCTCATTAGTACATTGCTGGTGTAATGCATGGAAATTCACCTTTCAGTGCCCTCAAGGAGAAATGTCTGTCTAAGCAAACAGTACATGGACAGATCAGATTACTCAGTAAGCTGTTGGATTGTATAGTTTTGCTTAATCGTAAAAGGGCGCCTGACTGTTACAACGAGAAAAGCATTGCTAGTTAAGAATGTTTCCGAGATTAAAGATTCTCACAAACCATGCATTTTTATTCAAAGTGTACGTGCATTAAGGTCAATGATTGGTCCATCCTCTGGAAAAATACATCTCCATATTTTGTACCGTTATCCAAGCCTATCACGTATCTAAATGGAAATATGTGTTACGGCCCCTTGAGGAAAAAAAGGTCTGAGTTCAAAGTTCAGTCCCAGCTATGTTATCTATAGATATCAATATCAATAATTTTATATTGTTAATGAATGGAAAAATGGTAAAATAAAAGGTGCGCTAGAATTAATATGTTTGTATATTGTGTTAAGGAATGACTTAACTTTCAGGTTTGGGTTTTGGTTTGTGGTTATCATGTCTAAATACGGATTTATAAAATGCCCAAATATATGCTATTTTTTACATTTCTGGCGACTTTCAATACTTAGTTTGTACAGAGCACAATTTGAATACCAGAATTATATTGAACTATGATGTATATCTTGTCACAGGTTACAAAATATTTCAATGTTTTTGGTATTCAGGTGTGCTCTATACTAGCCATGAGTTGCAAGGTGTTTAAAGGCTGACAATGGCATTTTTGCAGCTGCCTCCCAAATTTAATGTCTAATTTTACCAAGAAAAGGGCCGGAAAGTAACTACAAACAGTGCACTAAATAATTAAATGGAACGCCAACTGATTAATAGACAGTAATTTTTATCTTTTTAGGCATCCTCAGTGCCAGCAACCCTATGACCTATATCTGAGTCACAATAAGAAAGTAAACGACTATTTAAGATTTCCAAACCATTTTAAGGGTTTTCTTATTTTAAATGTTTAATAAGCTTCTAAATATTTAATAAAATCTTGTCTGACTAAAAGCAACGCGGTTTACAAGCAAATCTACATATAGTCAGAGATAAAAACATATACAAATATATAGAACTCAAATATTTTGTTGTAAATATTATTTATATAGACTTTTCATATCTAATCAACACTCGTAATAATCTACGAGGCGATTTGTTTTACCTCGCTTGGGGAAGAGAGAGCTAATCTTAGTACTTTTCGTACGTTTGTTCGGTTTGTGCTTGTTTGGTTTTGTCGGTTTCCTCTTCCTCTTGGTGTCTGGGAAGGGCTGCAGTTTGTGACTGTGGTGGTCTTTGGACTTTTCTCTTACCTTATTTTATAATATCATAAAATCTCATTTAATATTCAAAAAATATTTTGATATCTTCACACATTGGAGGCTTTCTTATTTTTCAAAATGATATTGTTCAATTTGCAACAAAATATGTGTTTTTTAAGCTGTTTTTAATTTCAGGTACATCCTTCACCAACATTGCGTTTCCTTTTAAGCTACCTTCTCCAAAAATGTCTGTATAGGGCATTTAAGTACCAGAATTCCAGCTTTAAATTCATTTTTGGTGAAAGCAACATGTTCTCTTATAGCATACAAACATTAGCAAATATTCTTGCACATACAGTATGTTCATATAGATATGCAAAGCACGCACGAAACAAAATAATTTATTACTATAAAATCAGAGCATGGGGCTGCTTTGTTGAAAGCAAGAACAGAAAGTGGGGGGTGGTAACATTTATGTTGTTTTAGCATTCAAGAAACCGAAAACTATATACTTTTTGTATCCTTCGATTTTTTCTGTAATTGTCTCAGAATATGTTGGAGTAAGTCAAGCCAATTTTGTCTCTTGAAGCTTGCATTTGCTCACTTTGTCGTTCTTTTCACATGTTGAGCGAATCAAACCAGTTTGCATCGCTTGTCGCTTACATTCGCTCATTTTATCGTCCCTTTCACTTGTTGTACGAATCAAGCCAACTTGTATTGCTTGTCACTCACATTTGCTCACTTTATCGTTTCTTTCACTTCTTGAGCGAATCAAGCCAATTTGTATCGCGTGACACTTACATTCGCTCACTTTATCGTTCTGTTCACTTGGTGAGTGGATCTTGCCAAATTGTATCGCTAGTCACTTACAATCGCTCACTTTTTCGTTCTTTTTACCCATTGAACGCAAAAAATAGTAGACATTATATACAAACTTTTGCATGATGGATAAGAAATGGGCATATTACAAAATGTTTCAAAAAGGAGCCAGGAAAATCGGAATTACACTCATGACACTTGTTGTTTTCTTTTTTGTTGTTGTGTTATGGTTATTTAATTTCGATTTCAACGACATTGTAGTCAACTTATGATGTCATCAGGATGTTACATGGAGCCGAGTGTATTCTTTTGTAGTACTTTTTAGTTACATTACTCTTTCTAGCCTATTATCATTTTAAGCTTTAGCACTCTGTATACCAAAGCATCAAATAAATAGTTATATTATTCGTATTTCTCGCGGAAAATAAGACTTGACATTTCATTCAAATTGTCCTCGACGAACACAATGAATGAAATGTCTTATTTTCTGCCAAAATCACTTTAGGTGTTTTTGTTTTCTTATAATCAGCCGATTTAAGTTTTCAACTTTGAAATCTCTCTAATATGCTGTGCAAAGTTAGGCTCTGTTCCTATTCAGTGGGAGGCTTAACAAAATAAATTTATGAATTATATCTGAGATTTTAGTCACCCCATCACTTTATCCTGAGACCCCTTCAATCTCTCTACATTTTTTGTACAGCTTAGGTGAAATAGCAGCTAGTAACATGGACTGTCTAATATGGCTGAAAGAGTGATGGATTCCGCGACATCCTAAGAACAAAACCGGTATTCCGTCACTGGCTATGACAATAGTTTTCAACATATTGTAGTGGAGTAGAATAAATTTTCATTATTCAATTGCCCAACGTTAACATCTGTATGCAATGTTTACTCCATGTTCTCCTCATATATATAATGGAAATATGAGAATACAGAGGTAAATCATTATGAAGTATTTTTTTTCGCAGAATTGTTCTTAGACCTGATCTTACGCTGAACATGATTTTATTTCTATTTCCCATTCATACTGCATGAATATGTCTTCGTTTACAGAAATTCTAACCGTTTTATCCTTCTTTTGTAGTGGAAATGTCATGCCATATTATACATCACGAAAACATGCCTATATAATTTTGACCCCCTTAAACCCCACATTTATATAGTAAAACTGGGGTTCACAGGGGTATACATTATTTTTCTTATTTCTGCTCAAAAACATAGATTGTGGTACTCGTTAGAATCGCCTCACCAAGGCGGTTCTAACGAGTACCCACAATCTATGTTTTGAGCAGAAATATGAAAAATATCAGAGTTTTTTTATCTGATTTTTTTCAGTTTTTGGAGGTGAAATTTTCTGTTTATTTGAATAGGCATGTTTTCGTAATGCTCGAGAAAAAGGATGTACTTTATGTAGAGTGATGGCTTTGAAGTACATATTTGCATATTTTTCAAATTGATATGTTAAAGTAGTGGTGGGATGTTGTATCAACAATCCGTCAGTTTTTTTGACATTAAAGTGCCAAAGTGATATAAGAAAGTATCCTGTCTTGTATAAGGATTCTAAGGTCGAAAACCTTAAGAAAATGGCTACTTTTAGAAGGAAGCAACTATCACAATACCATGCGCATGCCTTCATAAATGAAGAATAATGAACGCTTAGCATGCTTGATAAAATATTCAGAAGACAAAATTTAACATTCTGTTGTTTGTTTTATTTTTTTCCAGATATAGGATTTGACATTTCATGCAAAGTGTCTCCTTAGGAGGCAATCTGCATGAACTATCAATACCTATTTCCTTGGAAAAATAAGAAAAATATCATCAATTTGTCATCTGCTGAGTTTACTAGATAGTAGAAAAGGGTAATCAGAAAATTTGGGAATTGACGTATACAAAATCGTTGACTATATATCTTTTAACATGGACATCAACATATATTTAATTGCTTTCTCAGGTCCGTGGAGACAGTTTCTGAACAACACTGCTTGATACATTAGGCCAGGCATTCATCACATTACATCTCCAAACATAGCTAGCCGTAGCCTACACAATGGCGCCGTCAAATATTGACAACTAGATTAATAAAATACAATTGACCATACTTCTTGATAACATAACCAATCTCGCTCAGATGCGATTTGGTCAATTTATGGAACAGGAGTTTGATAATTACATTAGCATGGAAAGTGTTTCAGGACTGAGCCAGAGAATAGTATGACGTCATGTCTGATTGATAGCAAAAGAAGTTTTAACGTGCAAGAAACCACAGGGACAGTTATGTACTATTCATCATGCAAAAATAACATATTTTGCTTATGAACGGCATCTAATAATTTAAGGCCAATCATTAGCAAAAATAATAAAATATTGATTTATAGACTCAACAACTAAGTGTAGATTGTGTTTGTCGAGGGGGGGGGTGGGGGTGAGGGTTCGTAACGCTTGAAGTAAATTCAACAGACAAACTGTACATTTATCCTTTTATATTAAGTCCTTAGAGATTTTGATGATGATGATGTCTGTTTTTATTGATAGTCAGCAGGTAAAACTAAAGGTTTTCAACTTTTAAACCTCTTTAATGTTCTTGGACAAAGATAGACCTCTTTTAAATGGTTAGCTTATTAAGTAAAACTGTTGCATAATGTATTCCTGACACAGCCATTATCAGATCTCTTCAGATTCCAGGCGAATCCCATAAACCGTTAAATCATTCTCATTACGAAAACACGCCTATTCAAATATATAGAAAATTTAACCTCCAAAAACTGAAAAATTTCAGATAAAAAAAAACTATGATATTTTTTCATATTTCTGCTCAAAACATAGATTGTGGGTACTCGTTAGAACCGCCTCAATAAGGCGGTTCTAACGAGTACCCACAATCTATGCTTTTGAGCAGAAATAAGAAAAATAATGTATAACCCTGTAAACCCCAGGTTTACTATATAAAAGGGGGGTTTAAGGGGGTCAAATTTATATAGGCATGTTTTCGTTATGGATCATATTGTCGCAATGTGACCTATGCTTGCGCCCTTGAAACTAATGCATAGTATCATATACTGGTATCATATACTGCATATTATGAGTATAGACATATGTGTGTATAGGATGCGCATACGTCAATCTTATAGTATGCAATTTAAGGCTAAAGGTCTAGAACGTCTCTCACTTTTTTTTAAATTTCTTATAATACCATAATTGCTACTTTTGTAGAGACATTGTTAACATATTGCTGAAAATACTGATGAAATGCCAGAATCACGAACTTGAAGTACAGCCCTTCCGATGCACCAAAGGAAGGAGAAATTTGGAAAAAATAAGGACCCCAAAACGCCACATATGAAATCACAGACGCAAAAACAAGGACGAATTGCACCAGATGAACCGCCTTGGAACGCTCAGAAGGAAAACTAGTCTTCGGGAAGGAAGCCTGACCTAGTTTTACTCGCACAAAACCTCTCCCTCAGTTCTCATGCAGTTCCAAATTACAAATATGTGTTCGGTGTGCATAGGGGTGCTCTACCCCATCAGTGAAAGATCAGTGAAACTCTCATAATTAAAACCACTGTGATGAAACAAAGCAATGGACTTAACGGCGATCTGAAGCAATAACACATCAAAACAACAAACAGAACCACGATGAGCCCGACCACACACATTGATAGTCAGACATAGACCATTTGAAACAGACTGAGGAGGAAGCCGTCATTTAATCAGTCTGAGGACCGATCTACCGTCGTTCAATTAGAGAGGGAAGCAAGGCTATCAACCATAACTGAGTTCACAACCATGCATGCAGTTTGCCGCAGACTATCCATGTTTAAACTATCTTTTGTAGCTAGGGATAATCTTGTTAACTTGTACAGAATACTCAGTTTTGCTAACAATCCTTCTGCATTTATCGACAAAGTCGCCATAAAAGTCAGGTTCTGACAGACCATTTTGCAGAAGTGTTTATAAACCAACATTATATTTGGACATTCATTTAGAATGACGGCGATAAAATTTAGAAAAAAATGTTTTTCGTAGTTTATGATAACGGTACCTCTACTTAAGATGTTTAGCACTTAAAATTTTGTTTCGATTATTAAAATAAACATCAAAAAGTTTGCCTTTGGAAACAAAGAACACACTACGGGTTAAAAAAATGGGAGTCTCGGTAAGTCACTAACTTGTCTAAATGCTCTTGCAAAACGAATTAACTGAGAAATATATACACCATAGGATGTAGAAAGAGAGTCATCGCCATAAAAAAAGATAATTATTTACAATATCAAAATCAAACTCGTCCCTTTTTATCATAAATTAAAGAAGGAATGACGTCATTAGATATTCATAAATTTAAATCCAGAATCATTGCTTTGCTGTCAGCGGTGCTAGTTTTATTTATTGAGTTCTAATGGATAAATTTTATCAACCATTTGTTCAAAATATTAAATATTATCGTAACAAAATTGAAACAAATCTGCAATAAGTGGGGAGAGACACAATTTCTACCTATAGATATACCAACAATTTGTTGGTATAATTTAGTACCAATCTAATTAAGATGTTATCAACAAGACATGAAAGCGCCTCACAAACTTTCTTGATTGAATCTCATCCTGGGCCTGATTCTGATATATTTAGCCCTTATCAGATACAAACGAATAAATTAACTAAATCGACTTCTCAAGTGAATTATCTGTAGCTCATTATAACATATAAACCGCGGTGAATAAGAGATATATAACTGAATCTGAGCATCATAAATTTGATGTCATCTATTTAACAGACACAGCGCTAGATCAGAGTGGTAATGGTGCTGATATTCAGTTTGACGATTACATTTTATACAGACGTGACCGTGATTGTGATTCTTATGTCGGCATTTGTGTGTATATAAGCCGTAGCATATTATCCAAGCGAACAAAACATACTTAACAACCTGATATTGAATCAGTACGGGTTTAATTTGCCATACCTAATAAATATCCACTGGTAGGCACATTTTACAGATCTCACACTCTTCTCATGTAGTCCTCAGATCCAACAATGATTCCATAGGTCTTGCCTCTGATACAAACGCTCCTAATATTCTTATTACTTGAGAATCTAACTTAAACATATTAACAATAGAACAAGTAGCGAAACTGAAGATATCTGCCAAAAATATAACAAGTCAACTATAACAATCCAACACATATTACGCAAATTAGAGCTCTCTCTTTGACCGTAACCTCTAAGCAGAACGACATTCTTCTAAGTGGTGTTGATGAACCTTTCCCTGAACAAACTATTAGGTACCACTGTTCTATTTATTGTATTGTAAAATTTGACAGACATCAAACGAAAGCTTTCTTGAGATACTTTGGCTTTTCGATAGAAGGAATTCTCACACAACATCCAAATAAATAATTTGGAAATCTTACAAATTGAAGACATTGACGTTTATGCAAATAATATAATTCAGCCTTGGCCAATATTCTAGTAAACATATTCTTAACAAATATGTCAAAATAAGACAGTCTGACCCTTCTTGGGTGAATAATACCATAGAAAGATTAAGGAGAAAACGTAAAAGAGCTTATGATACATAAATAACAACAAGTTATGCTGCGGGCTTTCAGGCATAGGCATCTAAGTAACTTAGTTACATACGAATTTAGTCAAGAAAAAGATTAAGACAATACCAAAATCTTGGGCAAACTCAAAGACTTTAGGCCCTAAGGACTAATGAAAAACACTCAAACCTTCTATTCACCAAATATCTGCTTCCATCGTCTTTCCAATGAATAAACAAGGCGTTATTTACACAAACGACAAAGACAAAACAGACATTCTTCATGCGTACTTCAGTGACCAAACTTCACTAGATGAAAGTAATGCCTCACTTTCCAGTGTAGCGTTTGACAATACTAATATTCTAGACACATTTCATTTTACGCCGAATAAAGTAGAAGAAATCTCTAAAAACAGGGATAGCAGCTAGTCCAGACTGTTCGCAAAACCCTTTCTAGACTATTATCAGATCCTCTGTGTGACTGTTTATCTTTTCCTTATTAAGCCGCAAACTACCAGCTGTTTGGAAAAAAAATCAATATAACACCAATCTTCAAAGAAAATGATGTTTTTCATCCCTCACACTACAGACCTCTCCCTTTTTAGTTTTGTTGGCAAAGTGTTAAAAACACTCGCCACAAATACGTTTTCAATTTCTTTCGAAACACAATCAGCCTTATCATCTTCCTATTATACTGAATCAACAACAAGCAACAATTGAACGCATATAACATCTGGTCCTGATCATTTCAAGCGATTGTACATAGTATGACTATCTGAAAGATCTGAAAAATAGATAAGAGAAAAGCCGCAGCCAGTCTGAAGGCAACTTCACACTCGATAAGAGTCTGCAGGCTATTTACTTCTCCTTTACAAGACCTGTTATTAAATATACATATGTTTCTGGGACAACTGCACCAAGTATGTAGCCAACGAGCTTGAAACGATACCAACAGAGGTGGCAATAATTGGAACTGGGGCAACAAAGTTTTTGGGCGACCTTTTCTTCATCTAATCGATCCGGCCGGCGGTTAACCCGTTCTTTGTTACAAACGAGTCACCGGCTAAAACAGCTTGGCGGACGAAATAGTATGGCTGTTTTCGTCAATTTGTACGCCCATGGGCGGAGACAACTACCTATGTTTGAGACGTGGAAGTGAGGGACTAGCTGGAACAATGAATAGAGTAGAATGAATAGAATAGAAAAATATTATTGGAACACCTGCATATACAGATGGTGTTCTCCATTCAAATGCACTGTTCCTGCATACCACACTTGTGTAGATACATGTATTCTAAAAGGTTACCATTGCAACACTTTATGAGATATACATTAATTTTGACAATTTTACTTTTAAAATCGGTGGATGCATTGGTACTGCTAAGCGCAATTTATAGCATCCCTGGGACTACATGATAAAAATTGATATTCATAAATTCATATTGTAGTTTTGATTAGGTAAACCTATAAAGCGATGTGAAATTAGCTCGAATTATTTTCAATGTGAGAGTCATTCATGTAGAGGCCAAAGGGACGAAATCTCATTTAGACCTCTCGAATTCACCTTTTGCATTATGAAATGTAGCCGATTTAGCCAAGCTTTGCATGTAAAGACCCCAAGACTATTCCATAACAAAACCAACTTTATTATTTAATGTGTGCGAAGAGTAAACCAAAGGTTTTGTGACAGCTTATATATGTTGTTAACAGACAAATTGCGTCGTTCAACATGTGTTTACTCGCACAACCTATCAATTAAAACCGCCGCAATTGGGCCAAGCCGGTTCGCCGCCGGCTGACTCGGCTGTGGAAAAGATTGTGTTAGCCGGTTAACCGCGGCAAACCGGCGCAGCCCGGCAGCGAGAAAAAGTGCGCCCAGTGTCAGTTGAGTTTATATGTTTTAGAACGGGATAAGTAACACTCGCTGAAAGCAGAAACAAACACAAACTTCTTCTATTTTTCAAAATGAAATCAGAAATATGTCCAGCGCACCTAACATCCTTTGTTTCACATTTGGTTGGAAAGAATACACAACATAACTTACGAAACGTAAAGAGCATACAAGCAGCACACGCCAATTCCAAATTATACTAAAGCTAAATTCTTCCCCCTGCCATTCGTAGTAGAAACAGGCTACCAGAAACGACAGTAAACTCTGATAGCATCATGTCGTTCAAAAATAAATTGAGTACCAATAGAATCTCTCCTCCTTCCTTCTATAACACTGGGAAGCGTTTAGGTCAAAGGTATCATATAAGAATGAGAACAAAATGTATATAAATAAATCATTACCTTTATTAAAGAAAGAAACGTTCTTAATGTTATATGTTATATAACTGATAAACGTTCTTCTTTTAACGATTATGTACATTTAATATATCTCTCGAGTTAAGTTCAGGTGACAGAGTTGCCATATTTTGGGGAAGGAGCTGCTGACTCTGCTCACCGGCTGTGCTTTTGTCACTGTATAATTGTAAGTGTCTGTTTTTCCCTTTGATGTTGAGAAATTGATGCGATTCTGATTGTATCGGTTCCTGCTCACCTATTTACTTTGTACAGAGTCCAGTTTGTAACTGCGGATCAGCTGAAGACAATAAGCATTTACTTCTAGACTGCAATTAATTTCATAATAAAAGACAAAAAATGCTGATCCCAATTTCTCGAATTTGTCAACTAACATAAAGTATCCTTTTCTATGGAAAGCCAAAGTTTTCTATCGACGTAAATACATTAATTTCCCTGGCTGTGCAGACTTTACTATTAAAAAGCAAACGCTTCTGTATATATCTGTAAAATTTCAAAATATGTGGGGAAATTGACTCCACTTTACAATAAAAGGTTAAGACAACTTAATGAGAAAATCCATTCATTTCAGAATATACTCAATAATATGCAAAGGAAAATTTAACCATAAAACATTTTCTTGCAAATAACCTTTGCTTACCGAGGAAGGAAGTCCCTTCCCCGTGGAGCTTACTAGAGTCTATTAAAGTTCTGTTAGATTTAATGTAATGCATATACTATGTGTCATTTAGACTAGATTCTTTTTTCTTTTGTTTTCTTTATGGTTAACTGATTAATACATTTTGAGTTATAAATTAATATATTTCTGGTCTACCTCTTAAAAGTGCAATACGGGACACAGACTTAAATAAGTCGTTGGAGTTTCTCCTGATTCCCTGTTGTGTAAATGCGTTACTTATAAAAACCATATGTTTTGTAGTGTTGCATGTAAATTTATACGAACAAGATAATATCCTTAAGTCAATCGCTACAGTAGAAAGGGAGAATCAGGGGTTTGGAAAATACAAGAACGTTCACTTGATGTCACAATTAGACGAAAACAGACAGATTTAAACACTGTCCAAATTTCATATGTGCACATTAAGTAGTTATTTCCTCTTCTTATTTTTTCCGGTCATATACACACCTTGAACAAAATTACCCCTTTCTTACTTTTTTCATGTCTGAAACATGTCACAAAATCTATTAAAACCGATCAGATAAAACTTGAGATCTCATGGGAAAAAACATAGCCATCACGAAAACATGCCTATATAATTTTGACCCTCTTAAACCCCACTTTTATATAGTAAAACTGGGGTCTACAGAGGTATATATTATTTTTTATTTTTCTTATTTCTGCTCAAAAACATAGATTGTAGGTTTTCGTTAGAACCGCCTCGCCGAGTACGAGTATCCACTATCCCTTCTTACATTTTTCATGTCTGAAACATGTCTCAAAATCTATTAAAATCGATCAGATAAAACTTGAGAAATCATGGGAAAACATAGCCATCACGAAAACATGCCTATATAATTTTGACCCCCTTAAACCCCACTTTTATATAGTAAAACTGGTGTGTACAGGGGTATATATTATTTTTCTTATTTCTGCTCAAAATCAGATTGTGGGTATTCGTTAGAACCGCCTCGCCGAGGCGGTTCTAACGAGTATCCACAATCTATGTTTTGAGCAGAAATATAAAAAAAAATATTAGAGTTTTTAATCTGAAAACTTTCTGTTTTTGGAGGTGAAAATTTCTATATACTTGAATAGGCGTGTTTTCGAAATGTCTTAATAGCGTGATATGCCTCGTCTTAATCTTTCCTCTCGTGAACATACCTAGGATAGTTACAGAATTATCTCCTTTCTAACTTTTGCATGCCGGAATCGTCTATAAAATCTATTGAAAATAATTAGAACAAACTTGGAATATTGACAGGAGAGAGAAACTGCTCTGTACAATAATCATAGCTCTACATTGTGGAAATACTTTACCCTTTTTGTATTTTCTTTTAAAAACACAGCGGTACCAAGTAAATCAAACACATAAAATGAGTATACATTTGTATGTTAAGGACGGAATTTATTTCCTAGAATAACCCCCGCAAGTAACACAGATATACACAAAAAGATCATCAAACACTGACAACAAAATTAATAAAACACAATTGATCATATTTCTACATTATCAATTGTGCTACAACATATGACAAGGGCCCTTATATACACAGACCTTTAAGTGTTAAATTATCATTCGCATTACGGTCTGATCGGAAATTTCATCGTACGCTTACATATTTAATGGACATACCAGACTTTATTGAACACTGTAGAGGGCCATGTTCAACCTGCAAAGAATGTGCAGGCCCATCTGAGTCAATACGTTAACAGTTTTAAGTAGTATTTACACCTATTATCGTGAAAACATACCTATATAATGTTGACCCCTTAAACCCCACTTTTATCTAGTAAAACTGGGGTTTACAGGGCAACACATTATTGTTCTTATTTCTGCTTAAAACATAGATTGTGGGTACTCGTTAGAACCGCCTTGCCGAGGCGGTTCTCTTGAGTACACACAATATATGTTTTGAGCAAAAATATGAAAATTATCCGAATTTTTATCTGAAAACTTTTCCTTTTTTCATGGTAAAATTTCGATATATTTGAATAGGCGTGTTTCTGTAATGGTTTGCCTAATATGTAGTGAAAACAGGGCTGTGCGACTGTCTGCATTATTAACATTACGAAAATACGCCTATTCAAAAATATAGAAAATTTCACCTTCATCACTGAAAATTTTCAGATTAAAAAAAAAAAAAAAACTTTGATATTTTTCATATTCCTGCTCTAAACATTGTGGTACTCGTTTGACCCGCCTCGGCGCGGCGGTTCTGACGAGTACCCACAGTCTACGTTTTTGAGCAAAAATAAGATAAATAATGTATACCCCTGTAAACCCCAGTTTTACTATATAAAAGTTGGGTTTAAGGGGGTCAAAACTATATAGGCATGTTTTCGTGATGGGGTACTTTTCGAATGTTACACTTCTTAATCTAACTATAGTATTAGTTTATTATTTCTAGCAACCCCTACAGCATAAATCTGTCTTAATTCGCGAAATAAACATACTATTTCTTATTTTGCCGTATTATATGGTTTAAATGCCATGCCTTACATAGTTCAAGATAAGACAGATTATCAAAACGCGTATTTTTTTCTGGGTCCACTTGTTCAAAGCATCGTTAGCTTAACGAGGTCGTTAGTGGTCAAAATGTTAACTGTTCTAGTAAGTACAATATTTAATTCACAGGTATTTTCGCTGAAAAAAAAATGTGAGTAGCTCTTGAAAATACAAAAGCTACTCACATTTTTTCGCAAAAATATTAGCATGTATGCCATATTTAATAATCAAAGTTTTAACGATACGTTAACTAACGACATTGTTAGATTTAAACTAATGGGACCTGATTTCTCGACAAAATAGAAACATTCGTTGTGGAATGTGACTAGAAGCGCCTGAGCGCGGCGTTTGTAATTACTAGACACAACACATGTGTTCTTCTTCTTCTCCTTCTTAAACAAAATAGAAAAAAATATGAATGCTTTAGTTTAAAAATGGCTTATCTAGAACTATGGCTGAGAAGTGCACAGTTGACATAGCCTCATTCATCTCTCGGCGTATGTGTAATAATGCGCCTTTTTCTACACTTCAACACATTTTTCTCTGATGCCATATTGTCATAGATGTCAGTTTATGGGACTGTGTTTGATTAGTACATTGTAGCGCTACAAACGGTGAAGCTAAGCAGTGCACTGTAATTGTGCCAATTCACGATAAAAGCAGACTTGAAAGTATTGGAGACACGTGGTATTTTTTCCGCAATATTTTTCAAGGGAGACATTTTTGTGACTTCCCGTTTGTATTCCTGCATATAGAAAAGAATTTGCTCCCAGAGGATACATTCTGATTAAAAAATCTTTTGGAGGCAATAAATAAATATATCAGTCAAATGAAAACAGCAGACTCCGTCTAATTGAGTCTGTTCAGGGACACAAATGTAACATGCAAAAAAGGTAAGAGGAAGTCCAGGGAGTGCCACAATCACAAACCGCAGCCCTTCCCAGACCCCAAGAGGAAGAGGAAACCGACAAATCCAAAGAAGCACAAATCGAACAAACGTACAAAAAGCACTAAGATTAGCTCTCTCTTCCCCAAGCGAGGTAATCGCAATACTAAAAGGACTGAAAAATGCAAGAACAAAATGACACACGGAAAGACATACAACAAATCGCCTCGTAGAATAAACCACAAAGCAACAAAGAGTAAGACTAACACCGGGACCACCGCCTTAGAACGGTCAGTAGAGTAAACCACTATAAACCACTAAAAACCACTGTAAACCACTGCAATACTGTTGAAGCCACCCAGCCCATGATGATTTCATCATGAAAACATGCCTTTATAATTGTGACCCCCTTAAACCCTACTTTTATATAGTAAAACTGGGGTTTACAGGGATATACATTATTTTTTCTTATTTCTACTCAAAACAAAGATTGTACTCGTTAGAACCGCCTCGACGAATACCCACAATCTGTGATTCAGTCCTCTTGATTAAATATATACTCAACAAAATAATTTAAGGGTCACTTAATGCAATTTTCCATATATGCAAACTTTGGCCGCGTCTATGGGCAAAGCCACAGAATATATTGAAATATTTGTTTATTGTTTCTTAAAGTGGAACCCGAAAAGGAGTGGTTCAAACAACAAATTTTGAAATGAAAATTTTCATTTTAAAATTTGTAAAAATGCTACTTTTGACCCAAAAATGGAAAATTGACATTTGAACATGACAAGTAATGTCTTGACTTCAAATTGTGAATAAATCGTAGAGAAAACTTTAATTTCAGTCAATAAACTCACTTTTTCCTACAGGTACCCTCTATAGATTATACACGGTCTATGGGGAATCATCGAGGCAATTTTAACCTCTGAAAGGGTTGACTTCTTTTTATGGCCATATCTGTGTGTCTTTTACCCCTAAGAAAGTGGAATTTGCAAGATTGTGTTTGAGGTAAATCATTGTTTTGACTGAAAATAGAAAATTTCAGATATTCTGAAAAAAAACATGTTTGGGTAAAAAATCATTTTTTCAGAAATTCTCATTTTTTTTCAGAATCTTCTAGGCTGACAATATTCGTGTCATTGACACTTTGGTAGCTGAACAAACTGCTAACGTATTCAGCTTATTGAAATAGGCTTGTAAATAACAGTATTGCCCATAGAATAATTTTAAACAACTGACGGGTCGCATTTTGACTGTTAATCAAAGGGAAACTGAAACTGGCAGCCCTTTAATAAATTCGTTGAGTATATTTCATGATATAAACTCATTAGGCACAGTTTTACATAGACTAATGGCAACTGCGTTCAGCTGCACTTATATATTTGAGTCTTAATAAACTGCTGCAATCACATTTCAGGGAATCTTCATATACCAATTAGTGTCAGAAAAACTCTTAATTTTGTACGTATTTTTGTTACTGTAATCCAAAGATTAAGTGGTAGTTAGTAAGTATGCTAAGTCACTCAGCACAGTAGCAGAGAATATCCACTTTATTCATAGCTTTGGCTCAAAATGTTTCCTATAAGTGTTAACTACAAAGGACTGTTCACTTCAAGTCCGTCCCTAAACCTTTATCACTATCCACCACTATCTAGGCTTATTCAGCAGACGACAAATTGCTGATATTTTTCTTAAATATTTTTTTCCAGAAAATAGCTTTTGACATTTCATGCAAATTGTCTCCACTGGAGACGATTTTCATGAAATTACAAAACCTGTTTGCTGTGAAAAACAAATTAATGCCGTCTTTTGAAATTTTCAACAAGAGTGTTGAGCGTTAACCTTGTTGGTCATTAGCTTGGAATTTATTTTTCTCAATTTTGACCTGTCTTGTACCGTCCTTTGTGACCTGAGCCACATTTAGATATCGAGAGCGTTTGGGTTTTTGAAACAGTTATTGTATACCAGTCTTTTTTTTATATTAATACTTACTGCAAACTTGGCAGATTGAATACGATGGTCGGACATAATTGAAGTCTCATCTATTGTAGTTTCATATGTTTTAATACTGCCACTTTTAATACCGCCAAAGTCCTTTTTAAAAAAAGAAATACAGTAGACTCTCGTTATCTCGACCTCGCTTATCTCGAATAACCGCTTATCTCGAAGTGAAAATCTGGTCCCTGCTTAAAAATGAAAATCTAATAACAGGTAACAAAATATTGTGGAAAAGAGGAGAAATTGCTCAAAAGAAGCAATTTCTCCTGTTTTCCACAATATTTTCAACATATGTCTAACTTAAGAGTCCAATTACATCTACATTTGTTAAATGCGGTTGTTCGATTTATTTTTTCCTCAAGTCTGCAAATCTGATATGTCGAAGTACGGATATCTTGAAATATTTTTGAGAGTCCCTTGGAGTTCGAGATAACGAGAGTCGACTGTATGTGAAGATACCCAGGAAATATCTCAATCACAAAGCACAGCCTTCCCGAGGCACCAAAAGAAGGAGAGATGAGAAAAAAATGAAAAAAACAAGCGCCACATATGAAAAAAAAGGTAAGAGAAAAGTCCAGGGAGTGCCACAATCACAAACCGCAGTCCTTCCCAGACACCAACAGGAAGAGGAAACCGACAAACCCAAACAAGCACAAATCGAACAAAAGTACGAAAAGCACTAAGATTAGCTCTCTCTTCCCCCAGCGAGGTAATCGCAATGCTAAAGGACTGAAAAACACAAGAACAAAATAACACAAGGTAAGACATAAAACAAACCAACGACGCACAAAAAGAAGAACTACAACAGAAGAATCGCCGTGAAATGGTCAATAGAAAAAAAATACTGGGGGCACCAAATAAAGTTTTACTCACGCGAAACATAAAAAAAATATTGAAAATATGCAAATGTCAAACGATGTTACCTATGCACAGTCAGACATGGGCTTTCAATCTTCGCCTATGCTTTTTTTTTTTTTTTTTTTCTCACAGCATGGGGAATGAATAACCCGGCAAACACACAAAGGCGCAACAACGTCGTTACAACGTCGCTGCAACGTCGTGACGTTGCAGCGACGTTGTAACCATGTGTGTTTGCTGGGATGCTTTCGAGGGGGCCAACTTTTTAAAACCTGTTTTAGCTATCTTCTGAAAATGGGTTTTAGAAAGAACTTTGAAGTCATAAAAATTGTCTCCCATGTAAAAAACGTCAGAAACTTTACCAATGCTTCGAGTCCCCTTAATTTATGCCTGTTCAGAAAATGCCGAATGAACTCTTCAATCTCAATTCCTTAGACGGGGCCATTTCTGGTTTAACTTAGGTTGTATTAATATCATGTTTTACGGAAATCCTTGTATTTAATACAGAACAGTGTAGTTACTGATTAGACGCTGCGTTTTGCGGCGTCTGATCTAAGTTTATATTGTTTGCGAATGTCCACTTATGGGACGCTAGGTATAATTGGCTTCATAAAAGTTTTTGAACTTGCAAAAACAATATATTTATTTAATCGTTTTCTTATTTATTTGTTATACAATTTGCTTTTCAAAGCAAATAAAATAAAGCAAGAAACGAGAAAAAATAAATAGAATATGACAATTAATAAAGAGATTAAATTAGTTAATTCTAACTGTTTATCATAAGATACCTACCAAGTTATACATCAATAGTTCAGATGAAAACAACATATGTTGGTACAAACATAGCCTTCTTTGTTTCATGTAAAATATTATTTGTTAGTGACTTAAGGCTTTAGTTTTTCACATCACGAAAAGACGCCTATATAGTTTTGACCCCCTTAAACCCCACTTTTATATAGTAAAACTGGGGTTTATGCGTGGTTTCGTAATGAATAATTTGATACCAATAGAATTATTAATTGACATCTATGAAAGTTTTACTGTACATTCTGAAAGGCTTTTTAAACACATATACGTATACAATCCTCTTCAGGAAAAAATATTGGCTAAAATGTTTTAATCATTGCGAAAATATGCCTATTCAAATATACTGAAAATTTTACCACCAAAAAAATGAAATTTTCAGATAAAAATGCTAATATTTTTTTTATTTCTGCTCAAAAACATAGATTGTGGGTACTCGTTAGAACCGCCTTGCCGAGGTGGTTCTAACGAGTATCCACAATCTATGTTTTTGAGCAGATATAAGAAAAATAATGTCTACCCCCTGTAAACCTCAGTTTTACTCTATAAAAAGTGGGGTTTAAGGGGTCAACATTATATAGGCATGTTTTCGTGAGGTGATGCAAATTTGGTTGTATCCCGAAATTGATAATAAACCTCAAAATAGTATACTTTCTTTGTAACGTTTGAAAGAACAGATTCAGTATTTATAGTCATACAAAATCACTTGGTCAAAGACTCATATTTCTTTTTGCACTGATCGTCCAGTGGTTTAATACACTGCACAGAAGTAATTTTAATACACTGCTAAAATTTTGAAACTTATCAGTTATCAATTTCATGTTTTCTATGTATGTTAGCATAATACCCAGTTTCAACAGGAAAAAATTAATAGATAACTTGCGTTTCTAGTTAATACCCAGTCACAACAAGGAAAAAAGATGATAGGCAACTGGCCTTTTTTAAAATAACTTGCGATTGTGCACCTTCAAATTAACATCAGAACCAATAATCTAAAACCACAATAAAGCTCAGAACTTGCATTCAGCACTGCAGCAGAAATAGTATTTCATTACCATATAGATACACCTAAAATCTGGGTTATTGGTATGTTCGCCAGCCATTATGAGCCGTACATTAAGTGGTCAGGTGCCTTAAAGTTGAAGAATAAAAGGTTATATTTGTGCCGCAGAATTTAAGGGATAAAATGAGTAAAAAAAAACAAGATGGGCAATAAGGTAAGTATGGAATACACAAGACCTGTAGAAATCCAAGATGTTTTTGCCACAAACGAAATATTTACTTTGTTTACTCAACAGAGAAAAGTGGTAGATTTCAAATTATGCCACTTATAACTGGATTTTTTCTTTTAAATTTCTACAAATATATGGTAAGTGCCAGAAGAGTTTAGATTTTTTCCAGCTGATTTAATTATGTACATGCGCAGTTATCAAAAGTTTTAGACCCATATTTACTGCAGCTGGGAAAAATATGTTACTGGCGAGTTGTCCTATATCCTTATTTGATTTAGACCAAGTCATTTTAGTCCTGTGAAAGACATAAGGATCATGTCAATTCCTATAATGTGTACGTTTCCAGACTTATTTTGCATGTGTTTGCCACAAAGAGGATATACATATGCACATTTTTGAAGTCCTAGAACTATTCTTCTCTCCGATCCTTTCTCTTCGTTTCTTGGTAGGCTCATCGGCATTGGGGTGGGGTGAAACAAGTTACTATGTAATTCTTACCTTCCCATAAATCTGGTTACATCTTTTCTTTTCGGATTATGCAGGACCTATGCCTCACTTCTGTTAAATCAATTCCTCCAATAGTGTAAGATGAAATGCACGGTTGGGTGTGTAGTAAAGGAAGTATTCGGTGGTGTTTCTAAGACACCTAATAATATCGTTTATATCATACTTCTGTATCACTATAACCTGCCTAAATTAAACCACCTAACACTTCCTTTACTATACAGCAAACGTGCATTTCATATGTTACACTTCTGGGACAGATTCGTTATAAAGAAGTGTGTGGCCGAGGTACTATAACGATAAAGTAATCTGATGAAAAACAAATGGCATACAGCATGAATTTCCGACAAACAGACATAGGTTCTAAAGGAGCCCAAAGGAAAAGGTGTAACAAGGTGTATGGGAAGATACAAATTACATGGTAAACATGTTTCAACCCACCTCAACACCTATGAGCCCAAACCAAGGAAAGGAAAGTACGGGAGAAAAGAACAATTCTAGGACTTTGAGTTTGCATATGTGTGTCCTCTTTGCGGCAAAATCATGCGAAATTTGTCAGGCAACATGCACATTGTAGGGATCGATAAGATCTTGATGTCTCCCACAGAGCTAAAATGATTCGGAGCTAACTCAAATAAGGGTACAAGATGCAGTGGGTTACTCTAAATGTTGCCTGCTACATAGGCTAGGATTATGTTTGGGTGGTTAGAATTTAGAAGTTTAATATTTTGGGGGATTTGGGGAAAAGAATTGGCTATTTTGCGGGGTATTGGCTGTTTGCATGTATTTTTGGACTGACGAGAGATCTATTGTCAATACCCATTCTATCGATATTACTGCTAAGTTTGCAGTGAGTATTAAAGAAAAGTAAGACAGACTTCCTACGTTATATTGGTTACCGAAACTTCATAAACGACCTTATAAAG
Source organism: Anodontia alba (assembly GCA_964016985.1). Lineage (NCBI taxonomy): Eukaryota > Metazoa > Mollusca > Bivalvia > Lucinida > Lucinidae > Anodontia > Anodontia alba. The sequence goes on along the minus strand of OZ024831.1, from coordinate 37,852,954 downwards.
CACGATTCGTTGCTAATTCTAGTTCTTGTACGACTACTGTTTTGTCCAAACTGCTAACTTCATGCATTATTGCTGTTAAAAAACATTGGATTAGATACTATGATACTGTTTACGAAAGGGACGGAAATAACTATTTTGGTCAATTAAAAATTCTAATGATGTTCTCAATAAATTTAAATCTAAACACTTTCAGGCTTCTAAATTGTCTACATATGATTTTTCTACACTGTATACTACGTTACCTCATCATCTTACAAAAGATAAACTTATTGATTTAATTAACCGAGCGTTTATTCGGGAGAATACCCAATATTTGGCTTGCAACGAAGAAAGTGTTTTTTCACTTCTAATGTATATAATAATCACAATTTATGGTGTCAAAAAGTCTGTGATGCCCTTGTTTATCTTTTGGATAATATTTTTATAAGATTTGGAACTAAACTTTATAGACAAACTATTGGTATTCCGATGGGAACTAATTATGCTCCTCTTGTTGCAGATTTGTTTCTTTTTTGTTATGAGAGAGATTTCATGAAGTCTCTCTCACGTGAATATCAGGCTGACATTATTGAGACTTTCAATTCAACTTCAAGATACCTTGACGATTTATTAAATATTGACAATATTTACTTTGACCAAATGATGGACCGGATATACCCTACAGAACTCCAATTAAATAGGGCAAATTCTTCCGATACCGAGGCATCTTTTTTGGATTTGAATCTATGTATATCTAATGGTACAGTTTCCACCAAAATTTATGATAAACGGGACGATTTTGAATTTTATATTGTCAATTTCCCTTTTCTGGATGGCGATGTCCCCCGGCGTACCTCATATAGGGTATACATATCTCAACTTATTAGATTCGCAAGAGCTTCTTCAAATCTTAATGACTTTAACTACCGTAATAAAGCCCTTACTGCCAAACTTCTTAGGCAGGGCTATCGTTATTTTAAACTTCGTAAGGCGTTTTCGAAATTTTATCGCAGACACAGTGCCTTGTTAGAAAAATATAGCGTCAGTCTGAAAACACTTCTGCAACAAGGTATATCGGAACCCGAATTTTACGGTGACTTAGTGTACAGATTTAGAAAAATTGTAGGTAAATCTAACTTTTCGGAGCAATTCAGAAAACTTATTAACCGTTATAAAAGAATTGGCTATAGACTGGATATTATGCGGCAGACTGCATGCCTAGTTGTCAACCCAATCATTGTTGATGGCTATGCTTCACTCTTTAATTGCACGACGGCGGTTCGGGGCTCAGACTCAATGACGGCCTCTTCGTAAACCTTTAACCAATGGGTTGGGGCTTGACGATATGTCTTTGGCTTGGTCCGCCGTGGTTCAACTACTGGTTTTTTCATTTACTCTGGCATACAGTAGAATTAGCCATGAGTACTCGTCTTTGTTTATTATAGTGATTAATTTGATTTTTATGTTTTCGCTTTGATGCATTGACTGAGTTGGGAGCCTTTATGCGAACCGAATTTTTATGTATTTGTGTATTAAGAGTAGCATCGGGACCCAGGGTGAAGTGAGCTAGCTGTAAAAGTGCTTTAACCGCCCCCCCCCCCCCCCCCCCAGTGGTTTGCTCTACCGACCGTTCTAAGGCGGTGGTCCCGGTGTTAGTCTTACTCTTTGTTGCTTTGTGGTTTATTCTACGAGGCGATTTGTTGTATGTCTTTCCGTGTGTCATTTTGTTCTTGTGTTTTTTCAGTCCTTTTAGTATTGCGATTACCTCGCTTGGAGAAGAGAGAGCTAATCTTAGTGCTTTTCGTACGTTTGTTCGGTTTGTGCTTGTTTAGATTTGTCGGTTTCCTCTTCCTCTTGGGGTTTGAGAAGGGCTGCGGTTTGTGATTGTGGCATTCCCTGGACTTTTCTCTTACCTTTTTTGTTTGGGTCTATCAAAATTCTCGGTAGTTTTTTTTTTTTTTTTTTTTTTTTTTTTTTTAGTGGGTGGGATTATTGTAAGAATCGGGGCTAGAACCTTCTTTTGAACTGTTAGTTGTTCTTATTTGGTTTTAATAGCTCTATTTCTGCTGCGCATCAGTTCAATGCCATTAATGTTAAAAGGGCGCTTGTTGGAAACTGATTAAAGCACATATATTACTAATACAAGTATTATACAGGAAATATTATAAATGAAAACCACACTTTTGTAAAAAGAAAGAAAGCAAAGGGAATATTTTTGGTATGCTAATATCTACAGATATTTAGTGGGTATGGCTGATATATCGGATACTTTTTGGGGTATGGCTGTTATACCGTATACTTTTCAGATGAAACACTAGATGCTTGGGCACAGTCTATGTAGCAGACGAAATTCAGAGTACCCACGTGGGATACAGCATAACTCGCATGTAACATAATTTTCCCAGCTGCAGTATAGGTCTAAACAATGATATTAAAATGTACATGTTTATTATAAAACTAGCTGTAAAGTCTAAACTCGTCTGGCACTTACCATAATTATATTTGAAGAAATTTAAAAGAAAAATCCAGTTATAAGTGGAATAACTTGAGATCTTTCACTTATCTCTGTTGAGTTAACAAAGTAATAATTTCGGTTTTGGTTAAACATCTTAAATTTCTACAGGTTCCATACCTACCTAATGGCCCAGCATCTTTCTTTTATATCTAGTTTTTGTCTTAAATATTGTAGCACCAATATGATGACCCTTTAATTCTACAATTTTAGGTACCTGACCATTTAATACATGGCTGACCAACAAACATTCCAATAACCCACATTTATATTTGTGGGGGGTGGGGGTATGTGTGGTAATAAAATACTATTTCTGCTTAAGTGCTGTACAAGTTCTGCCCTTTAATACTGTTTTAGATTCTTGACAGCAAAATAAATAAATGAATTCAGGAACTGGTACAATTAAGTCCACATCAAGCTCCTAACACCAAAGGAAAAAGCAGACAAATACAATTAAGCAGCCACAAAATGAACAGATGGCAAGCGGAGCTGGCAACTCTTTCCGAAAACAAGTCAGTACTCTGGCACCCAAATTTAACTGAATATATCTTAAACTTACATAATTGTTAAAAGAAAAATATTAGAAAGTGAAACACTACATAAAAATTAACAAAAAGTACCACAATGAAAGTACCTCCTTGGAACGGTCAGTTATGAATTGCTGTGGGGATCCCAACCCTCGCTCTCAGCTTCCATAGTGGTAAAATCATATATTTGTTCGGTCCGTGTGGAGGTCATCTAACTCATTCATGAATCATTACGGGCAACAAATAAATCACAGATAAAGACTATAATGAAGCAAAGATGAGGATTCAACAGAAATCTAGGTTGTCAAACAACACCACTGGAATACTGGAGCAAACGAAAACCACCACATGAACCCTGGTGAGCCGAGAACAGACATAACAAGTTCCGGCCAAGACCATCTAATGAATAGTTTCTTTTAAGTCGGAGTCATCAAAATGTGTTAACCCCGAACCACCGGCGTGCAACTGAAGAGGTAAGCAAAGTGGTCAACCACGACTGGATTAACCGCTAAGCAGGCAAAGCAAGCAAGTATGTAAACTAGGAACGCAAGTTATCTATTAATTTTTTCCTGTTGTAACTGGATATTATGCTAACATACATTGAAAAGATGAAATTGATAACTGATTTGTTTCCACATTTTAGCAATGTATTAAAATTACTTCTGGGCAGTATGTGTATAAACCAGTGGATGAGTGCAAAAAAGAGAAAATGTGTCTTTGACCTTCGTGATGTGTATGACTAGAAATATTCCAGGGTAGTTTAAAACTTTACAAAGTAAGTATACTATTTCGTTGCTTGTGTTCAATTTCAGGATACAACCTGATTTGCACCAGTAAAACATTTCTTTAGCCATTTTATTATCCTTGAAAGGATAGGATACGTATTTTAACACTATATTTATAGCAACTTATATCTTATAATAAGAAATATTATCCTCGTTTTTGCTATTCTTCCATCAAAAATGAACACAAGTTTGAAGAATAAAATCTTGTTTATAAAATATATTTCTTCCCTCAAATTTGATGTATATGTATTCAAAAAGCCTTTAAAAATACATTTAAAATAGAGATCGGATGAACAATAACAATTTAATCGAATACTCAAATATTTGCAAAACTAGAACCTAAATGTAAGCAAACAGGCAGACAGTGGAAACTTACTGAAAGGAAATGAAAATGTATGAATTCCTCAGATGTTCGATGTCTATCATTTACATAATATTTTGCTTTTGAATAAAATTATTGCGATGTTGCCATGAAGCACCATGCATATCTGGGTGTCTTGGTAACTTGCAAATCATTTTCTCTTCTGCCGAGTGTCTGTCTTAATTATAGAAATCAATCAACAGTTAGAGAAGTTAAAATGTTTATGCAAATTGAACCAGTGTACACAAAACATGGCAAGATGTTTGACCCAGACAATTGCAGCGTGGGAAGATCTCAATTAACCCGCATTATGAAAACCCAGACGCCTTTAATATTGTGTAACAATACTCTTTATATTAACGCTTAACACGATGGGGTAAAAAATTCAGCAAAAGACAGTTTGAAATATTTGTTTTATTTTTCTCAGAAATAAGGCTTTGACATGTCCTGCAAAGGAGACAATTTGCATGAAATGTCAAAGCCTATTTTCTGGGAAATAAAAAGAAAAAATATATCCCATGTATCAAATGCTGAATTTGTCCAGAGAGTGGTAGGGTTTAAACACGGGCAGTGCAAATAAAGCAATGTATCTAAGATGGAAAACTAATCATAGACGATGTAAGAAGACAAACCCTCTCCACTGATTAGTACTGTTGCATACTCTTAATAAAAATATAGACGAGACGTAATAATTGACTTTCAATGTGCGGAAAAAGGCTCGGATGCTATATACTAAACAAGAAGATCCAAGTCAGTCTCTACATCTGCACAGCTTGATCACGGCCTTCTCTGTTTGTAGATATATTCTTCAGTATCCACTCATTGAGTAAGTGGACAGAAAAATTCTGATCGTAATGCATATATGCTTCGTTGATCTTTGATTAACTTAGTTCACTAATTTTATGGACACAGATTTCAGGTTCCTGAGCAAAAAATCTGCATTTCTCAATAAAAATTGTACCATTTATAAGAAAAAGAAAAACATTAATTCGGATATATCTTTATATCTTCATATTTCCCTTGCAACAGTCAGAAAAAATTCGCCTACGTATTTAACTCTTTCAGCTCAGAAGAAAAGAAAAACAGATACCTATGCAAACAGTATAGATCCAGACCATAACGAGCCGTCTCATCAGGATCTACAAGCTTTGCCATTTTGATCTAGATTTTTACTTGTATTCCTATTTGCAAACGTGAATGTGTCCAATTCAGAAATGGAAAGGGTCTATTTTAGAGACCCAGGGGTTGAAAGGTTAACGTTATAGTCTTGATGAAAGCCGTTTTTCCATATTTACATTCTCATTTACAAAAAGAGAACCTATAGTTACCTTTTCGGACGTAATGGTGTTCATTCTTCAATGAATACACTGACTCATGCGACGTCATATGATCATTAAGTGACGTCAAAATAAATAATGGTTCTCTTCAATATGATTAGACGATAGCGACGTAGCGACGTCACCCGATGTTAATAGGAAAAGTACGTGCAATTTTTTGTTGTTGTTGTTGTTTGTTTTAATTGTAGCCTTCGAACCAGATTTTTTCGACAAATAATGGATCGAAAATCATATAGATAACCAATAAGTAGTAAAGACAATTTATTTAACGTTCATTGAAGTATGAACAGCTTTGAGTCCAAAATTGATCCAGTGACTTAAACCATGATAAGGACGATGCCCAGGAATAGCCGCACTGTTATGTTATATATAATAAAACAAAACGGCTGTCTTTTAAGTGATACCGATGACAGCGTACGGATGTGGAGCATCATCTTGTGTAGATTTGATATACTTTCGGGAAAGACAATTCTGTAAGAAGTTCAAAGTATCTGATAGTTTAGAGTAAATAAAATGTACACGGGCAAAAACGACATATCTGCACAGCAATAACAATTGTCGTTTAGAGTTACATGTTAAAGACTCGCATGTTAATCGGGTAAATATTAATTTGATGGACCGGGTGCATTAACTAAAAATGAGCTGCAAGATGTGAAAATCTGTGTTTCTGCATGTGCGCCTAGGGACGGCTCAGATCAGCTTGTGCGGTATAATCATTGTATTCGCCAAACACTGTGTGGATAACCAAAGACGCAATGCTACTTCAGACGGACAGCGAATACTTACCAGTCTGTGCGGATGCGAAGGCTGATCTCATTACGAAAACACGCCTATTCAAATATATAGAAAATTTCACCTCCAAAAATTAAAAAAAATCAGATAAAAAAAACTCTGTATTTTTCATATTTCTAATCTAAACATAGATTGTGGTACTCGTTAGAACCGCCTCGGCGAGGCGGTTCTAACAAGTACCTACAATCTGCGTTTAATAGCGAAATAAGAAAAATAATGTATACCCCTGTAAACCCCAGTTTTACTGTATAAATATGGAGTTTAAGGGGGTCAAAATTATATAGCCATGTTTTCGTGATGTGTTCCTTCGATTGGTGCACATGTCATAAGGCATTTTTCTTATACTGCGGCTGAAATGAGTTCCCTTATGTCGCTTATTGTTTGCCAGAAAATACAAGCCTTGCATACTAATTCGTCTTGTTGTCACTTACAGAATTTTGTCTTCAGGACTGTTTTATCATTTAATACACAGCTTTACATCATTTGAATGTGGAATTGATAATGGCCGATCCTGGGAATTTTAAAAAGCTGTAGTAGACAGACAGAGTAGACGAAAACAAACAAGTATTACATATGGACAGATTCCAAAAAGGTGCCTTTCAGACTTTGTTGATCGATAGTATAATCAAGATTCTTTGTAGAATGCATTACTATTCACAGGATGGTGATAATGTTGATGAGCTTGCGCAGACCATGATAAGTCTACGCTAGTCAGAAATTTAGCTGTTCGCATGGATTTTAGATTCTTGGCCACCAGTGCATAAATGATCATGGTTACAATTCGTAACCATTTTTATGATATACTTATAGCAACCGTTTTATATGTGCTGCAACGGGGGAAAAGGTACCTTCTCATATGTACGCCTAATGACGCAAATCACCCTGCGCATCCATGCAGTATGATCAAAGTCTTCATTCTTTGCATGGAGTAACTTTAGGCATCTAAAATGTACCCAGTGAGGATTCTGATTGGACTGTGTGAATGCGCATGCTGATGTTAATCTTACTTAGGCGCAAATGTCTTAAGGTACGTTTTCTGACGTTGAGCCTAATTTGTCGTTTTGGGCGCCGATTTATCCAAAAAGGTGTCGTGCATTTTACGTCACTGGGGCGTCCAACTGATATTGAGGCTTGCAGTTGGGCAAGGCCTGCTACCCTTGCAGCAGGTAAAAGTAGAGGGGGGTTGTTTTAATTTTTTTCTCCTTTTTCACTTCCATTCATTTTCCTCCTTCTCCCCTGTCCATCTCTTTTATCTCCTCTACCCTCTCTTCTATATCTCTTCTCCCTTTCTCGGAGAGACGACACAAAATGACCCACAAGGGTTGATGTGTCGTTAAACCCCCAGCACAGTCAATCAAACAATGTAATATGTGACTAGAAAATTCGTATGATTTTACTGTTCTTTATATCTTCTGGTTCTTTGGCTCATATAGCTGACCAGGATTTATTTGAAAAATAGTATATTACTCAACCATAAGCTAAGATGTGTGGGTAATGGTACATGTTATCCTTTCGTGAACAGGTTCATTAAATGGTAAAGGGCATGTTCAGGAATAGCTATTATTTCAGACCAAAGCCTACCAGTGTCACTAAGAAGAAGAGCACACAAACCATGGCAGAGAGTACACAAACCACAAATCAAAGAAGAGCAAAGCACCTAGCTTTCTCTCTCCCAATAAGGTGATCACAGTGCTAGATAAGAGCCACCAAACACAACAATAAGACAACAAAGATGACAAAACCTGAAAAAAAGCCCCGCAGCGAACAGCCACAAGGCCACACACAGAACAACTAACACCAGAATCACCGCCTTATAACGGTCAGTAGTGATGCCTAACGACCGGGGTTCGGGGATTGAATTGATTGTATTAATAACAGATCAGGTTCAAATTATGTCGAAATATAGTCGACTCTCGTTGTCTCGAACTCGCTTATCTGGAATAACCACTTATCTCGAAGTGAACATCTAGTCCCTGTTTTCACATGGACATCTAACAACAGGTTACAAAATATTGTGAAAAAGAGGAGAAATTGCTCCTAAGGAGCAATATCTCCTTTTTTCCAAAATATGTTCAAATTGTCTCTAACTTCAGGAGTCAAATTACATATTCATTTCTTAAATGTGGTTGTTCGATTTATTATCTTTCTCAATTCCGCAAATCTGACAAGTCTAGGTATGGATATCTAGAAGTGATTCAGAGTGACTTTGACTTCGAGATAACGAGAGTCGACTGTACTAAATTATGTTTTGACTCGCGGTCTGCTTTTTATTTGATGTACGAGTCTCATTTCATAAAATATCCCTCTTTTCAAAGTTTGTTCATCTTCATGCAGCTGGTGCCAATTACTGTGTGTCGTAAAACATCTCCCCTTATTTCATATTTACCCGGTTCATATTTTCTGGTTGTTTGGATACATTTAACTAATTTGCATTCATTTGAATATAGAACACCACTCAATCATTGGCTTGGAAGCGTGAGCAGTGTTGTACGAGTACGTTAAAATTTTGTTTTATTACGAAAACACCCCTATTCAGATATATTGAAAATTTAACCACCAAAAACTGAAAATTTTCAGATAAAAATTCTGATATTTTTCATATTACTACTCAAAATATAAATTTTGGGTAACCGTTAGAACCGCCTCGCCGAGGCGGTTCTAACGAGTACCCACAATCTATGTTTTTGAGCAGAAATAAGAAAAATAATGTATACACCTGTAAACTCCAGTTTTACTATATAAAAGTGGGGTTTAAGGGGTTCAAATTTATATAGGTATGTTTTCGTGATGAGAAACATGACCATAAAATGGAATTTCGATTATGTGTTATGTTATTGCTACTTAGGAATTCCTCTTGTCAGAAATTATTGTCCAAATTTTAAGATATGTATACCGAAAAAATGTAAAGTGTACCTAACATTTAGGCTAAATACGATAGTTATAAGCAAAACAAAAAAAAACTATATTAATTTACCATGAAGATATCAATGTTGTATGACGTAATCAGTAATCAACCAAATTTCAGGTCAAATATGTAATCGGCATAAATTAAAGGCTCCATATTCCTCAAAAATAGTCATTTTTATCCAAGAAAAGTTTAATAAATTGATATATAGTATTAATACGATCATAAAGTGTGGCGTTTGACAGGCTGTAAAATTTCAGTTTGTCTCTCGTGTTTGATCTGGATCAAAAATGAAATGATTTTTTTATCGTATCTCTGAATTAATGTTGGCAACATTCTTAGAGACACGACAAGAAGTCATTTCATAACAAGAAGGAGACACTAACTGAAATTTTACAGGCTTTCAGGTGCCCCGTTTTATGAATGATCTAATAGGAAAGAGCTTGCTCCCATGGTAGAGAATCCTTGTCATTTTATAGTAGACCCCTCTTCAGAAGAGCACAGGTCACTGGTCAGAAATGGCGGAAAATCTACCAAGTGTATCTTTTGACCTTGAGGACTATTTACCAGGGTCCTGTTGTTCAAGGCATCGTTAGCTTCATGGTCAAAATGTTAACTATTCTAGTAAGTACAATATCTAGTTCACAGGTATTTTTGTTGAAAAAAAATGTGTATATGCCATATTTAATGATCAAAGTTTTATCGATACGTTAACAAACGACATCGTTGGTTTTGAACAACTCGGCACATTGTAGTGATTAATTTGATTTTATGTTTTCGCTTTGATGCATTGACTGTGTTGGGATCCTTCATGCTAACCGATTTTTTTATGTATTTATGTATTAAGAGTAGCATCGGGACCCAGTGTGAAGTTGGCTAGCTGTAAAAATTCTTTAACCCCCGGTGGTTTATTCTACTGACCGTGCTAAGGTGGTGGTCTCGATGTTAGTCTTACTCTTTGTTGCTTTGTGGTTTATTCTACGAGGTGATTTATTTTAGTTTTGCCAGGAGTTATTTTGTTCTTTCTTTTTTTGTGTTTTTCAGTTCTTTGAGCATTGCGATTACCTCGCTAGGGGAAGAGAGAGTTAATCTTCGTGCTTTTCGTACGTTTGTTCGATTTGCGCTTATTTGGTTTTGTTTGTTTCCTCTTCATCTTGGTGGCTGGGGAAGGCTGCGGCTTGTGATTGTGGCACTCCCTGGACTTTTCTCTTACTTTTTTTGCAACTATTCATTGATACGTTATGCTAATGTTTAGAATACATTATCCGAGAAGCAGACTGTTTTCCTGTAGAAAAGGTTTGGAAAGCAAACATAAAGCCACAAGAGGTGTCTCCCTTGTGAATAAATTACAGAAAAAATCTAAACTGTGTATCCATTTACCTTAAGGACTATTCACCAGACCACTACTCATTGATCTTTTTTTTAGAATAAATAATCCATGAAGCAGACTGTTTTGAAACATTTTCAATTTCAAGGATACCCTTCAGGATGAGGAAGAGAATATGATTTTGAGGCACGCTAACAAAAAGCTTCTAATGGCGACGATTCTTATGTTTATGTCACAGACGCATTAATAATCTCCAGAAAGATTACTATTTTCGCCATTTCCGATGTCAACATCGTGTTTAATGCTTAGCATGCTGGGTCAGACGACATTTTAAAATATATATCTTATTTTCCAAAATAGATTTTTACATTTCATGCAAATTGTCTCTATAGGAGACAATTTGCATGAAATGTCAAAACCCATTTTCTGTGAAAATTTAGAACAATATCATTAATTTGTCGTCTGCTGATTTTGCCCACAGAGTGGTAAATGTTAATACGTTTTGAGATTTTTCTCAAAGAAAGTACGTTTCCTTTAGCAGACGTGCGACCTTATTGTCAACACATACATCAGGCTTTTACACAACATAATACTGACAAATCTCAAAAGACGCATATAATTTTAGAAAAGACATTCTATTAATCCACGAAATACTCTTAGCTCGCATTGCTACCTTATTGTGCTTGAACGGAGTGTTTTTGGCATTCTTTTACTCCTCATAAATCTTATAACTTACAACATTCAAACAAGGCACTTTGACAATATGTTTGGAGTATTTGCAAATATATCGAAAGACAAACACATTTATGTGGAACATACACTTGCTTGCCATTCCTCTAGATAAGCCAAAGTCTAGGCCGAAATTTTGTTTATTATTCCTATTTTTCAAAAAAAATGTTGTGGATACTCATTAGAAGCGCATCATAGATGCGCTTCTAATAAGTACCCACAACATATGTTTTTGTGTGAAGAAATAATTAAAAAATATATATATTGATATTCCGTTTTCCTAGAGCTACGTATATTATAGCAATTCATAATACAATATGAGAAATGAGGTAGATTTTTGGTCATAAAATATATTAAGACACATATACTGCAATGAAATGGAAATACAGTGTAAAGTTTTGTTCTGATTATAAGCAATTAATCAGATGTTTCCTGTCTACAATCATATTACTGTACAGATTACTGACGAGTAATAAGTCACAAACAAATGAATGTTGGAAATTTGTTCAATACGTACTAGAACAGTTACATTATGTCCTCCAACGAGCTCGTTCAGCTAACGATGCTTTGAACAACTGGACCCTGAGCCTTTGCTGACAGCATATACTCTATAAGGTTCATTTTCTCTAGACGCATATCTTTTATGATGATCTAAGACAGGCAAATTCTAGTTTCTAACAAAGGCTGCCAATTAATATTTCTGGTCGTCTTTCAGTATTCTAAATAAAGTGTTACTATAACACTCATAAGGAGGCGATATCATAACAGTACTGGCCGGTTGGGAAATTAATGAAATTAATGAATACATAAGAACAAACATTAACTTTTACCACTCTCTGAACAAATGCAGCAGGCGTCAGTTGATTACGTTTGTTTTTTTATTGTTCTTATTTTTCCCGGAAAATATGTTTTGGCATATCATACAAATTGTCTCCTGCATAAAATGCCAAAGCCTATTAGGCGATATTTTACATAAAGTACCAAAGCCTATTTCTAGGACTCCAGTAAGAAAACATATTTCAAAATTCGTTTACTGAAAATTTTACCAAGAAAGCTAAGCATTAATGTGATGGATCGCAATGTTTTGTGCCGCTGTTTGTGATTCTGATACAATTAATCATCGTAATGAATCACTCTGACATATCATAAAAAATAATGATGTTTTCAAGATATACATGTACTTAAACCATTTCTTTATGTACGGATGACTTAAATATACATTTTGTAACGAGCTACTCTAATTCAAATTCATATTATAAATAGATAATAGTAGAAAAAGTCAAGTAGTAAACAAAATGATACATCGAGAGAATAATGATATATGTCAAAATAACAAACTAACCCATTACTACCTAAAAATTTGGTCCAAGACATGTATACCCAGATCAGATTGAGGTGTCTGATCAGGGTTTACATTGTTGTATAAAAGATAAGAAAACCCGTAAAAGAATAAAACAAAAACCAAATGAAGTAAACCGTACTGTCCTCACATTTCAAACAAACCTGTTCAAAGCCTAACATAAAAAAAGTCCCCTAGGCATTTCTTTCACCCTTGTACTAAATCAAACGTCTTTGACATCAAATACGTCATTTTTTTTAAATTAAAGTTTAACCCATTTACGCCGAATTAACTCGTCTACCTCAACTACTTTGACTGTTCCAATTGTTTTAGAAGGGGGTCTGTTTAGTTTTCATTATTAACATCTTCTATAGAAATTCCTGTTTTTAATGCAAACCGTGTAGACATTAATCAACCGATGTGTTCTGGAGAGTCCGAACTGGGTCTAAACTGTTTCCAATGTCCTATTTATGGAGTGTCATACAAAAAGAGGTTACATACTCCCCAGATAAGTGTGTTGATTTTGAGTTTTCTCCATTTTGCAATAATGAATGACCCTATTGCTTGTAACAGTTTGCAAATGCTCTCCTGTTTCCTGTGACCAAAGTGCCGAAAGGTATTTGTTGCCAAGTGAGAGTCACTCAGCGACAGCTATCCTCAGTTTCACCGAGTTAAACTTCGTCATATCCGAACCATTGTATAAGATTTTCGAACCACTGTACACAATTTCTAACATCACACGACATGTTTGTCTTTACTTTGAATCGCTTTCCAATCTACAACAAAACTCTTTCTAAAATAATAAAATAATCGAAAATTCTACAGTTTGGTTTCTCGGTCGGTCTAATGTATTTCGTGAAAATTGATCAGTTGGAAACAAAGAAAAAAACACAAATAAATGAAAACAACAGACCACTCTCTTTTCGACATCATTTGGAAACAAGAAATGGCATTTTGACAAGTTTTGAGATTCATATAGAATATTATTAAAACTCATGGAGAAATTAGAAAACGACAAAAGGAATTGATATGAACCAGGTAGGATTGTTATGATTTATTACTTTTCTTTCTTTCAATTTAATATTTGGAAATATTTGGAAAACGTCTTTTCAAACGATATCGAAAAGAGGTTAGTTTTTGTTGACTCTGCGTATATGCAGTATTCGGGTTTTGCGAAGCTGCACATTTCCCCTAACATTGAGCTGAGCACAGCTCTAATTTCTTTTTGTACAACAGAAATAAGCTCAATAGCCCTAACCATCACATATAAGCTACATTATGATGAACTACGGGGAATGTTTTACAGACGGCACGCGGTACTTATCACCAGATGTAGTGGCACCCATGTTTGTCTGTGAAGTTGAATCCTTTGCGGACAAGAAGCACACACATACGAAATGCAGCCAACTCCGAATTTTAATTCTCATTCATTTTAGAACTATTTATCTTGACTAAAGCTGAAGATAGTGCCCTGTGGCAGCCGTAAAACGTCTCCCATCCTATAAGTCACTACAGTATACTTTATACTTTCTGGTCCTTAATGATCAATGAGCCTATTTCAGAGGTTTGAAAATTTACATATTTTAAGGGTCACCGATGAGGTCTAATTGGCCGAAACCTGCTAGATTTGCCCAGATAACTTGACACTTCAACTTATTTATTTTTGTGTTCACTGCTCTCAAGGGCCATTCATCAAATACCTATATAATTTTGATCCCTTTTAAATCCCACTTTTATATAGTAAAACTGCTGTTTACAGGGGTATACATTATTGTTCTGGTTTCTGCTTAAAACTTATATTATGGGTACTCGTTAGAATCGCCTTGGCGAGGCGGTTCTAACGAGTACCACAATCTATGTTATGAGCAGAAATATGATAAATGTCAGAATTGTTATCTGAAAACTTACAGGTTTGGGTGTGATATTTTCAATATATTTGAATAGGCGTGTTTTCGTTATGTATTTTTATTGTTATTAACCCCTTGGTGTTCTTAATGCCAATACCAATTATGTATACTACGTAGTTTAAGCTTGTTAAGCTCATTTGACGCACTTAGTAGTCTTTCTTTAATTTTTCCATAGGAGATAATATTTGTGATTTCCGGCTTGGTTTAATGTACCAATAGTCCATTTTGAAAAGGCGCCCACTCTAAAAAGAAAGAAATTATTTCCTTAAACTGTAGGTCCCTCTTAGGAATAACCATTTTGACAGATTTACCTCCCTCTAAAGTGCATTCATTTGCTTGAAGCCTCTTTCAATTTGCATATCCCAGTGGGTATAATCGTTTTGTTCGTCACAATTGTTTTTACGCACAGAGCTAAAGAGCAGAAAGTCTAACTTTCGTCTGCTTAGGATGGCAAACTACTAAGCGCTATTTGCTTTCTGTCTATTTGTATAAACACGTACGTTTCACTTATTTTATGCCTAATTTAATTAGAAAAAAACATATAGAAAAGGATGTTTTATTGTATTACATTCTGATTTAGTCCTAAATATAAACCAAAAATATATAATGTTTTCCAGTATGCAATAAATTCATCGAGAAATGCATTTCCGCTGAAGTTTTCTTATAGTTTATCATCTCATCACGAAAACACGCCTATATAATTCTGACCCGCTTGAACCCCACTTTTATATAGTTAAACTGGGGTTTACAGGGGTATACATTATTTTTCTTATTTCTAGTTGAAAACATAGATTGTGGGTACTCGTTAGAACCGCCTCGCTGAAGCGGTTCTAACGAGTACATGTACCAACAATCTATTTTTGAGCACAAATAAGAAAAATATCACAATTTTTCATCTTAATATTTTCGTATTTTCCGCGGTAAAATTACAATGTATTTGTTTAGGCGTGTTTTCGTAATGAAATGTCCTTGTGATTGCTATACTAACGCTGCATACATTGGAACAGATTTAATCCACAAAGACATATGAGCCGGGATACAGCATTTCCTACAATGTTGCCTGTGTGCCTAGTGAATACTCAGATCAGTCTGTGCATCCGCGCGGTCTGATCAGTCTTCGCGGGACACTCTTCGGCTAGCCAGGGATCCAAAGCGTCTTCAGACGGACAGCAAAGACTCTAATACGCCTACTCACAGGCTGATCTGAGTTTTCGCTAGGCTCACATGCAATTTTACAGGAAATGCTGTGTCCCGGCTCGTATTATATTTTCTAGAATTAATTCAATGACCTTTACGTGGTAAAGCGCCTTGTAGGTCTTCTGGATACTTATCTAGCCAGTGCAAAAATACTTCCTTACCCGGGTCATGTGAGGTATTTAAGTCATAGGATCCTATATCAAATATTCTAAGTTTGAACCTGATATAATCATTCTGGATTAATGTCCAAATATAACGTTGGTTGGTAAACACTTAGGCAAGAAGTTCGGTCTGAACCTGAATTTTATGGCGACTTAGTCTATAAACTCAGAAAGATTGTTGTCATATCTAATTTTGTTACATTTAAAATGATTGTCACTGTCTGCAAAAAAGAGAGGTTATAAGAATAATCTGCGGCAAACCGCATGCATGGTTGTTAACCCTTTGCTTCCCTCTTTTATTGCACAACGGTGGGTCCGTCCTCAGAATAAAATCAGTTTCAGATGGTTGGCGCCTGACTATCAAGGTCTGAGGTCGGGCCCACTGTGGTTCTGTTTGTATTCTTCATGTGTTCTGGCCATTACGAAAACACGCCTATTCAAATATATAGAAAATTTCATCTCCAAAAAGTGAAAATTTTCAGATAAAAAACTCCGATATGTTTCCTATTTCTGCTCAAAACATAGATTGTGGGTACTCGTTAGAACCGCCTCGCCGAGGCGGTTCTAATGAGTACCCACAATCTATGTTTTGAGCAGAAATAAGAAAAATAATGTATACCCCTGTAAACCCCTAGTTTTACGATATGAAAGTTGGGTTTAAGGGGGTCAAAATTATATAGGCATGTTTTCGTGATGCGTCAGATCGCCACTGAGTCCTTTTCTTTGTTTCAGCAGGAAAAAAACAAATTCTTGAAATAAAAGCCTACGAAAAATCACCTTCCTGTATTCAATCATATAATAACAAAACCAAAACAAACTATTATTGAAGCTGAAGTCTATCTAATAGCATCTTACTTTGACGAGGCAGTTTCGGAAAAAAAAGGACAACAGACTAATCGGAACATCCAGGTTGTCAATATCAGGTTCAAAAGTACACACATGTCAAGCAAAGATTTACTAGACAGGGGGCTGGTAATCAGAAAATTGATTTCCTCTTGTTGTCTCCTGACATGACAGGCAATACATTCATAGAATATAAATAAAGAACACGTAGTATTTCTAGCAGCCGATTGGCCATCATGTGACGTTTCTTTTTCGTTAAGAACCTAATTAACAATATTTAACAAAACGTACAAGATTATTGTCTGATCCTGATGTCTCACTCGACCCCTGAAATGCCTCACAAATGAATCACTAAGAAAAACGAAAAGCTTTTTTGAAATTGCTTGGTTCTATTAAATTAATAATATTTTATTGCATATTGAACAAAGGGATTAGGCGTAATTTATAACAATATTAGACAGTCTCCGCAACATGAATTGCCGTCAGTTACAGATACGAAGATGGAAGCAACTGCAGTTTGAATAAGGAATTATATTGACTTTAAAACTTTAGACTGCTACAACAATGCCAGAATCTGTTTAAAATCATAGTATATATAATTTCACGAGCTGATAAATTTTCACTAACTGAGTTATTGATATCTGAATGATGATTTGAATTGTGATGTGTAGATGCTATGAGATTCAATGGTAAGGTCGTTCCATAATATCAAGGTGAATAAAATGATTTTTGATAAGAACATAACCTACAACAACGTAAATTATAATTGGTATTGTTCCTAAAATTATAAGTGCTTTCATCATTTACTAAGCTTGGGAAATAAGTCAGTAAGTGAACTCAGGAACACAATCAGATCTACGTCAAGTTTTCAACATCAAAGTGAGAGACAGGTAAGTCAATTAAACAGCCACAAAAAGAACAGATGGCAAGCACAGTTGGCAGCCCTGTCCCAAACAGGTGAAAGCAGATATTTCAAATAACTAAGGTTTTTGTCATTTACTATTCGTACATAACCATTATTCTTTTTGTTTTCAACATTTTACTTTCAGCTAACATTTACCATCCGGTACTAGATAAAGTGGCTTAAATGTAGAAAATGGTGTGGCCCCGTAACAAAGCGAGTCGCATTTAGTTGCACTTGCTGTAAGTGGATTTGATACTCCTTCAGGGAAGGCAACTCCATCAAAATGTTTTGTCTCCTTTCTGAAAAGGAGTCTACTATAAAAGGAAAGAATTTGCTTTGACGCCCTTATCAGAAGGGACTTGGTGCGCAGAAAAGCAAACATTTGTTCAAATGTCTCTTTGTACAAATGGCGTAAAATCTATTAAATGTGTCCAGTTCCATTAATCTATTGATATCTGACAGATTGCATCCATCCCATACCCCATAGGCGTTTCCTATGGAGGGAGTATATATTCACAGCTCTGCTTAATGAGGGTTTGTCCAGTATTTTAATTTTGCAATATCGGTATTAAGAACACTTCATTTACTCCTAAACAGGAATCCCTTAGAAATCTTTTGTTTATCTGTTTCGGGAGGTTTTGCGTGACTACAGCTGTTTGTGGACGGGCCCATCTTGGTCATATTTGTGAGTCTCCTTTGCTATGGTTTCAGGTTTCAGGTTACCACTGAGCCCTCTACTTTAGTTTATTTCAGTTCTTCGATTATGTGTGTAAAATTGTGTCACTGTCGTTCACTGATGAGATAGAGGACCGACCGAATACATATTTGAGCCAGCGCACGACAAAACCTACAATAAAACCCGTGTGACATGCAAAGTCTCAGATCAGTCTGTACATATACATTGTAACCAATATGGCAAGAGTTTCGTTTATCTCTCTGTGGATAGCTCTGTTGAACCGTATTTCTCACGGAACGGATTCCTCACACGTGTGAAAAATTCGGTCGGATTTGTCACGCGGCGTGAAGAATTCGACCGAATTTTTCACAGCTGCCGAACGTATTCCTCACCTATCTGTGACAAACTCGTTCGGTATCAGTTTTATATATAGCACGCAAACGTATTTGTCACTTTTCAAAACAACCCTCAAAAAAGTGCCTTTTTTTCATGCACGGATTTCTCACAAACGTATTTGTCACAGCTTATGATATAAAACATACGATTAACCATTTAATACAGTTTCGAGGTAATATATTTTTTCTTATCATGCATATCTTTTAATCGAGTGATAAATTTATTATTTATTGTATGATTATTTTTAACTTCGAATATTATTGGATATCATAAAATGAAATAAATGAAATGTCATATCTGTTTCTTGATACCTATGGATTTGTTCAATAATATCAATCATCCCTTATTCTATACAGATTTCGACAAATCTTATTATAGATATAAGATTGTTGGTACTGATATCAAATATTCTAATTGTAAAGATATCTATAAATTATGGATATCTGTAAAGAGTTTTATTGATATCTATAATTAATTATGGATATTAATAATTACATATATTGATACCCAATTTGTGAATATTTTATTACGAAAAATCGATATCTAAAAATCAGTCTTTATATTGTTATCTTAAACTTGAAATGTAAATTATTGATATAAATCAGCCCGACTTTAATACTTTAAGATATCTATGCGAATTGTTTGCAACAATGGATTAATTTTGGTAATTGATAATCGTGATTGTGAAAAGCCACAAATGATCTGAATTATACATTAAGGAAACAAGCCTATGCAATGAATACCCCGGCAAACCCCACTTTATATAGGAAAAAGTGAGGGTTGCAGGGCTATTCATTATTTCCTTATTTCTGCTATAAAAATTGTGGGTATTCGTTCAAACCGCCTCAGCGAGGCGGTTACTAAGGCGTTTCGAACGTCATGATATATTTGACAGACTACATCACATGTGAAAAATCCGACCGAATTTCTCACACCTATATTCGCCGAAAATATCACATGTAAAATATCCCACTAGAATATATCAAACGTGAGTAATTCGATCGAATACGTCACAGATGAGAACAATTAGACCTAATTCGTCACCGTTATGACATATTCGACAGAATTCATCACATGTGAAAAATCCGACCGAATTTCTCACACCTATATTCGCCGATAATGCCACGTGTAATCTACTCGACCGATTATACCAAACGTGAGAAATTCAATGATATACTGCACATATGTGGCAAAATTCGATCGAAGTCATACAAGATGTGACATATTGGACAGAATACATCAGATGTGAAAAATCCAACCGAATTTCTCACATTTCTCACACCTATATTTGCCGAAAATATCAAATGTAAAATATCCGACTTAATAGGTCAAACATGAGGAATTCGATCGAATACTTCACAGATGTGAACAGTTTGACCAAATTCGACAAAATTATCTCATATTCAGCAGAATACATCACATGTGAAAAATCCGACCGAATTTCTCACACCTATATTCGCCGATAATGTCTCGTGTAAAATATTCGACCGATTATGTCAAACGTGAGAAATTCAATGATATACTACACGGCTGTGGAAAAATCGACCTAATTCGTACAAGTTGTGACTTATTGGACAGAAAACGTCACATGTGAAAACTGCGACCGAATTTCTCACACCTTTATTCACCGAAAGTGTGTCGCCTGTTTGACATCTGACCAAATATAGCACACGTGAGTAATTCCATCGAATTCTTCACAGCTGTGAAAAATTTCCACCGAATTCGTCACAGTCATGATATATACGACAGAATACATCACATGTGAAAAATCCGACCGAATTTCTCAGACCTATATTCGCCGAAAATATCACATGTAAAATATCCCACTAAATATATCAAACGTGAGGAATTCGATCGAATACTTCATAGATGTGAACAATTAGACCTTATTCGTCACTGTTATGACATATTCGACAGAATTCATCACATGTGAAAAGTCCGACCGAATTTCTCACACCTATATTCGCCGATAAGGCCACATGTAAGATGTTTGACCGATTATATCAAACGTGAGAAATTCAATGATATACTGCACAGATGTGGAAAAATAGATCGAATTCATACAAGTTGTGACATACTGGACAGAAAACATCACATGTGAGAAATCCGACCGAATTTCTCACACCTACATTTGCCGAAAATATCAAATGTAAAGTTCCGACTGAATATGTCAAACATGAGGAATATGATCGAATACTTCACAGATGTGAACAATTTGACCAAATTCGTCAAAGTCATCACATATTCAGCAGAATACATCACATGTGAAAAATCCGACCGAATTTCTCACACCTATATTTTACCAAAATGTGTCACATGTAAGAAATTCGACCGTATATGTCACTTGTGAGGAATTCGATCCAATACTTTACAGCTGTGAAACTATGGAAAAATAGACTTAATTCGCCACATAGTTGTGACACATTTGACCGAAAACATCACATATGAAAAATACATTCCAGTTTCTAACACCTATAATTCACTAACGTGTGTCACATGTTAACACATCCGACCAAATATATCTGGCGCGTGATAAATTCGATCGAAAACTTCCCTGCTGTAAAAATAATTCGACCGAATTATTCATAGTTGTGACATATTTGACCAAATACATGACATGTGAAAAATCCGACCGAATGTCTCACACCTATATTTCACCGAAAATGTTTCCATTCATTAAAAATTTGTTTACTGGTGTGCAAGCAATAGAAATTCTAATGTGTGACAAACTCGTTTGGGTTAAAAACTCTAAATCCGCAAAACGTATTCTTCACCTTTGTCCGAATGTGAAAAATTCGGTCGAATTAATCACACCGGCGTGAGGAATCCGTTCCGTGAGAAATACGGTTCAACATACATAGCTCACCGGCTGTAGGAGGCACAAACAATCAGTGAAAATTCTAATCAGACTGCGTGATTGCGCAGGCTGATCTGAGTCTTTGCTGGTCGAGTCGCACCAGTCGTAGATTTGTTCGTGCGCTGGCTCAATTATTATTTTGAGCTGCATCAGAATTAAGGACGATGCTGAAATCGTGTAAAACTAGTTTAAGCAATACCCATCTCCCCATAGTTGTTTCTGGTGACCGTTCCAAGGTGATTCTTCAACTGCAGGTCTGTGTTTGTATGTTTATCACGAAAACACGTCTTTATAGTTTTGACCCCCTTCAACCCCACTTTTATACGGTAAAACGTGGGTTCGCAGGGGTATACATTAGTTTTCTTATTTCTGCTAAAAACATAGATTGTGGGAACTCGCAGTCTATGTTTAGAGCAGAAATATGAAAATTACCAGAATGTTTCATCTGAAAGTTTTCATTTTTTGATGGTAAAATTCTCAATATATTTGGATAGGCGTTTTTTTTTTTTTTTTTGTTTTTTTTTTTTTTTTTGTTGTTGTTTTTTTTTTTTTTTTTTTTTGTAATTATTGTGTTTGATATTGTTTGTTCTTTATCTCTTCTTTCAGTGCCTCGGGAAGGCTGTGATTTATGGTTGGGATCTTGCCTGGGTAACTTTATTTATATTCATATTTATTGCGTATTTCAAATTTAGCATCAATGATCTAAATGAATATTTTTACATTATATGTGTTCCATCTCATAAATAATTTAAGCTTTAGCACTCTGTAGGCTTAATCTTCTTATAAAAAAAATAGTGATAGTTTCCCTTTTGATCACAAAAAAAATGATTCAAATTCATTCAAATTGTCTGCTACCAGTTTTAATTAGCAAATTCAAATTTAAGTTTTCAACCACGAAACCTATCTGATGTGTTTACGTAAGGTAGATTACAAATAATGACCTGGAATTATTTTAATTTTAGCATAATGTTTGACTACACTAGCTGTTTTTGGGAAAGTATTAAATACACACATATCCTTCAAGATTACATGCCGCCCAGACAGCAGTGTCTTCGTTGTCTGCCGCATGACGCTTTGTACCCATTGCTACCCTGAGAAACCCTGATCAGGCTGCGCGGGTGCGCAGGTGCGCAAGCTGATTTGAATTTTCCCTGTGCTCACATGAATTTTGTAGAAAATGATTTGGCTGGATAAAATGCGCTGTTTCACGCAAGTAAAACTGGTTTAAGCCTCCACCCTTCCCTACCCCAACTCAGTAGTTCTACTTGCCGTTTCAGGGCGGTTGCTCTTTTACAACTATTCTTTGTCCGTACGTCGGAGCTTTCATATATTGCATACATTTTGTCATTCATTACGAAAAGTCGCCTATTCAAATATATTGAAAATTTCACCACCAAAAATTTAAAGTTTTCAGATCAAAATTCTGATATTTTTCTTAAATTCTGCTCAAAACATAGATTGTGGTACTCGTTAGAACCGCCCCGCCAAGGCGGTTCTAACGAGTACCCACAATCTATGTTTATGAGCAGAAATACGAAAAATTATGTATACCCCTGTAAACCCCAGTTTTACTTTATAAAAGTGGTGTTTAAGGGGGTCAAAATTATATAGGCATGTTTTCGCGATGGTTTGTTCCTCATCTTATCGGGAAGGCTGCCCTTGGTGACTGTGGCATTTCCTTGGTATCTTCACTTATATGTTTTCACAACAAACAGAGAGATATAATAATATAATTCAAGAAAACACAAACCGGCCTCGGTGGCTCAGTTGGATGCGCCGTCCGACTGGAGACCAGGAGGTCGCGGGTTCAACCCCCGCCGAGGTCGGCAACATTCTTTCGTGGAGATTGATCATGAAATATTTTCTACGGTCATTCTCTCCCTTCCGCTGAAGGGCAGTTGTCAGTTTCTGGCGAAAGAATGTTCATAATACTGGTTAACTGCTTAGAGGACTAAGCCTGCCCAGCAAACGTGTGGTTAGGTAAACTGACCGCGCTCGACATGACCCCATTGGGTTGACTGGGCCGTAAAACCTCAACACAAACACAAAGACAAGAAAACACAAACACACTCTAATATCATGCTGTTTTGTTGCTTCTATCAGCCTTTATTATACATTCGTCGATACTGAATAATGAAAGAGACACTTTCCGATAATATTTTCCATTATAAATCTGCCCTAGAAAAGACAGTAAACATGCGGTGGCCATATAGATAGATGAATAGTTCGATTTATTAGCATTGCCTTTGCTGACGCATTAAAAACATTGATATAGATGTAAACAATATGATCCAAAACGTACCTTTGGGCGCGAGCACCAAGCGAAGATTCAGATCAGCCTCCGCATTCGCGCGCGCATTCTGATCAGAATCTTCACCAGGCACATTTCGGATAGCCATGGATGCAAAGTTTCTTCATGCGTAAAACGAAGATTCTGATCGGACTGCGCAGATGCGCATGCTGATTTGAGTCTTTATTGGGTGCACATGTCAGACGGTACGTGTTCCCACTTTAAGGCTGTAAAAATATGGACCGCAATAGAAAGGGACGTTCATAAAGTGATTAGATATACTTTCAGGGGGAGTCAACTCTGCTGAAAGTAGTCTGCAAGTTTTATCACTTTATATCTCGCCTTCGGAGAAAATTCCTACCTTTAACTATTTCGGCGCCAACTTTTATATTACATTTGTCGTCTGCTTTGTTTTTAGCTCACTGTGCTACTGTGATCACTTGCCGTCAGTCGTCATGTCCGTCCGTCTTCTGTCGTCCGTCTTCCGTCCACACCTTTGGACGACTTCTCCTCTGAATCCCCGGGGCCAATTTTCTTCAAACTTCATGTGGAGCATTCTGTTAAATGGGGACTATAAGTTTGTACAAATGTTTTGGTCTGTTAATCAAGATGTCCGCTATGCCCATATATAATAAAACACTTAAAAATTTTCTTCTCCAGAATCAAGAAAGCTTCAAGGCTGAATCTTAGTATATAGCATAACGGACTCAAGGTCTACCAAGTTTGTTCAAATGATGACCCTATTTTGACCTTTGTCCTTTTGACGGCAAGGTCAAATTTGCGTTCCTATGCATTTATATAGGGAAAATGTTCGAAAGTCATTTTCTCAAAATATATTAAAAACTAATGGCTAGAATTTGCAATGTATAATTAAAATAGTAAACCTTTTTAGTTACAATCAAAATTTTGTCCTCTGAGAGTTATCTGCCCTTGTCCCTTGGCTTTGTACATGTAAATATTTGTGTATTTTTTTTTTTTTTTTTTTTTTTTTTTTTTTCTTCTCTAAGACCGCGTGAGCAATTTTCATAACCTTCTGTCGAAAGGTATTGTCAGTTTGTTTGA
Organism: Anodontia alba; assembly: GCA_964016985.1. Lineage (NCBI taxonomy): Eukaryota > Metazoa > Mollusca > Bivalvia > Lucinida > Lucinidae > Anodontia > Anodontia alba. Next base: position 37,828,068 of record OZ024831.1, on the reverse strand, counting down.
ATGGTTCCGCGCTATTGATCAACATCACGAAAACACGCCTATATAATTTTTACCCCCTTCAACCCCACTTTTATATAGTAAAACTGGGGTTTACAGGGATATACATTATTTTTCATATTTCTGCTCAAAAACATAGATTTTGGGTACTCGCTAGAACCGCCTCGCCGAGGCGGTTCTTACGAGTACCCACAATCTATGTTTTGAGCAGAAATATGAAAATATCAGAGATTTTATCTGAAAATTTTCAGTTTTTGGAGGTGAAATTTTCTATATATTTGTATAGGCGTGTTTTCGTAATGGCAGGCCGCCATGCCAATGTATGGCAAAAGCACTTAAAAATTTAATCTTCTGCAGAAACAAGAAAGCTTTGAAGCTGATTCGTGGTGTATAGCATTGGGGTCTACCAAGTTTGTTCAGATGATGGTCGTTGGTTGTACTTTGACATGTAATTAAAAAAGTAAATCTGTTTGGATACCATCAAAGTTTTGGGGGTTATCTGCCCTTGCTCTTGGACTATATACACGTATAAAATCGTGAACTCTTTAAACGTCTTCTTCTCTAAAACCTCTTGAACAGTTTCATTCGATTTCACACAGGGCCTTCTTTCGAAAGGATGTTGATAATTTGTCAAATGGTTTCACGCCTTTGAACAAGATGGCTGCCATGCCCATATATAGTAAAACACTTCTTCTCCAGAACTAAAGAAAGCTTTGAGGCTGAATCTTGGTATACAGCATTGGCGATTCAAAGTATACTAAGTTTGTTTAAATGATGATACTAGAATGACCGTTGACCTTTTTATGGTATGGTTAAATTTGTGTCCTAGTTGCTGTGGCAATACTGGAAGAAGTTGTATGGTATTTGCAGATATGCAATACATGTAGCTGTTTTTATCAGGTGAGCGAATCGTGGCCCATGGGCCTCTTGTTTAATCAACTATCGATTAGCAAGAAGTTTATATGTAAAGCTGAAAGACTGGATGTCAAACAGCGTAGAACCTGATGGTCTCAAAAGGCCTATGTTTGCAAAGGCCTATCATCATCGCATATGGCAGTGAACGTGTTGAGAATACAGACCTTTTCAGAAGGGAATTGGTGTGCACAATAAGAACAGGAAGTCGCAGAAATTGTTTCTATTTTAAAGACGAATGTATGTTACACATATATCTAGTCTGTTTAACACATACGCGCATATGCGTAAAATGAAGCCCTGATCCGTTTGCTCATTATCGCTGTCCAAACAAGGTCCTTCCTTGCAATTCTTACAGAATCAGTCGTCACTGAATAATGTCGACAAACATAGAAGGCCTCGTCAGAATGTTTGGTGTTACAGACTGATATGGACCTTCGCAGTTCCCCTTTTCTTGCATCGTGTATCATTTGGGTCGCCCGATGCGAAAATGTGTCTTCGGGCATATGCGGACAGCCAAGGCCCAGATCAGCCTGCGCATCTGCGCAGTCTTATCAGGACCTTCAATGTCCGCTACCATAATCATTGGATACTATAGAATGTATGAATGGAAAGCAAAGGCTCAGATGATATTTCGCGCAGCGCAGGATGATCTGAATCTGCGAAATTTGCGCATGTGCAAAGGCATTTTTTTGCTTGACGCAGCCAATATATATGTATTATGGTAAACAGTTTGATGTAAACATTATTATTAAGTAATTACTTTTCCAAGTAAAAAGAAATCAACAATGATCTGAAAGCAAAATGTAGTGCCTTGGAATGGGAAATAAACATCTATGACGCATAGGCAAATTTTAAGTCTTTCAAACTTAATGACTGAGATAATGTAATAATGATTTGGCAGAGATCACAGGAAATCCCAAGTGTATTATGTAATATTTGTATTGTCAAGAAAAGACACACTAATGCCATGATCAAATATTACGTCCCTTGCCATGCGAAAACGTGTCTTCCGGCATATGCGGACAGCGAAGGCCCAGATCAGACTGCGCATCCGCGCAGGCTGATCAGAGCTTATACTGTCCGGAAACATATTTATCGGATACTATAGAATGTTTCAGTGGAGAGCAAGTGCCCGGATGAGACTTTACACATGTGCAGAATGATGAAAATCCGTAGGCCTACATTTTGCGCATGCTCAAAAGCACGTTTTCGCTTGACTTCGCGCGTATGAAAAGGCTCTTCCGCTTGGTGTATTTGATTTCAGGGGAATGAATACACTATCAAGTATAATAACCCTTTTGAAATTGTTTTTTTAAACTCAATTTTGAAAACATTACGAAACAAGCTTATTCAAATTTACTGAAAATTTTACCACCAAAAAATGCAAATTTTCAGATAAAAATTCGGATAATTTTCATATTTCGGCTCAAAACGTAGATTGTGGGTACTCGTTAGAACCGCCTCGGTGAGGCGGTTCTAACGAGTACCACAATCTATATTTTTAAGCAGAAATAAGAAAAATAATTTATACCCCCTGTAAACCACAGTTTCACTATATAAAAGTGGGGTTTAAGGAGGTCAACATTACAGAGGCATGTTTTCGTGATGGGGGTCTACTCTGTTACTCTTTTAGAGTAGACCCGTTTCTATAGGAGGCTGATGTGAAGGAAAGCAAACAGGAACTCACAAAAGTTGTTTCCCATGTCCGAAAAATGGCTGTATACCAAACGTATACAGCCTCTTTAAAGTTACACCAGCAGGGAAAATAATAATAAACCGACGCCCAATGACTATAAGTTGCTCAAGAGAATGACTAGTCGTCATGACGAGTCTTCTTAGTCATCTGCTTTACTATTTACCACAGCAAGTAGCCGTGCGTCCTATATATACCTTGCGATTTCATCTAGATACAGTAAACCCTCGTTACAACGACAGCATTTGTTCCCAAAGATGTTGCCGTGTAAATGAATTTACTGTTGTAAAAAATCCTTAATGGACAGAATGGTATGTACCTTGTTTTATTCTTATTTCCTCGTAAAACATGTTTTGTATATTTGTAAGAATCGCCTCAGTCCAAAACACATGTTGCTTGTTGTTTTGATGCAATAATATTGAATAATTTTTCACTAACTGTCACCTCTTGAGTGTAGGTTTCGTAGCATTCAGATTGTCATTACAACAAATTTTGTCGTTGTATCCAGTGTCGCTATAAAGAGGGTTGATTGTAGTCCATATAGTAAAGGACCTATTGACAAAGTCCGTTTTAGATATATCAGGGGAATATAGCACCATAACTGGAACAGTAGAAGATAACCACTACGATTCTTTTTTATATTATTTTGTTTTTTGTGAGTTTGTATATTGCTCTCAAGTGTAATTCAATTTTGAATCTAGTGCTAAAATGTCATCTGAAAAGGTTGTTTTACCACATAAATGGGGGTCGACGCAATGCTTAACAAAACAAATTGTTTGCATAATGACTCTCCGACAATGCTACGGCCAATTCTTAAGTAGAATATGACAAAGATGTGGCAAATATCACCTGAAGGTCATTGTTTTTTGTTGGTCTATACCATGAACTTTGTACAAATTGCCTGTACATCTCTGTGACAGTGTTTCGTAGTCTGTCTATAACGTTGTTATTCACGAGTTTTTTTTTTTTTTTTGTACCTCATGACCATAGGGACTTGCAACAATTTCTTGAAGTTTATTTAATCGTATTATACTTTGTATTTCATTATGAAAGGTATGATAGAGAAAAGTAAAAACTGAATTTCCATGAAGTTCTTTACTTTGTTTATGTCATATTTCCATTCTGATTGTGATATTTCTTCACTCTCCAAGTAGCAAACTTATTCATCTACAAACCTAAATCCAAGCAACTACAAGAAAAGTTACTCATCTATACTCCTGACTGTAATGATACTCCTTCCTACATTTAAAGTATGTCAATGCTATTAAGTTTTGTTCTTCTCATTGCATTTGTTTATAATCAGTTTCTCTTAAATATCAACATTACGAAAACACGCCTATTCAAATATGTAGAAAATTTCACCTCCAAAAACTTGAAAATTTTCAGATAAAAAAACTGATATTTTTTCTTATTTTTGCTCAAAAGATAGATTGTGGGTACTCGTTAGAACCGCCTCGGCGAGGCGGTTCTAACGAGTATCCACAATCTATCTTTTGGACCAAAATAAGAAAAATAATGTATACCCCTGTAAACCCCAGTTTTACTATATAAAAGTGGGGTTTAAGGGGGTCAAAATTATATAGGTATGTTTTCGTGATGACATGTGCATACGTGCTGGTCTTAAGTACAAACGTCTGCAATTGAACACATCAAACTGTGCCTACATTCCCATTATCCATCGAAATCAGCACCGATTCGATGTCTTAGCTTCCATTTAACGTTGTATGAAGTTGTATAGTCACGCAGCAAAAAGCTTTATTGACATGACATATTTGTCGATACCTGAGGTGCTAGCACTGGTCTGTATTTATGACCACTACCACTATTTGTAACAACGGACATATCGACATTTTAAGATGGAAGAGTCCACTTAAGAAACTCCCGGGAGAGTAAGTAATAATTCTAGACAGACAGAAGACAAATATCACGATCAGGTAGGATTTGTTAGAGAAACAAGGTGTAGAACTATAGGGACTATATTTGTTTTACTCTATGGGGCCCTTGACTCTGTTTACACCGAATAATAAACTTATACTAAAAACAAATAAATTGCTTCAAGTCCCTGTGCCCATGTGGTATATAAAACCCAGCTCCCCTCCTTGTGTTGTATCTTCACTCACTCTCGTGTTTGAATGCATTTGAAAATAGTTTGACATAAAACAAATGAAGCATTTCGACGGCGTACGCCACTTGCATAAACAACGCTTGTTTTCCTTTAACAGTTGCCAAGCTTGGGGCAAATTCAGCAGACTACAAGCTGGTGATTTTCTTAGACAATAGGAACTGAGACTTCGAACGTGTCAAATCCTTTTTTCTACGAAAAACTGAGAAACATATTTCAGAATGCCGTCTGCTAAATTTTTTTACCCAGCATGCAAAGCGTTAGTATCTCTTAGCAGAACTGATATTGTAAGACGAAGACTAACTTTCAGTATTATGTCTTCCACATTATAACTTATTAGATAAGAAAATGTTAGAAGTCCAAATCACTTATATCTTGTGCATGCCATGTTTACTAAATACCAAGGAGACCTATGCAACAAATGAGTACAATAAATGTAATCACTACAAATAACGTGTGCAAGATATGTACTGACCTTTCTGAACAAATCTTCGTCAGTCACGCTAGAGCTCAATCCAATCATTGAAAGTAATGTATGGTAAATGTCGTAAATTTCGTACATAGAAATGTCTCTGTTAAGGTGGCATATGTAACCAGTGCAAACCAAGATCAGATAGCTCCCGAAGGAGCATTCTCATCATGGACTGCATTGGTTGCCATTCCACGTAGAGTTTTGAGAAGCAACTGCATAAAAAGCAAATGTTAGGCCAAACCAGTATGGAATAAAGTATTCAAACTTTCAGGACATTTACGGTTATAAAATGCATATATAACAATTACTGTAACCACATCAAGCACGTATGGCAAACTCAACAAAATATACCAGCCATAGCTACCAGACAGGAGATCCGCAAATATACCAGGTATAGCTATCAGACAGAAGATCCGCAAAATGTAACAGTCATAGTTAACAGACAGATGATCCGCAAATAGACCAGGTATAACTATCAGACAGGAGATTTGCGAAAAGATACCAGTCATAGCTATCAGACAGGAGATCCGCTAATATACCAGGTATAGCTATCAGACATGAGATCTACAAAATACACCAGCCATAGCTATCAGAAAAGAGATCCGCAAAATATACCATCCATAGACATCTAACAAGGGATCCGCAAAATATACCAGCCATAGTTATCAGACAGGAGATCCACAAAATATACCAGCCATGGTTATCAGACAGGAGATACGCAAAATATACCAATCATAGCGATCAGACAGCTATCAGATCCGCAAAATACATCAAGTATAGCTTTTAGACAGATGTTTGCGTAGGTGCTGATGAGGAAACGAGCAATTCCACCGACACAGCTGAACCCGCTAAAACAGGATAACTACCCCTCATTAACCCATTTATGCCTAACGTACCATAATAGGGACATTGGCAAACAGTGTAAACCCAGATGAGACGCCACAAAACACAGCGTCTGATCAGAGTCTACAGGATTGCATGAAAAACATGAATTGTTGTAAAACATGGAAATAATGAAAAGCAAAAAGACAACTATTTTATAGGAAAAGGACACGTCTAAAGGGTTGAGGAAGCAGAATCCACTCGTCATAAATGGGTTTAAATGGCATTCATTTAAAGGTGCCATAGGGTAGTACAATGGGTTAAGGATACAGTAATACTTCTGCAAGATGCTAGATAAGAATACGAGTACATTATTATCATGCAAGGTATTGTTCTGTTCTAGGAATCCAGCCAATTGATAGGTAAATATAATCTTAGGGGGTTACCTTTGTATACACTTGGGCGCTTTAATCAAAAATTAAAAGCAGTAAACGAATACAATCATATCAGCTTACAATGTAAAACCAAACTCTACAGTTTCAAGTCATAAATACAAAGCCTGTATTTTTTAAACTGGCAGTTGAAACTGGATCTTGTAGTTCCCTCAGCAGATTATGTACTTTTCTATTCAGCGATTGGATCATAATTTAAAAAGATCAGGGCAAGATATTCGTCATACGGAAACAAAAAACACTCTTTAAAGTGTCAGAGGAAACATCTCGGAAGTGTTTCTGCATGACAGAATCGGGTACTGATAAAAAATAACCCAGGCTTGCAACGTTTCCAATGAAAACAGTCCAGCTGGTGGCACAAAATAAGATGGAAATTATCCTAAACCCATGTTCATAATGTTACGGACTAAGAAGTAAAATTCCGCAAGTTCAAAAATTGATCGATTCAATAATCTTGCCGAAGTAGCATCAACAATATACCAACCAACGTTTTGTTTACTGCAATACGTATAGTTTCGATACGGAAATATCTAATGTATTTCATGAAATAAATAAATCCAAAAACCTTAAGAATAAAAGCAGTAAATATCGGGATAGTATTGTAAAATACAGGTTTGTAACATACTCGCATGTGATACAACGTGAAACTTTAGAAGCCAGCGCATGAAAAAACCTACAAAATGGCATGTGCGCCCAGCGAAGACTCAAATCAGCTTGGGCATCCGCCAAGTCTGATCAGAGTCTTTGCTGTGCCCTCAATGAGTAGCTAAGGACCCAAGATTTCATCATGCAGGCGGATGCCCAGGCTGAACTGAGTCTTCGCTGGGCGCACCATTTTGTAGGTTTTGTCATGCGCTGGCTCATATATCTTCGGACATATGGGTAAAGCGAAATTTCTTTTCAGCCTACACATCCACTCTGTCTGACCAGCCTTCGCTGTCCGCCTAAAGAAGCTTTGCAAGTATTGCTAACCAAGTGAAAGTATTGATCACACTGCGCGGATGTGCAAGGTGAATTGAATGTTCGCGGGACGAAAGTACCTGAAGGCACCGTTTCGTTTACTGCTCACATATGTAAGTAGAATAATCAACAAGCCCATAGGCCATTATTCGCTCACCTTATAAAAACAGCTATTGCATTTCTGCAAATGCCATGCTTCATTCTTCCAGTATTGCCATAGCAACTAGGACACAAATTTAACCATACCGTTAAAGGTCAACGGTTTCCCTAGTATCATCATTTGAACAAACCTGGCAGACCTGTGTACCAAAATTCAGCCTCAAAGTTTTCTTAGATCTGGCGAAGAATATTTTCTACCATATATGGGCATAGCAGCAATCTTGCTCAATGGTGCAGTGTCTTTTGAATAAACTGTCAATATATCTTCGACAGGAGGCCCCATGCGAAATCTGGTGAAAATTGGTCAAGCGGTTTCAGAGACGAAGACGTTCAAAGATTTCATGATTTTATACATGTATATAGCCCAGGGGCAAGGGCAGACAACCCCAAAACATTTTAATGGTAACTAAATATTTTTACTACTGGTATCATACATTATAAGTTTCAGCCTTTAGTTTTAAATATATTTTTAGAAAATGATTTTTCGATATTTTCCCAATACAAATGTATGAGGCGCAAATTTGACCTTGCCGTTAAAAGGTCTAAGTTCAACCTACGATCATTTTTTAAAGAAATTTAGATGCTCTTGAGGCCACGATGCTGTATACCAAAATTCAGCCTCAAAGCTTTCTTAGTTCTGCAGCAGAAAACTTTTGAGTGTTTTTATCAAATATGGGCTAGGCGGCCCTCTTGTTCAATGGTGCGGAGCCATTCAAACAAATTGTCAATACCCTTTCGACAGAAGGTCCCTATGTGACAAAGGTGTAGACGGACGACGGACGGACGACGACGAACGACAAGTGATCAAAATAGCTCATCCTGAGCCTTCGGTTCAGATGAGCTAATAAATAAATAAAAAAAAAATATATATATATATATAGAGAGAGAGAGAGAGAGAGAGAGAGAGAGAGAGAGAGAGAGAGAGAGAGAGAGAGAGAGAGAGAGGAATCATTCTGTAGGAACAATAATTGACTTGAAAACCAAATTTATACACCTTGCAAAGCGCACGCAATGATATCACAGCCGTTAGATAGAGACCCTGACCAACAAAATATCTGTATGAATCCAGTGCTCGACACCATCTACAGATACTGAGAATCTTAGACTTCAACGTTTGACCTAAAATAGGTTAACCTAATTAGTTAGCAAAGACATTCCCTCGAGCAAATAAATGAAGGTCAAAACGTTTGTTATTGACCCTACTGGCCTTATTAAGTCTGTCTATTCAATAGGCGTAGTACCGTGTTTACCCTATGTATTCGAATAAGTTGATGCCTTACAATTATTGTCTAAAACTTTGAACAACTCAATATTAGTGATGTGCACAAAAACAGCTTGATGAGTAACAAAGAGCGTAAACCCTGATCTGACCATGACTTAGCTTTTGTTGCGGCGTCTTATGTTGGTCTGTGCTATTTGCTGAAACCTGTCAGTCCGAATACTTTGAGAAAATACGGTACATATCATATGAATTGCCAATATGAAATTAGTCAGTGTGGACGGCTGGACATTTCGTAGACAGTTCAGTTTCTATATGTTTTAATGTGCCACAACGTGAGAAAACGTACCTTTCGACATGTGCATCCAACGAAAATTCAAATCAGACTCCACACCCGTGCAGTCTGTTCACAGTCTTCGTTGTCCACGTGAAGAAACTTTGCATTCTTGGCTATTCAAAAAAGCTCCCAGTGAAGATTCTGATCAGACTGCGCGAATGCGCAGGCTGATCTGAATCTTCGCTGGACGCATATGTCCAAAAGGAACATTGTGGCTCAAATGACGCCTGGTACAACTACGTCATGACCTAAATCAGTCAATTAGACATTCAGCTACCGTACAAAATTACAGTCGTTCAAACATTGATTTTGTGGGATAGAGGACCAATCATTTGAGCCGTGCATTGGGAAGTGTCTTTGGGGCATATGCGAACATCAAAGGCCCTTATCAGCCTGCGCATCCGCGCAGACTGATTGGGCCCTTCGCTGTCCGCTTACAGGTTCACTGGATACTGTAGGTATATTGATGTATAGCAAAGGCCTTATCAGTTTGTTTGGCTTCGCTAGCTGATCTAGATATAGACTATTAGCATATGCCCCGAAGACATTTTTCTCATAGCGGAGCTGATGCCTACTTGTAGGTAAGTGCCTACTTACTATGACAACGTATTAAAATATATTAGCCGGGGCATAGCATTTCCTACAAATTTGCACGTGCGCCCGGAGTCTGATCAGAGATTTCGCGGGGCGCTCTGTGGATAGCCAAGGATTCAAAGTGCCTTCAGGTGAACAGCGAATACACTGATCAGCCTTCGCGAATGCGAATGCGTATGCTGATCTGAATCATCGATGGGCGTACATGCAAACTTGCAGGAAATGCTATGCCCTCAGTGATACTGAAACTGTTAAAAAATCAACAAACTCGTTTCCAAATTGTTGGTGTCTGATTTTATTCGACAATCAACACACACACACCCCAGCTAGCATTCTTTATAAATCTATAGCGAGCTACCCTGACGGGCCGATAACGGCCCGCTATAGATTTATAAAGAATGCTTACTGGGACAGAGAGAGAGAGAGGGGGAGAGAGAGACGTGGTTTGTTCGATGTTCAGGAAAGCAAGCAGGAAGTAACATAAGTTTTCTGCCCTGTAAAGATTGGCAGAAAATCTACCAGGTGTAACCAGGTGTATCCATTCATCTTAAACTTTGAAGAAAAAATGATTGATATGAACAGACTTTAAATTGCACGACCCGCAGAAACGTTGACCAGTTCGACCGATTAAAAGGTTGACTTTCGAAAAGTGCCCTATAATTACTTTGTAAATCCGTCTGTCTGTCTGTCTGTCTGTCCGTGGTCATTTAGCAAAAAATGGCCTTAGCGCTTAATCCGGGAATACTTTGATAATTTTTGGTATACTGATAGATACGGTAAGATCTAGCCAATGTATTTACCAAATGTGAATTATCATTGACAGAGGCAAAAAATATGGAAAAATGAAAATGGCCATAATCCTTTGAACCGTGTGGAATTTTGTTGTTGTTGTTGTTGTTTGTTTGTTTCTTTCTTTCTTTCTTTGTTTGTTTCTCTTACCGATCTAGCCATTGGACTTACCAAGTGTATAATTTTATCAACCCTAGGCGGCTGAGACGAGGAAAAAGACAGTCCTGTGATAAACGTTTAACATTTTAACAACTTTCAAATGTTCAGTGCTGCCGGACAGCTATAGCACAACATAGCGATTTTATATTTAAACGACATGCCATATAAAGTGGGTCGTGCACCTCTGCTAAAAGTTGATAAGTGGCAGTTTTCGTCCCTTTCTAGAATATAAGACTTAACAATATATTCAGTGTCTCAAATGGAATGTCATAACTAATTGCTTTTTACGAAAAAGAAATATGCCGTATGCTGCTCCTGTCATTCAGCAGGTAAGCGATTACATGTAATAGGATAAACACTGTATGGAGTACTGATATTAGCCCATTGTAGTCAGGAAACCCCTAAAAGGGTCACTGGCAAGCAGTGCAGACCCAGATCAGACGCCGCAGAATGCGGTGTCTGATCACGGTCTCCACTGTTTGCAAATAGTTCAACCATTTTTCTCTCAGAATAACTAAATCACATAGCCTGTTATACCTAAAATCGAAATTAGAATCTTCCAGTATATAGTGTGGTTGAGTTCATTCAGTCTACAATGGGTTAATACATTTCTGGTCCTTTGGCACTGTTTGGCTCATACATTATATATGAAAATAGAGCTCCGCTTTAAACTGCTACAAGGGAATTGTTGCATTTGTTTTCGTTATTCTTCATAAACAGACTAGTTTTTCTGTATTTAGTTTGTTCAGATTCCAAAAGGATCTCTACTCCGGAATAGTTTATGTTTTATTTTTATTCTGATGTGTCTAATTTTCACTAAATATTCTGGAGCACCATCATCGGAAAAAGGAGAAATAATAATGGTATTTAATCCTTGTCATGCTGAATAAATTAAGATGCCACGCCCACTTCTAATTTCTAGCCAATCAGATTACTAATTCCAGGTTTTTGATAGAAATTCACATATTTAATGACAAACAGTGCAGATCCAGATCAGTTGGCTTGAAGCCAACTACTCTAGATCTACACTGTTTGCAAAGCAGTGTTCAGCAAGAGAAGGGTTAAGAACATGCAGCTGAAAGCGTATTTCTTATTTGTGATTTCTTAGAGGACGATTCGCATGAAATAGCAATTCCTATTTCCTGAGAAAAATAAGACATATACCAACCATCAATTGTCTAGCTTTTTTTTTTTTTTTTCATGATTGTTTGAAGGGTATAGGGTTTTATGTTATTCTCATGCTATAAGAAACTTATTAAGAAATAACCATAACACATTTCTCAGATCCATCAGCACAAATGTTTTGTAGGGCTTTACAATATTATAGCAAAATATTTGGTCATTTCTTGTACAATGTATGTATTTTCGTGTCCAGGTCCGACAAAGAGAAAACCCTAGATAGGAGATATGGGTCTACTAGTCCTAGATAAAGTCATTTTAGTTGACATTATCTTGTAAATTGAAACTAAAAATGAACATATTCCTACTCACTTCTGCCGTTGCTACAATAGAGGATGAGATTTGGAGTACAGTGGACCATCGTTACAACGACAGCATTTCTTCCCAAAGATGTTGCAGTTAAAAAGAATTTGCTGTTTTAAAGAATCCTCAAGTGAAGCGGAATGGTATGTACGAAATTGCTTGTTTCATTCTTATTCCTATCTATATAGAACATGTTGTTTTTTATGTATTTGTTAGAATTTCCTCAGGCGGTTCTATCAAATATCCAAAACATATGTTTCTTGAAGTATTTTAAAATACAATATTCTTGTATAATTTATGATTAATTCTTACCTCTTGAGCAAACGTTTCGTGTCAATCAACTTTCGAATTTTGTCGTTATATCGAGTTTCGGTATAAAGAGTGTTGACTGTTTCCGTCCTGATTTATCAAGGTCTAGGAACTAGTCTATGTGATAGTCTTTTAACCCATATTTTATTTTCTTTCATGTAAATATAACACAGTTATTTTTTTTTTTTTTTTTTTTTTTTTTTTTTTTTTTTTGTATCAGCCCTTTTCTTCAGACATCACTGATGTATCTCATTCTCTCTCTCTCTCTCTCTCTCTCTGTCTGTCTATCTATCTCACTCTGTCTCTCTCTCGCTCGCTCGCTCCCTTTCTCATCCCATGTATCTGTTTTGATTCACGGTTCATTCATGAAAACAGAAATTACGCTCTTATCATGCCATGTTTTACACGTTTACATAAAATAGAAAACAACTAAATCGAATAATGTATGTCGCAACGTAATACAACGTACTTTCTGACATGTGCGCCCAAAGAAAGCGTCTCGTCCAGTGAAGATTCTGAACAGACTGCGCGAATGTGCAGGCTGATCTGAATATTTGGCGGGCGCATATGTCCGTAGGTGCCTTCTATTAACTGCTAATTACTTTGTTTTATCAGTAGTGGTCTTAAAATATTAATGTTGTCTGTCAGATGAAAATATTATTATGGGTTTATTTATGCGTTGGCGGTTGATTGATGGTTTTCGACGTCATCAATGCGTTTATATAATAACAATGGTAAAATCTTAACCACATTAGCCCTGTAAACCAAAACAACTGTTTTACAAACAATGTAGATCATGATGAAATGGCTCATAATAAGGCGTCTCACCAGGATTTGCACTGTTTGCCATTCTCTTTCGAGTGCCGTATTTGGACGATTCTGACCATATTCAAACATGGAAGATTCCACTTCAGAAACGCAGGGATGAAAGAGTCAAGCATAGTCATTAAAACGAAGGGTGTCATTTGTTTTCAACTTTAGAACGATTTCTATTCTAGGAACGTGCGATATTATTACCATAAAAATTGCAAAGCAATAAGAAGAGCTGGAAGCGTCACATGTTGATTTAAATATGTGATATTAAGAAGTTGTGCACAGATGCAGTACTGCTATTTTAAGGGATTGGAACTAAATTGTGAGGAAACTAATTTGATCATAACACAGTTCATTGATAAGGCGTTAAGCAATATGTATATCAAAAGAAGGTAAGAGAAAAGTCTAGGGAGTGCCACAATCACAAACCGCAGCCCTTCCCAGACACCAAGACGAAGAGGAAACAGACAAAACCAAACAAGCGCAAATCAAACAAACGTACGAAAAGCACTGAGATTAGCTCTCTCTTCCCCAAGCGAGGTAATCGCAATGCTAAAAGGACTGAAAAATACAAGAACAAAATAACACAAGGTAAGACACAAAATGAACCGCCGCGCAGAATAAACCACAAAGCAACAAAGAGTAAGACTAACACCTTAGAATGGTCAGTAGAATAAACCACCGGGTTTGGGGGGAGGGGGTTAAAGCACTTTTACAGCTAGCCAACTTCACCCTGGGTCCTGATGCTACTGTTAATACAGAAATACATAAAAATTCGGATCGCATAAAGGCTCCCAACTCAGTGAATGCATCAAAGCGAAAACATAAAACTCAAATTAATCACAATGATAAACAAAGACGAGTACTCATGGCTAATTCTACTGCATGCCAGAGTAAATTAAAACCAATAGTTGAACCACGGCGAAGGCATGCAGTCTGTTGCATAACATCCATGCTATAGCCAATTCTTTTATAACAGTTAATTAGTTTTCTGAATTGCTCCGAAAAGTTAGATTTTCCCACAATTTTTCTTAATCTGTACACTAAGTCACCGTAAAATTCTGGTTCCGATATACCTTGTTGCAGAAGTGTTTTCAGACTGAAGCTATATTTTCCTACCAAGGCACTGTGTCTGCGATAAAATTTCGAAAACGCCTTACGAAGTTTAAAATAACGACAGCCCTGCCTAAGGAGTTTGGCAGTAAGGGCTTAATTACGGCAGTTAAATTCACTAAGATTTGAAGAAGTTGAGGTATGTATACCCCATAAGAGGTACGCCGGGGGGACATCGTCTTCCAGAAAAGGGAAATTGATTATATCAAAATCAAAATCGTCCCGTTTATCATAAATTTTGATGGAAACTGTGCCAGTAGATATACATAGATTCAAATCCAAGAAAGGTGCTCGGTATCGGAAGAATTGGCTCTATTTAGTTGGAGTTCTGTAGGGTATATGTGGTCCATCATTTGGTCAAAGTAAATATTGTCAATATTTAATAACTCATCAAGGTATCTTGAAGTTGAACTGAACGCCTCAATAATGTCAGCCTGATTTTCCCGTGAGAGAGACTTCATGAAATCTCTCTCATAACAAAAAAGAAACAAATCTGCACCAAGAGGAGCACAATTAGTTCCCATGGGAATACTAATAGTTTCCCTGTAAAGTTTAGTTCCAAATCTAATAAAAACATTATCCAAAAGATAAACAAGGGCATCACAGACTTTTTAACAAGACCATAAATTATAATTATTGTATACATCAGACGTGAAAAAAGCACATTCTTCGTTGCAAGCCAAATATTGGGTATTCTTTCGAACAAACGTTCGGTTAATTAAATCAATAAGGTTATCTTTTATAAGATGATGAGGTATCGTAGTATACAGTGTAGAAAAATCATTTGTAGATAGAAGCCATAAAGTTTTTAGATTTAAATTTATTGAGAACTTCATTGGAATTTTTAATTGACCAAAAATAGTTAATTCCGTCCCTTTCGTAAACAGTATCATAGTATCTAATCCAATGTTTTTTTAACAGCAGTAAGGCATGAAGTTAGCTGTTTGGGCAAAACAGTAGTCGTACATGAACTAGAATTAGCAATGAAATAATTTATTTTTTATTTTTATTCTGACGTGACCCATTTTCACTTAATATTCTGGAGCACCAACATCAGAAAAGGGAGAAATAGTCATAGTCTTTAACCCTTGAATGAATTAAGATGCCACGCCCACTTCTAATTCTCTGCCAATCAGATTACTTGAGCCAGGTTTTTGATAGAAATTCACATATTTTATGACAAACAGTGTAGATCCAGATCATTTAGCTTCTCCAGAAGCCAACTGATCTGGATCTACACTGTTTGCTTAGACAGGGCATGTCGTGTTCAGCAAGATAAGGGTTAAGAACATGCCGCTGAAAGCTTGCCTAGTGACGTTGATGCTGAACCAATTTTACACAAACTGACAGAAGTATTATACAGCTTTAAGGCTGGAATTGCAATAATCAAAGCCTAGTGAGACGAACTTTCGTTTTCTTAAGGGGAATTATTGATACACTTTCAAGGGAAATAACTCTGATAATTGTTTCGCCTCTGAAAAGGGGTCTACAGTAAAAGGTAAGCATTTGCACCAAGCGGGAGCATTTTTTTTTTTCCTTTCAGAGTAAAGCCTATTCAGAAGGAGCAACAGGAAGTTACAAAGTTGTCACCTTTGTTAAAAATGGTTGAAAATTGCTAAATGTAACCAGTCCTGTTAATTGGTGTCAATCACGTCTAGACGTATATTTGCAGACGTAATGTCACAGGTCGTTTTAATTTCAATAATTTACCTCACATTGTAGCCGCTTTTGATACCAGACTGAAATTAAGTTTTCACAATATACAGTTTATTTCTTATTTGCGATTTCTTGGAGGACAATTCGCATCATTACGTAAACAAGCCTATTTAAATATACTGAAAATTTTATCACCAAAAAAAAAAGAACATTTTTCAGATTTCTGGTATTTTTCATATTTCTGCTCAAAACATAGATTGTTGGGACTCATTAGAACCGCACTGACGAGGCGGTTCTAACGAGAACCAAAATCTATGTTTTTGAGCAGAACTAAGAAAAATAATGTATACCCCTGTAAACCCCAGATTTACTATATAAAAGCGGGATTTAAGGGGGTCAAAATTATATAGGCATGTTTTCGTTATGTGAAATATCAATTACTATTTCCTGAGAAAAATAAGACAAATTCCAACCATCAAATGTCTAGCATTTTTTCATGATTGTTTGAAGGGTTTAGGGCTTTCTGTTGTTCTCATGCTATAAGAAACTCATTAAGAAATAACCATAACAAATTTCTCAGATCCATTAACACAAATGTTTTGTGGGGCTCTACAATGTAATAGTACAACATTTGGTCATTTCTTGTATGTATTTTCGTGTCAAGGTCCGACAAAGAGAAAACACTAGATAGGAGATATGGGTCTACTAGTCCTAGATAAGTCATTTTAGTTGACATTATCTTGTAATTTAAAGTAAAAATGAACATATTCCTATACATTTCTGCCGTTGCTACAATAGAAGATGAGAATTAGAGTAAAATAGATAGCATTTCAGTAACAACGATAGCATTTCTTCCCAAAGATGTTGCCGTTAAAATGAATTTGCTGTTTTAAAGAATCATTGAAGCGGAATGGTATGTAAAAAGTGACTTGTTTATTCTTATTTTGCTCACAGAACTACATTTTTTTTATATTTGTCACTGAGGCGATTTTATCAAATAGCCAACACATTTGCTTCTTAAAGTATTTTAAAATACAACATTCTTGTAAACTCTTATTAATAGTTACCTTTTGGGCAAAGGTTTCGTGTCAATCAAATTATCATTATAACGAATTTTGGTGTTGCATCGAGTGTCGGAATAAAGAGGATTGACTATATCTGTCCTGATTAATTAGGGTCTAGTCTATAGGCTGGTGATAGTCTTTTACCCACATTTTATTTTCTTACATGTAAATATAATCAAGTTAAAATTTTTTTGCATCAGTTTTTTTCTAAAACCATCACTGATCTCTCTATCTCCCTCTCTCCCTCTTTCTCTAGGTGAGTGTTTTTCTTATTCATGGTTCGATCATGAAAACAGAAATTGGAAATTACGCTCCTATCATGCCATGTTAAACACGTTTTAAATTAACTTTTTCACTGCCACAGGCGATAAGAATAGGCGTTTGCAAACAGCGAAGATCCAGATGAGACGGCTAATAATCTCATCAGCATCTATGCTGTTTGACATCCAGTCTTTTAACTTTACACATAAACTGCCTTCTAATCGATAGTTTGTTAAAAAGAAAAAAAGAGAAAAAAGGCAGACAAATGTTGTCTGAAATTTGTCGCCGAAAGAGTTAAACAGAAAACAACAAAAGCGGATTATGTAAGCCGCAACGTAAGAAAACGTACCTTCTGACATGTGCGCACAAAGAAAGGGTCCCTTCCAGTGAAGGTTCTGAACAGACTGCGCGAACGCTCAGGCCGATCTGAGTACTTGCTGGGCGCATATGTCCGTAGGTGCCTTCTGGGACTTCGTCATATCGGTGTAAACCTATTATTTGCTAATTACATTGTTTTATCAGTAGTGATCTTAAAATATTAATGTTGTATGTCAGATGAAAATATTATCAGGGGTTTATTTATGCGTTGGTGGTTGATTGATGGTTTTCGACGTCATCAGTGCGTTTATATCATATAATAACAATGGTCAACTGTTAACCATTTCAGCCCTGTTGACCAAAATAGTTGGTTTACAAACAGTGCACATGGATGAAATGGCTCATAATTAGGCATCACATCAGGGTCTGCACTGTTTGCCACTTTCGATTTTTGAGTGAGTGCCGTATGTGGAACAATGGTTCTGACTATATTCAAACTTGGAAGAGTCCACTTCAGAAACTCAGCGATGAAAGGTTTAAACATATTCTAATTCCAAGGGGTATCATTGGTTTTCAATTTAAGGAAAATTTCTGTTTTAGAAATGTGAGATATTATTACCGCTAAATTGCAAAGTAATAGAAGAGCCGGGAGCGGTATATCGTTTCTAATATTGTGTGATAGCGTGACCTTGATTTAAATATGTGATATTAATAGCATGTGTACAGAGTGCTTTTAGAAATTTAGTACAACTATTTTAAGGGATTCGATCTCAATTGTGTGGAAACAAAATTGGTCATTACAGAGCTCTTTCTTAGGACGCTAAGCAATCTATATATCAAAGTTATCAACCATAATTAGGCCACCACATCCATGCATGTAGTTGGCCGCAGAATATCCATGTTGTTACCCATTTTTTGTTGCGAGTGATAATCTTGTTTTAATCATTCTGAAAATAGTTTTGCAAACAATCTTTCTGAATGTATAGACTAAGTCAAAATAAAATTCAGGGTTCGATATCCCTTCTTGCAGAAGTGATTTCAAACCAACGTTATATTTCATCACGAAAACACGCCTATATGATCTGACCCCCTTAAACCCCACTTTTATGTAGTAAAACTGGGGTTTACAGGGGTATACATTATTTTTCTTATTTCTGCTCAAAACATAGATTGTGGGTACTCGTTAGAACCGCCTCAGCGAGGCGGTTCTAACGAGTACCCACAATCCATGTTTTGAGCAGAAATATAAAAATATCGGAGTTTTTTTTTAACTAAAAATGTTCAGTTTTTTTAGGTGAAATTTTCTCTACATTTGTATAGGCGTGTTTTCGTAGTGTGGACACTAATTCAGAATCATTTAACTGGAATAAATGCTCTTGGTAGTTTGTCCGCAATGTTTTGGCAATGGAAGACAATTAATGTGACTTCATGTTTGATTTCCTGTAGAAACAGCCCCTTCTGTAATAAAGTCTACTTTAAAAGGAAAGAAATTTACTCTCAATCTACTCTAAAATGAAAGAATGGGAGCAAATTATTTCCTTTTAGAGCAGACCCCTTTTCAGAAGGAAGGCAAAACATTTTTAAAGAGTTGCCTCCCCTTAAAGTGTACCCCTCAAAGCAAAGTACGGCTAACATTGAATCTTTGTCTTAAACCATTTATGCCGAATGGGATCGTCTACTTTAAGTATCTGAACCGTCCATTTCCTTCAAAAGGAAGTCTAGATACCTTTTTTATGATTACCATGTTTCATAGAAATTCCTTTATTCAATGCAGTGTGGGCCCTGATCAGACGCCGCGTTCTGGGTCTATACTGTTTGCCTTTTATGGGACACTAGCCATAAATGGATTAAGTATATCAAGCTATGCTTTGGTAATTATGCTTTGGTACCGTTTTTCTATGTCCTCTACTAGGCTATAAATGCTCAGCGGCCGCGGTGGTGCAGTGGCTGTAACTTTAGCCATAGTACAGCAAAACCAATACTGTTGCATGTGTGAGAAGCGAAAATTCACAACACAATCGTGTGTCCGTTAAAATGTGTGTGTGTGTGTGTGTGTGTGTGTGTGTGTGTGTGTGTGTGTGTTCACAATGTGTGTTGCGCAAGCCGGTCGGAGACTAAGTTGATCACATATTACATAAAAGCCCTTTCCTTGCGTTGCCTGTCAACTCAGTGTTGTTGTTTTATTCTGTCTCTTGGTTTGTGTTAAAAAATAGAGCAGTCATTTCATGTCTTTTCGATCTCTTGACATCCATCTGTATCCCTGTAGATTTCTTGTTGTTGTCTAATATCGTACTAATCATTACCGCTTTACTTCTTTCGGTGTCAGAAGTGAAGATAAATACAAACAGTGCAGATTCAGATGAGAGTTCCATTATCCATTGTTCCAGATAAGATGCCTTTATTTTAACCGAAAAGTACTTTTCTTATTTCTCCAAGTAAGCGTACCCACATTATATGTTTCCGTGGAGAAATAAGAAATATAGAATAATTCACATACTCCTTTTATCTGGCGCTCTGATTGCCTATGATGTTTTGCATTGTGCATTGTGTCTGATTTTTTAGATACAGATTTATTTCCAATAGATAGTTTTGTTACAAACGCCAACGAGAGAATAGAATTGGCGTCTGTTATCTGGCGCCGAAAGAGTTGAGAATGCAGCAAACTTTGCCTTTGATCTTGCCGACACCAGTTAATTATCCTATATGCTTACTACGTGTCGTATCTGAACGTTTTGTACTTGTATCTTAATATTCATTTACTCTCTTTGTCACATTATTAATGGTTTTCTGATCTGTCTGCAATAAGAATAGAATTAATCTCCTAACACAAAACATTTCTTGATAACACAGACAATACGTTTCCCAGAAGGCTTTGAAAGGTTTAAGGGAACCAGAAGTTTTATATACTGGGGCTCACAATGGGAGTTACAAAACGATACTTAAAAAAACGTGCAGTGCTAAACATTTTGGCTAGGGCTTTTAGTAATTTTGTTTGCTTCAAATTTCTTAATTATCTGTTTTGTAAACGAGCGGCAAAGTCATTGACCTGATTAAGCTTAATTAGAGGCTCGTCCTGACAATATCCATTTGAGTATGTTAATATGTTGCGTGTCATGCCCCATTTTTTTCTCAAATATATTACTAATTAGCGCTCCAAACTGCTGTTTGGCTCAGGAGAGTAGAGCTTAAATGTTACATCACGGATTTGTGTCTGTGTGAACCAGTAGGCATTACTCATATAAACTGGTGCAAATTGTGAATAATGAATGCACTATGTCTACATTACAGCCGGACCACAGCATTTCCTACAAGATTGCATGTGCGCCCAGCGAAGACTCAGATCAGACTGCACGTCTGCGCAGGCTAATCAGTTTTCACTGTCCACCTGGAGACGTGTTGGATCCTTGGCTATGCTCAGAGTGTCCTGCGAAGACTGATCACCCTGTGCGGATGATTAGGACGATCTGTCTTTGGTGGGAGCACAGGCAATCTTGTAGTGCGCCCCTGCTCTCTTGTATTCAAATGTTGATACTGAGGCGACGCAGCAATTGGTTGTCATTAATAGTGCATGTGACTGTCAAAGAAAGTACTGGCTACAAACTACCTTAACCCTTGTCCTGCTGAACCCGGATATACCCTGCCTTTGCAAACAGTGTATTCAACTGATCAGGATCTGCACTGTCTGCCATTCAGTATTTGAATTTGTCTTAACAACCTGGATCAAGTAAACTGATTGGCTGAAAATTAGAAGTGGGCAAGGCATCTTAATTTATTCAGAATGACAAGGGTTAAGGTGAACGGATACACCTTCAGGAAGGTATATCTGTCAGAATTGTTTATTTCCATTCAGAAATTGGGGTAAAGATTTTGATCGGACAGAAATAGTTTAAAAACCAAGAAAAAACAAGCTTAAAAAAGAATGCAAGAAAATAATTCTAGTGGTTTCCGTAGTTCCTTCCCGGATGGAGCATGTATACAAATGAGGTAAGCCTATGCCTTACAGTATAGAAATGCGATCATGAAAATTGACTCGATTGAAAATAATAGGCCAATGCATTCACTATGTCCTACATTTTGTATACAACAACTTCTCTGTGTTAGCTAGTCAAGTCAGAACAAAGTGATGAGATGAAAATATGCAAGACAACATGCCTAAAAATTTTGACCCCCTTAAACCCCATTTTTATATAGTTAAACTTGGGTTTACAGGGGTATAAATTATTTTTCTTATTTCTGCTGAAAAAACATACATTGCGGGAACTCGTTAGAACCGCCTCGCCGAGGCGGTTCTGATGAGTACCCACAATCTATGTTTTGAGCAGAAATATGAATATATCAGAGTTTTTTATCCGAAAATTTTCAGTTTTTGGAGATTAAATTTTCTGTGTATTTGAATAGGCGTGTTTTCGTAATGTATCGAGGATCTGTTGTAGGAGAAAATAAATTACTCCCAGAGACAGCAAATTCAGTCCTTTTCAGAGTAAATTCCTTTTCCTGAAGGCCTTGGGACTAAATTGTTTACTTTAAAAAGTGCTATAAAATACACTTATTGAGAAAACATGCCTATTCAAACATAGATTGTGGGTACTCGTTAGAACCGCCTCGGCAAGGCGGTTCTAACGGGTACTAACAATCTATATTTTTGAGCAGAAATAAGAAAAATAATGTCTACCCCTGTAAACCCCAGTTTTACTCTATAAAAGTGGGGTTTAAGGGGGTCAAAATTATATAGGCATGTTTTCGCGATGAGACAGAACTTTTGTAATTTACTTCAAGTATAACTCTATTTGTCATCATAAACAGCAAACACTGTAGTTGTATAATTTGTCTTTAAGACTAATTTACCAGTATGCTTGGGTAACCATTGTTTGTATTTTGAATCATTTCGAAGAACTTAATGTATTTTATAGACATTTCTTCTTTCGACTCTACGTACAACTAACTGCCTTTCCTGGTAGTGGACGTTGTTTGAATGTGCCATGTTCCAAGAACAATATAGGCCGAGCTAAACTTCATACATAAGCCCCTAGCTAAGGCCGCGATCAGCCTGTCCATGCAGTCTTGTCAGGATATTTCATGTCCGCATAAAGATCAAATACAGTCGACTTTTGTTATTATGAAGGGACACCCTGAAATACTTCGAGATATCCGTACCTCGACATATCAAATTTGCAGAACGGAGGAAAAAAATAATTGAACAACCACATTGCACAAATGAATATGTAATTTGACCCCTAAAGTTAGAGATATGTTACAAATATTATGGAAATTAGAAGTAAATGCTTCTTAGGATTAATTTCTTCATAGCACAGACGAATTAAATACATTTGAGCCAGCGCACGACAAACCATACAATAAGACTTGTGCGACCAGCGAACACTCAGATCAGCCTGCGCATCCGCGCAATAATCAGTCTTCGCTGATCATTTGCCTTCTACAGCCACTGGGCTATCCAAAGGGGGATGAACGAGAACTCTTGCCATACTTAGTGGATATACAGGCTGATATTTGCTGGTTACACAGGTCTTTTTGTAGGTGCTCAAATGTATTTCATTCGTCTATCTTATAAGAAATTAATTGTCCAGCGCAACTTATTTAAAACAAATCAACTTCTCAAATTTCAGATTTATCTCTTAAAGTAGCAGTGATATTGTGTTTAAAAATTACGAGCATTGTCTGCTCAAACTACAGCCTTCAAGGATGTACCTTAAACAATATGACACTGGGACACAGCATTTTCTACAAGACTGCATGTTATACCTTATACAATATGATACTGGGGCACAGCATTTTCTACAAGACTGTATGTTTGCATGCAGTCTTGTAGAAAATTCCGTGCCCCAGTATCATTTTGGATCTTTGACTACCAACAGAGTGCCTGCGAAGACTCTGATCATGTGCGCCCTTCAAAGACTCAGATCAGAGTGCACGCTATGCAGACTGATCTGAGTCTATGCTGGGTGCATATGCAATATTTGTAGAAAATGCTCTACTCCCGGTTCATACATAATATTGGGATTGAGAAGGCTGATGAGCTGGACACAACCCCTCGTCTACTTTAGGTATCCTGTGTTTGGAACTGCAGTCTACATATAAGCTGAGCCGAATATGAATCCGCCAAATGGCACTTTTTTATTAATGGATTGTAAACATCGAAAACGTCTCCGTATACTTTTGTGGGTGTGTTCATTGCTTGCAAGGGCCATTCTTAACTTAGAATCTGTCCATTATAGTTTTGATTTTATTTTCGGGTTCTTTGGGAGCGTTGGGTCCATTTAAGTTGCACGGAAAACAGGATTTTGCTCAACTCGAGGTTAGAGGATGTATGCAGCGTTGCATTATCCTATGCTTAACAAGGACAGACGGACAAACAGAGTCTGCTGTTTTCTTTTCGTCGAAGTGTTCTTTTTTTCCAAAGGCTCTCTTTTTAAAGAATATATTTTAACCTTTACCACACTCTGGGTCAATTCAGTTGACGACAGTCCGTGACACTTTTCTTATTATTTCCCTGACAACAAGAGCTGACATTTCATTCCAATTGTATCCAATGGAGACAAAACGTATGAAATTTCAAATCCTGATTTCTGAGGAAAATAAGCAAAATTGTTTTAAAATTAATGTCTTTTGCTCAATTTTTACCCGGAATGCTAAGCGTTGAATGCAATCAGAGTCATATGTAAATAGACTCATAGACTCTACACTAAAATAAGCAGTGTTTTATTGTAGATCTGGGTAGTAAAAACTAATAATTTTGTCTTTTGGATAATAAAACTATATTTATCATTTCATAGTTCTTAAAATGATTTTGCCATAGGGGCAAAACTAAGAATATTTTTTAAAAAAAAGTACAAAGTTTCTACATTCTGGCAGATGTAGTCAGACGATATCAGTTATGTTGATAGAATGTCAGTATTTTATCATATATATTTATTGTTGTCTGATATACTCTTGTTTCTTTAATCTTGTAACTCCTCCACAAACCAAACAATTATGTAAACATTTAAATATAGTTGGAGCTGCATCAGGATCAAAGGCGATGTTTGATTCTCATAAAATATAAGTTCCAAATCCCAACATTTCATCTTTGTTTAACGTTTCAAGTCGGGGAGTCTGTTGCGGTTAATATTTTTAGTCGTTCTGTTTTCGAGGAAGTGCGACCGAGTTTTTGTTTTGCATCATTACGAAAACACGCCTATTTAAATATATAGAAAATTTCACCTCCAAAAACTGAAAATTTTCAGATAAAAATCTCTGATCAGTATTTTTCATATTTCTGCTCAAAACGTAGATTGTGGGTACTCGTTAGAACCGCCTCGGAGAGGCGGTTCTAACGAGTACCCACAATATATGTTTTTGAGCAGAAATAAGAAAAATAATGTATACCCCTGTAAACCCCAGTTTTACTATATAAAAGTGCGGATTAAGGGGGTCAAAATTATATAGGCGTGTTTTCGTGATGTTTCAGTTTGGAGGGCGCTAGGTATATATGGATTCAAGGTGGTACCTGATAGTTGTATGTCTCTTTCACAGTATTGCAATGAAATTCTCTATATATTGAAGCACCATATTGTCATGAGCTGAATTCCGGATCCAGTGAGATTCGAACCCGGAACCTCGAAATACTCAAGCCGGTCAGGTACATATTAGGTATAGACCATATTGACAAAGACATGTCTGTGCCCTTTCAGCCCGGCAGACCAAAATAGATACCTATGCAAACAGTGTAGATTCTGATGAGACGGCTCGTTACAAGCCGTCTCATCAGGCTCTATTCTGGTTGCCGTTCTTTTTTTTTTTTTTTTTTAATTTTTTTTTTTTAATTAAATTGGAACCTCCCTTTTACAGCAGTGAGCATTTTCAAATTCAATGATATGCGAGTCTACTTCAGAAGCTCGGGGATGAAAGGGCTAAAGGAGTTCATATTAACAACAAATACGGTAAGGAGATGAGGTGTACTGATATTTAGGGTAAATTCTGTAATCTGGAACATCACATATGAATTTTGCAAGTCAGAATTGCACGTATGGACAGTGATCTACAGCTACTGTCACATCAAATCCCATTGCGAACTTACTGAAAGAGTATTCAAATACATGTGCAAAGAATCCTACATATCGTGTAGGGCTTAATGAGTATTTCATTTGTACATGGTAGTTAAGGTGAATGAATAGCTTCTCTGATATATGAATCCATTCGTAAATGTGGTTGCGCTTAAAGGAAAAAAAAAAATAAAAATAATTCTTCATTCTCTTTCTCCGTGTGTGCGTGCATGTGTGAGTATTAATTGCTGGATAAGTGACGAACAATGCAGCTTTCAGTCCGAATATTTTGCGTAAAATCGGTAATATGTTCTTGCAATGGGTGAGCGGGTTTCTTCCAGTTAGTTATATCCTTGACAATGTGAATGGGAGAACATTGCGAGCATTGCACACACAAAAAAAAACTGACAGCAAAGATATTGTATGGCTTGGTACTTTCAATAATGCCAGGTATGCTAGCTATTAGGTGGGTTAAGCTGTCAAAACTATCTGTTAAAATGTCCATGAAGTGCCACAAAAAAAAGAGGCATGAAGAACAAATAATGACAACACAAACGCCACATATGAAAACAGATGCACAAGGAAAAACCGCATCAGAAGAGGGCAGGCAACTCTGTCAAAATGCTTTTTGTCTCCCTTCTGAATAGAGATCTACTATAAAAGGAAACAATTTGCTACCAAGGGGAACAAATTCTTTCCTTTTTGAGCAGAACTTTCCTTTTTGAGTACACCCCTTTTCAAGTGAATATATTCTTTTCTTTAAGGACAGACCTCTTTTCAGAACCCCCTTGGAACAGTCATGGGGAAAACAAATGGGTGCTTAAATCAGATTTTCTCACGTGAAACCTAACACTTAATTCTGATACAGCGCCAAATTATGAATATATATACGGTCCGCATAGGTGAAATGTCGTGGTGAAAAATAACCAACAGTAACATCGATGTAGAGCATCAAACGGTAATTCGAGGGTATATGTACTGGGTTACAATCTGGTATGGCTATGAAAGGGAACAAATTCGTTCTTTTTAGAGTAGACTCCTTTCCAGAAAAAGCATTTTACCAGTTTGTTGTGTATGCGTGCAATTTAGCCCTGAATGTGGCCCAAACACTGTCTATGTGTCGTATGTTTCGTATTGCACATACCGCAGAAGTCGATGTTTATCTTTCAAAATTGAATTTTGCGATATCCTCTTAATTACTGCATTTATAAAACAGATGCCCCTGATGAACGTTTTTTCAGGACTTCTAGAAAAAAGGGTTTCTGCCTCTGCTGTATCTTAGTAAAGCGGTAGTCTAATTCAGGACTTCTAAAAAAAGGTTTCTGCCTCTGCTGTATCTTAGTAAAGCGGTAGTCTAATGTGAATTTCAGAGAATTCCAATTGGCCTGAAAGTATTAGTTTCCATAGGTCCCGCATTGACAGACTCAAGTGACAGTTTGTCATTTGCTCGATGGATGGTTAAAAGTAAACTATGCGGGTCTTACAAAACAGTCCATTTATATGAGTGTTCTGCTCGGGACAACCATTAATATGTAATTGTCTTTTCTTTTTTTTTCTTTTTTTTTTTTTTTTTTTTTTTTGTCTAGTTACTTAGCATAAACACGATTGCAGTCTGCACTATTGGAGGAGTAGGGTTGAGTCTAACTGCTTTTTGTTAAGATGTTTTTCGCAAGCAGCAGACTGAAACCCACGTTCAAGAAAAAGTTCGTGTAACGAACCTCCAGACGTACACTTCGTTGTACTTAGAGAAGTATATCATAAAAGGAAAAGATTTGATTAGGCTCTTCATATATTCACGTCTGAATGGCGTGACTGACAGACCCTGACTTAGTTTATCCTCAAATAATGATAATTCGGACAATTTCTATCAAATCAGAGCGAAACCTAATATGAAAAGCCATCCTATAAGAAGAAGTTGGCGGTCTCTCTACAGAATAACTTTCATCCTGGACATATGTTTCATAAATTCGTATTTAAACAGATATCGCGAAAATACAATTTTAAAAAACTTTGATTTTTAATTAATTTTTTTTTTTTTTTTTTTTTTTTTTTTTTTTTTTGGGGGGGGGGGGGGGGGTCTTTTGAAAAGCATCATGAGTGCATTGTGTGACTGATCATTTGTCTTGTGTCCAAAAAAAAAATATCGCGAAAATTCAATTTTAAAAAGACAAAACCTCGATCTTCTTAAAAGCATCACGAATATATTGTGTACTGATCATTTGTCTTGTGTCTAAATAAAAGTTTATGATATATTTGTTGCTTCAAGGATAAATGCATTATTACAAATAATGCTAGCCGTGACATAGAGTCTGAAGTAATGATCCTAGAGAGCAATGAGCACACTCACAAAACTGAAAACAGCCGAACTGTCAAGTCCTCGGGCCAGACCAGCCAACCTCGGCTAATTAGGCCTCATCAATAATCCTCCTATAAATTATCGAAAACCCCGGAATGAGCTTAATGATCAAGAAGGATCAGAAAATATAAAAACATAGAAAGCATTCTTTATAATTTTATAGCGGGCCGTTATCGGCCCGTCAGGGTAGCTGACGGGCCGATAACGGCCCGCTATAGATTTATTAAGAATGCTAGCTAGAAAGTGCAAGCCCGTCTAAGCTTGCACATCAAGGTGTGCGTTTGGAGCATGTGCATTCTGGGTAGGCTGGTTTGGTGGTTAAGGAGGGTTCGGCTGAATGTGATTTTATTCTTCTAAAGTTGCATACCGCAATGACCCTATCCCTATTGGGATTGACAGATTTGTGCAAACAGTGTAGACCCAAATCAGACGCCGCTAAACGCAGCGTCTGATCATGGTCTTCTACATTGTTTGCTACTCATCCAGCAATATATTATACACATAAAGATAGCGAAATAACACTTTCAACTTTTAGGATAAGTATGGTAAGTAGACAAGGTATCCGAATACTTATGGTAAAAACGGTAGTTTCTACAAAGCAACCAGCACAGGCCTTGTCCAAAACTGGGTTTGTAAGAGAGCTCAAGAAAATGGGAAAGGTTTACTAATGGGTTTATGACATTTTGATTAATCTGGTAGCAACTCACAAGCCGTGTTAGGTTAAAGCTGTCTGTAAACACATCTTTTCTGTTAAAATCTATATAAAAGAAAAACAACCACAATTTTGTTATATAGGGAATAGATATTTTGCCACTCGAACTGTCAAACCTCAATTTATTCACATGTCTGTGGTGTAAAATCGTCGTTTGTCACTAACCATTGCAGCAGATAAATAGGTTATAACAGACCATTGTACCAACAATACACTTACAACTGTAAAAAAATGGCGCTATAGAAATGCGCCGGGCATAGTATTTCCTTACACGATTGCATGTGCGCCAACTGAAGCCTGCAGTCAATCAGAGTCATTGCAGTTCACTCTTTGCACAGCAACGGATCCGAAGCGACTTTGGAGATACAGCAAAGGTTCTGATCTGAGTATTCACTGGGCTCAGATACAACCTTATAGGAAATAAAGTATGTCGGCTTAAATTTGTTGGTTCCCTGGTCATGTTCGATCATCACCATCACTTGCAGTGCTGCTAATTCTTCCAGGTGTTGGTAGATGACTGCTAGGTCCCATCCTTGTTCTGAAGAACCAATAACAGTCATACATGGTATAGATGTCCAGGAAGGACCGTAATCACAGAAGATAGCCTGCTAATGGCGCCACGAGGAAAGGCAAATAAACCATGGCACAGTGCACATGCCACACGCCAAAGATTAGCAAAGTAATTAGCGCCATCTTCCGTTCAAAACAGATGATTACAATACCAGTCATAATCTAAAAATATTAGACAATGAACAGGACGAAACATGATAAAAGCCCTGCAGCGAGCAGGAACAAGGTCACACAAAGAACAAACGTGATAATTATAGCTGATCTTCATCACGAAAACATGCTTATATAATGCTGACCCCCTAAAACCCCAATTTTATATAGTAAAACTGGGGTTTACAGGGGTATACATTATTTTTTTTACTTCTGCTCAAAAACATAGATTGTGGGTACTCGTTAGAACCGCCTCACCGAGGCGGTTCTAACGAGTACCCACAATCTATATTTTGAGTAGAAATGTGAAACATATCAGAATTTGTATTCATTTTTGGTGGTAAAATTTTCAGTATAGGCCCTATTTAAATAGACATGTTTTTCGTAACGTGCGAGGCTACTGTAGCTCTTGAACTGCTTTGCTATACGTTTTCACTATTTTCCGAAGGCACAAACAACTTCTCTGTTATGACCACAGTATGTTAAATGTTCTTGAACAGTACTCTCTCAAGAATCGGGTGGTTTGCTGAAGTCCTTAGGGGAAATTCTCCGTGTGTCTTAATAAAGTTTCTTCTGTCCATCTTCGGAACGTGTTCAACTATCAAGCTGCCCGATCATCTGGCATATGGTCCCATGCCCAACTCATTAAACCGTGTGCGCTTCAGGAGATTTCAGGCCTCTTCGGGATTTCTCAGTCTAGAATCTGCATTGTGACTTGATTTTAGCAGCTTCATTCGATACCTACTGTGCGAAAGGTTATGCCTTGGTAGACTGCCGTTTGTGCTTCTAAGGTAAATGAATTTATCGCTTACGTGCAAGTTCTCACCTTCCACTCAAATTGTAGATTCAGTAAATAGCTTCAGTGCACCATCTGCTCTACCATCTCGGTCTTGTATTGCATTTATGATGAGGGCTTAGTTGTGACAGGCCTGTGAAACACTATCTAAACTTCCTTTCATCTTTGGTTTAGTTTGGGCATTTTTCCACGTAATCAGCAATAGAGAGGCGCTTCTACTTTTCTGTCTGCACATTGGTTTCAATCTGTCATCAAATTTACATCTTATACGTAGTCCATTCTCACAACCCTGAAAATCATCTATAAGTATGGTAGAAAGGTTATGCTTATTAGAAATGTTGATATCACACAGTCCGCCATTGGTCACATGGAAAGGGTCAGCGATTTCATTCCATTCTGTACACGAGTAGGCCTTATAAATATATCACCTAATCATTGCAATGTATTTGACGAAGCAAACAAGTTTTGCCATAATCTTCAAGAGCCCTCACACCAACGTATCCTTTGGTCAGATCGGCGAATGTCATATAAGGTACACATTCTGTTCCTGACATTTCTCTCCAAGTTAATATGCCGCGAAGATTAGAAATGATACATATTACAGAAATGTAAATTGCAAATAGGTTTATTTCTGACGATATATGGAAAAAATATAGTGAAGATATCCAGGAAATGCCTTAATCACGGAAGTACAGCCTTCCCGAGGTATCAACAGAAGGACAGATGAGGAACAAATGATGAAAAAACTAACGCCACATATGAAACAAGCGACGCACAAACAAACAAGAACTGCAGTTGAGGAACCATCTTGGAACAGTCAGTTGGAAAACTACTGGCGAGATGCTTAAACCAATTGTACTCGCACACAACCTCGCAAATTTTCCAATGATTATAATGTTCACTTATGTCCTATTGAAACCCTCATTGGTCTAGTGTTGTATTAATTGGAAGTCTTAAGCATTACAAAAATGATTTCGATTTTAGTCAGTCACGTGCAACAACCTTCAACTAAATTAAGGTATTTAAGGTAGTTTAGATACGAGTTAGTGTGTGTTTAGGCCCAAATGCGACAGATCTTCTTGCGCGGCTTGTGATCGGCTATTAGAGATTATCTGTAAATAAACTGACAGGTCTGTGTCCAGCTAGCATTCATTATAAATCTACAGCGGGCCCTTATCGGCCCGCCAGCTACCCTGACGGGCCGATAACGGCCCATTGTAGATTTATAAAGAATGCGTACTGGGTGGTCAGGCTCGCCGTTGTTATATCAGTGTTGTTGATGTTGTTGTTGTTTTGTGTTGTTGTTTTTTTGTCTCTCTCTCTCTCTCTCTCTCTCTCTCTCTCTCTCTCTCTCTCTAACTTGGTATGTTTGTTGTCGCGTTCACGTCTTAGTTTCTAAAAAACATTAATAGAGCCTTGCTAACTGTTCTAAGATGGTTCCTCTGTTGCAGTTCTTCATTGTTGGTGCGCCCGTGGTTTTATATTTGGCGTTTTCATTTTTTTTTTTTTTTTTTTTTTTTTTTTTTTTTTAGGGGGTGGTGTCATTGTTTGCTCCTTATGGTCTTTTGATGCCCCTCGAAAAGGCTGTGCTTCATGATTGTGGCACCTCCATTTGTGGTTTCCCGTATGCTTTTCTAAACACTAGACCCCTTCTGAAAAGGCGTCTACTCTAAAAGGACAGCCTTTTCTCCCCTTTTGAACAAATTATTTCCTTTTAGAGTGAACTCCTTTTCAGAAGGGAGCTCTACAATTTGGAAAGACATGCCTCCTCCAAAAGTGTATCAGTTCCCCTTAATTGATAGTTTAAGAATTTATTGTGACATATGTTGATCTGTCTGTTCAAGATTTCAGGTATGAGTTTTTGTGGAATGTTGGTTTTGATATTTGTATACTTGTCTGGTCATTTGTGGATGTATACAACCCCTATATTATTCCATTTTCTAATTCGTTGGACCGTCACAATAACTGTCTTCCGGGAAATCAATGAAATAAAAAAGAAAGTTTTTAATACATAGGCCTAGCCATGCGGAAACGTCTTCGTGCAGTCTGATCAGGGTCTTCGCTATCCGTTAACAGAATTATTGGGCACTATATAATGTATCAATGGAAAGGAAATGCCTGGATGAGACTGAACATGCGCAATATGAATCTGAAAATACATTTTGCGCATGTACGAAGACACCTTTTCGCTTGATGTGGCCCATATACGAATAACACTGCCTGTGAGAAATTCGAGACTTATGGACGTACAACCAACTGTAGTATATAGTAACTTTCTTCTTTTGATGAAACAAAATCAACCAAAAAGTACTTAAATTTGATATCGGAACTGTAATAACAACTGAGCAACTTCTTTCCCTTCAGAGTAGACTCATTTTGGCCACGCCAAGTGAAAATGGGTCTTCGAACATGCGCAAATTGCAAGGCTCCAGATTTAGCCTGCGCATGCAAAAAATCTCATCCCGGCATTTTCTCTTCATTGATACATTCTATAGTGCCAAATGTTAATGTTTATCATACTTAATCCTGGGTGAATTAGTCTTACCCAAGGGACATTATTGTTTTCTGCTGCTTCCTTTACATGAGTTACGTAATTTGATACATTGTGACGGCATGGCGTCATAGCAACGACGTTACTTTTATGCTATTTGAATGTGTATGGCGTTGCTGTTAACCAACATACTGCAATCAATATTTAGAGTTTAGCTGGAATTAGTTGGAAATGATTAAGTTAGCATGTTGCGGCCTATTTTAGAATGAGCTTGATGTGCAGGAAAATAAACAGGAAGCCACAAGAGTATTCTACCTTGACAGAAAATGGCGAAAAAATATTTTTATAGTAGACTCTTTTCAGAAGGAGCTGGTGTGCAAGAAATAAACAGTCAGTCGCGGAGTTAATATGTAAATCGGTGAATGTTTACTGTCGTGTCAATTTAATTTTATTATTGGACTAATCCAGGGTCAAGGTAAAGCAGATAATTTGGGGAAACTTTCGACACTCGGTATTTTCCGGTATATCTGCTCTGTTTGACTGAGATAGTATACACTTTTGCTCGCGTTTTGAAGCGTATTGAGTTTAAGTGGTTACGTGTAGTTTGATTTGAGAAGTTTCAAGGCCAGAAGTTCAACCCTCTTATATTAATCACTTTTTTTTCTTATTTATTTATTTTACTCCATGTGTGCTCGGTTTTTTTTTTCTATTGGCGTTATTGTTTTGATCCCGTTTACAATTAAGGAAAAGGGGAGGAAAAAAGTAAATTCCTATTAAATACGATTTGTAAAATATACCAGTCTAACTAAAATACCAACGCCTACAAAATTGACCTCTTGGCGGTAACATGGAATAAGTAAGACGAATGCTATCTCATACATGTATCAATACAGTCGACTCACGTTATCTCGAATTCCAAGGGACTCACTGAAACACTTCGAGATATCCGTACTTCGACATATCAGAGTTGAGAGAGTGAGGAAAACAATAAATTGAACAGCCACATTTAACAAATGAATATGTAATTTGACTCCTGAAGTTAGAAATATATATATATATATATATATATATATATATATATATATATATATATATAATGTGGAAAAGAGGAGAAATTGCTCCTGAGGAGCAATTTCTCCTCTTTTCCACATTATTTTGTTACCTGTTGTCATAGTTTCATGTTAAAACAGGAAGCAGATTTTCACTTCGAGATAAGCGGTAATTCGAAATAAGTGAGTTCGAGATAACGAAGTTTGACTGTATTTTCCTATGCAAGAAGATGGATCTTCCTGAACATGTTCTGTATTTTCCCTGTAAGATTGCCTGTTCTTTGTCTAAACAATAGCACAACAAAACACATTAAAATGAGGAAACGAAAAAAAAAATGAATAAAACGACATAATGCACTTGCAAAAAACCATATCCTGATGAGATGCTTTGAGTATTTATGCCTTCTGGTCTCTACACACTTTGAAATCCCAACTACATCAATCAAAGGTCGCGGTCATATTGAGTGGCTGTTGTAGGGCCGTAATAATAGTTGATCTTACGAATGTAGCATTCTATAGGTTTTCCTATACCCCGCTTCAAACGACCTTTAAAAAAAGGTAAGAGAAAAGTCCAGGGAGTGCCACAATCACAAACCGCAGCCCTTCCCAGACACCAAGAGGAAGAGGAAACAGACAAAACCAAAAAAAACGCAAATCGAACAAACGTATGAAAAGCACTAAGATTAGCTCTTTCTTCCCCAAGCGAGGTAATCGCAATGCTAAAAGGACTGAAAAACAGAAGAACAAAATAAAACAAGGTAAGACATAAAACAAATCGCCTCGTAGAATAAACCACAAAGCAACAAAGAGTAAGACTAACACAGGGACCATCGCTTTAGTACGGTCAGTAGAATAAACCAACGCGGGGTTTAAAACACTTTTACAGCTAGCCAACTTCACCCTGGGTCCCGATGCTACTCTTAGTACAGAAATACATAAAAATTCGGTTATTATAAAGGCTCCCAACTCAGTCAATGCATCAAAGCGAAAACATAAAAATCAAATTAATCACAATGATAAACAAAGACGAGTACTCATGGCTAATCCTACTGTATGCCAGAGTAAATGAAAACCAATAGTTGAACCACGGCGGGCCAAGCCAAAGACATATCGTCAAGCCCCAACCCTATTCATACTGGGTGGATGTAGAGACTGATCTGAGTCTTTCCTGACCGTTCCAAGGCAGTTCCTCTCTTGCAGTTCTTCTTTGTTTGTGCGTCAGTGGTTTCGTGTGTGGTGCTTGTTCTGTCATTATTTGCCTCGGGACGGTCAGTAGGAAAACTATCGCTGGGGATGTTTGTAATTCAACCAGTTTTATCTCCAAATGCAGCTCTAAATATTGTAATAATACAAACAAAGAAAACAGAAATGAGCCAGCCAACGATAGAACCTACAATAAAACCTGTGTGACCTGGAAAGACTCAGATTTATTCTTCACCTCATCTTCATTTGATACCTCGATAACTGCGCTTTATGATTGTAACATATTCTGTGTATCTTCACTTATGCATTGCTTTACTTCGATACATTCTATACCCAGCTAGCATTCTACGTAAATCTACATCGGGTCGTCATCGGCCCGTCAGCTTCCCTGACGGGCCGATGACGGCCTGATATAGATTTACGTAGAATGCTGACTGGGTAGTGTCCAAAGATTTTGCATGCGCGAATGCCCAGGTCGTACTGCGCCGATATGCAATAGATCCTAAAAGGAATGCAAACTGATTCAGGATCTTATCTAAACTTATTCCCAGAAGGCACATTTTCACATGGCAGGCCTCAAACCTAATTACTGAAAATCTTCCTACCAACAAAACAAAAGTTGTATGCCTTTCTAAGAGATGCTGATGACAAATTACGAAGGAAAATTGAAATCGACCATGTGCTTAAGTTGGCCGAACAGTGGCATATATCCTTCTGGTTATCAGATGATATTGTCAGATTATTTTATCGTGTTTTTGTAAAAATCCACTCATGTTGAATGCAATATCCTTTCCTTCAGTATATTTTCTCTCTATTTACTACAGGGTTTATAGGTAAGCATAAACAAATGAGCCGCAACGTCAGAAAACGTACCATCGGACATGTGCGTCCAATGAAGATTCAGATCAGCCTACGCATTCGTGCAGTCTGATCAGAATCTTCACTGGGCACATTTTGGATAGCCAAGGAAGCAAAGTTTCTTCATGCGAACAACGGAGACTCTGATTAGACTGTGCGGATGCGCAGGCTGATTTGAGTCTTCGTTGGGCGCAGCTGTCAGAAGGTACGTTTTCTCACATTGCGGTTCCTTGAGAAAAACGGATCAATCAATACGGTTGACATTAACGGAGTTGTTCACGTCAGGAACAGCTTTATTAGTTGTAATATACATTTACGACGGTTTTCTTTCTAACGTTGCGGTCTTGATTCTCCACTAATATTTGGACCGCACCTTGCGAAAATGTGTCTTTGTGCATATGCGGACAGCAAAGTCCCAAATCAGCCTAGACATCAGTGCACATAAAATCCGACAATTCATGTAGTAACTTAGAAAGTATTTTTGTTAGACCACCAACTAAAAGGGGGAAAAGCCTATTATTTGCTAAACAATATGGAATAACGGTACCGTTTGTTTGTTAACCTTTAACCGGATTACCATAACTGAGCTGGGCACTGTATTTCCTACGAGATTTCATCGCGCCCAGCAAAGACACAGAGTCTTTGCAGGGTAATTAAGCCGAACAGTGAAGACGTTGATCAGCCTGCGCAAAATCTGATCTGATTTTTTCGCTTGCCTCACATGCCCTTTGTAAGAAATGCTGTGGTG
This sequence comes from Anodontia alba, assembly GCA_964016985.1. Taxonomy (NCBI): domain Eukaryota; kingdom Metazoa; phylum Mollusca; class Bivalvia; order Lucinida; family Lucinidae; genus Anodontia; species Anodontia alba. Next base: position 37,791,390 of record OZ024831.1, on the reverse strand, counting down.
CGCTAAATTCTATTGATATGAGCGCAGATGCACATGAAACAGTATGTCGAATTACAGTCTCCCCGAGGCACTAAAAGGAGAGAATAGGAATAAACAATGACAATGCATCCACATATGAAACTACCGACACACGAGCAAAGAGGCTATGTAGCAGAAGAACCGCCTTAGAACAGTCGGTAGAAAAAAATACTGGATACGTTTTAACATTGGAGACTATTTTTAACATAGTTTTTCGTATTGCGAATAGAAACGCCATTTTATTATACCCCAAACTTCAAAAATATTGGAGAAGCGTATTGCTTCTGGTTCGTTCGTCCGTGCGTCCGTGCGCGCGTTACGCTTTTATATGCATAGCATAACTTCTGGACCCTGCATGCTAGGATTTTGAATTTTCGTATATGGATTCCTCATGACATAATAGCTGATACGTATTTTTTCTTATCAGGATTATGCCCCTTTTCTGAGTTACAGCTCTTTGAAAAAAATTTAATGAGTTGTGGCCCGTTAGGAGTATACTACTCACGTTGTCAATTTGTTTTTTCTTTTCTGTCGGAGTTTCCATGGCGGGGTAATGCCCCTTTTCAAACTAAGACCAATCAAAATCTTGTAAACAAAATATCTAAGGACCCACTTGAGTTAGGCTCATGAAAGTTTGCAAGCAGTTTGGAACCAAGGTGTAGATGACCTGATCAAATGTTGGTCGGAGTTATGTTCCTTTTCAAATTGTCTTTTTGTGTCTGGGGGCATAGTGTTTTGCAAACACATTTCTAGTTCAATTTGTTTTAGGAGACAAAATGAATTAAATATAAATTTTATTTTCTGTGAAAAAGACGAAAAGTATCATTAATTTGGCATCTGCTGATTTTGTCTACAGAAGTGTTCAACGTTAACTAAAGGGTTATTGGCATACAGTGCAGACCCAGATCAGACGCCGCAGAACGCGGCGTCTGATCAGGGTCTCCACTGTTTGCAAATAGTTTAAACATTTTTCTCTCAGAATATCTAAATCACATAGCCTTACATACCTAAAATCAAAATTAGAATGTTCCAATATATAGTGTAGGGTAGTTCATTCAGCCTACAATGGGTTAATATGAGCCGGGCACAGCATTTTCTACAAGAGTGCATGTGAGATCAGCTTGCACATTCGCGCAGTTTGATCAAAGTCTTTGCAGAACACTCTGTATGTAGCCAAGGACTCAAAGCGTTTTAAGGCGGACAGCGAAGACTCTGCGATGATCAGTCTGTGCGCTCATGCAATCTTGTAGGAAATACCCCGGCTCATATGTATATGGGACGCAGCACGTCATGGGTGGCCTCCTTACATCTAAATTAGGGAGAATGGATAAGGTCCCTTGTTAAAATCCCCCGCTGTGGATAAATTTATTTAGGGACTAAATATTTGATCAATTAGTGATTGATCATCACAAAATATAAGATAATATTAGTAGTTTCTGTTTGAAAGCTTATTCGTTTTGCAACGTATCTATGCCTGAAATTTGCACACACACACACACACACACACACACACACACACACACACACAAACACACACACACACACCATTTAAATGACTGAAACAGGGCTTAAAGTTTCACTACCCTAGACAATTGTGGCTCACAACTCCCACAGGAAATCCATATGGTGTTGTCATTTCATTTCTTCTGTTTGGACACAAAGTGTTAAATTAGCAAAGATGTCATGTTTAGCAAAGCTCTTTTTGTAGCGCAGCAAAACAGCTAAACATAAAATTATAAACATACAACATTTGTTGGCTATGTAGCGAAACGCTTTCCAGGTGCAGCAGTAAACTTTTTCTACAGATAGATACGTATAGCTGAAGTCGTAATCATATTAAATGAAGTTTGCATACCACAGAAAGAAGTAACGACAGTACTTAATGTCAAGATAAAAGGTCGTAAGCAAAATCGGAAGCATACGGTAATCAGACAAAATATAAAGAAGTTGATTTTCCACTACATACATTGCCCAGTTCACAGCATATAACTAAGATTGCATATAAGAAGAATTATAGACATACCGTATTCGACCTAATTACCGCACCGTGCGCTTAGGTTTTTCAAAACTACTGAGAAAACAAAGATAGCGACAGACTTGTCTAATGATATTTATGCGGTTTCTTTTCTGATTTTCTTTATAAAAGCATATGTTGTGGGTACTCATTTGAATTGCATCGATAAGTCGATGCAATTCAAATGAGTACCGACAACATATGCCTTTATAAAGAAGTAGCGAGAAAATACACTTCCTGTAATCTGAAGCCAACGGAATTGCTTAACTGCGCGCTTATAGGGGTATGTGCGGTAATTGGGTCGAATACGGTAATATAATTACTGTGCGACATAATATAAATGTTTATTGACAGAAGTTAATGATAAATGCGCATAATATAAAGAAAAATGCACAAAACACCGTATTCGACCTAATTACCGCACTGTGCGCTTATGTTTTTCAAACTTACAGGACACACTCATTTGTGGTCAAATATGTATCTATCTACTAAGGATACACTATAAAAAAGATCAGAAAAGGACTTATTTAATGATGACTGTGCGATGTTTTCTGACTTTCTTTACAAAGGCATATGTTGTAGGTACTCATTTGAATTGCATCGACTTGTCGATGCAATTCAAATGAGTACCCACAACATATGCCTTTGTAAAGAAGTAAAGAAAAAAAGTACACTGGTTGTAATCTGAAGACTACGGAATTTCTTGACTGTGCGCTTATAGGGGTATGTGCGGTAATTAGGTCGAATACGGTAGTTACAAATTGACATCATATGAAGCGAAATGCACAGCTTGGAATGATAAAATGTCACCATATGAAGAAGTATTGACATCACATAATGAACAGTAGACATCATACCAAGAAATAATGATATCATATCATACGTTTGCTCAACGTTCCATACCCCACTAATGGTTTTACTACTAACCGTTTGATGGGTCCTGTCTGGCATTCTGATCATCTTGCTGCGGGGAAGGGAGGGGAGGGGGCTGGTTGTTTTCCTTTTGACCGCCTTATAACGTATGTGCCCTCTGGCGTATTATGTTTTCATATTCCTCTTCGTACCACTGGTTGACCATGTTCTGAGATTGTAGCTCTTCCTAAACATCTTATACACTACATGTATTTGTTATTAGTAAAACTAGATTTAAGCATCCCCGCCCCGCCCTTTCCCAGCTCGGGACATGACTGAGACCTGTTAGGAAGAATGCAATATGACGGACACCAGGGATGAAGGGAGTACTAAGGAAAGGTACTCGAGTAAGTACTGAATACTTACAGTTTTGAAAGTACTTGAGAGTAAGTACTGAGTTACCTGTTTTAGATCACCTGAGCACGAAGTGCTAAAGGTGAGCTGTTGTGATCGGTCAATGTCCGCTGTCCGGTTTCAGTCATGCGGCGTCAACAATTGGCTTTAAATCACTACTCCTACTACACCACTAGGCCAATCGACTCGACACTTGGTAGGAAGTATCGGGCGACTTGTAGCTCAAAAAAGTAAAATCAGTTTGATCAGAAATCGAAGATGGCCGGCACGGCCGCCGTCTGGAATTATTATTTTTCCGTTCTTTTGAACCAAAGGCCAGTTGACACGAAAGTTGGTGGGAAGTGTCGGGGCAACTTGTAGATCTCCTGAAGCGAAACGCCAGTTGACTCGAAACTTGGAGGAAATATCATGGCAACTTGTCGATTCAAAACAGTTAAAATCTTTCCGATCAAAAATCCAAGATGGCCACCATTGCAGCAATCTTGAAAATCTATTTAGCGCTTCTCCTGAACCGAAATGTCAATGATTCGAAACTTAGTAGGAAATATCAGGGCAACTTGTTGATCAAAAATGGCTACAGTTGTTCCGATTTGAAATCCAAGGCGGCCGCCACGGCCGTCATTTTGAAAATCTACTTTTTCTCCTGAACTGAATGGCCAACAGACTCGACATTTTGTAGGCGGTATCAGGGCAACCTGAAGATCAAAATCAGCGCAAATCGTTCCTATCGGATGTCCAAAATGGCTGCCATTTCCACCATCTTGAGAATCTGTTTTGCGCTTCTTCTCGTGGACCAAAAGTTCAATTGACTCAAAATTTGGTAGGAAGTATAGGGGCAACTTATAGTATCTAAAACCTTTGCGACTGGAAAAACAGGATGGCCGCTATCTTGAAACTCTATTTTGAGTTTCTTCGGAACCGAAAGGCGAATTAAAACTTGTATGATAAGAATCAGGTGAGCGATACAGGGTCATTTTGGTCCGCCTGTATAAGTACTGAGTACTTTACAAACGTACTCATCAGTTCTTCTGAGTACTATAAATTATGCAATAAAAATTTAAGATAAAAGTCAAGTTTAATGATAAATAGTTTAGAAATATTTACAGTATTTTTAAGCACATACATAGTCGTGACATCTAAGAAGCTTTGTGTCAAGTTTCTATTGATAAACATGAAACTAACTTCGTTAGATATTAAACGAGAAGTTTCCTTAATTTAATGCGCTTTGATTCACCCGAACCATTTCAAAGATTATTTTCTAGATGACTTTATACAGTCACTGTCTTTCACAAGTTCTTCAAAGTTTTCAACAGTTACTGATTCGGACACTTCATTCAGAGGACTGTTACACCTTATCATCATCGCTCTTTCAAATGTTTCAGCCTTTAACCTACATTTGTCTGGTCTGAATACCTTGCCACCAATAATTAACAGTCTACATTCATTGTTGTTGTCAGACTTGTGCATCACGAAAACATGCCTATACAATTTTAACCCCCTTAAACCCCACTTTTATATAGTAAAACTGGGGTTTACAGGGGTATACATTATTTTTCTTATTTCTGCTCTAGGCGCTTCTAACGAGTACCCACAATCTATGTTTGGATAAGAAATATGTAAAATATAGGATTTTTTATCTGAAAATTTTCATTTTTTTTTTGGTGGTAAAATTTTCGATATATTTGAATAGGCGTGTTTTCGTAATGGACCTTAGGATGGCCAGTGTATCTATACCATCTTATGAGCAGCAGCGGTTGTGAAAATATAACAATAGCTAGCTAATCTAAAACGTTATTGCTCCTGGGCAATTACCCAGCTGGCACATGACGTTTGTACAACGTCGCATCAACATCGATGCAACGTCGTAACGTTGTATCGACGTTCAATCGACGTTGTCTCAACGTTGCGTGCACGCTGGGTATTTGCATAATTAGACCAAAAAACGTTGTGGCCACACTGTCTTGTTAAATGACAAACTACAACCTTTCTAAATATTTGGACATCTGATTGAAGTTTTACCGTAAAAAAATACTCAGCAGGACTTATAAAGTACTCATAAGATAGAGGATTTTGCTTCAGTACTCGACTTTCGCTCAGTTCCGTGTACAGCTAACATCACGAAAACACGCATAAATAACTTGACTCTCTTAAACTCCACTTTAATATAGTACAACATGGTTTACTGGGGTATACATTATTTTTCTTATTTTGCTTTAAAGCATAGATTGTGGGTACTCGTTAGAACCGACTCGCCGAGGCTTCTAACGAGTACCAACAATCTATTTTTTGAGCAGAAATATGAAAAATATCAGAATTTTTTATCTGAAAATTTTCCTTTTTTTGGTTGTAAAATTTTCATTATATTTGAATAGGCATGTTTTCGTAATGGTACTGAAAAAGTGGTACTCGAGTAAGTACAAGTACAGGTATAAGATAAGTATTCGTATGAGTTCTCCATACCTGACTGACTGTATGGGATTACAACAGAACATAAACGAGCAATAAATAATAATGGTCTTTCTATTTGTTGTTTACTATTTGCTTTTCTGGAAATTAACTGCAGGGAAATAACTGCTGGTATTATTTCTCGAGAAAGGCGAAAGAGTACGAGGGATGTTCGAAATGAATTGCTTTTTTCTATCTGGAGACTTCAAATTTCAAGTTAGCCCAAAAGTACTCATTTCATGCCCTCGAAGTACTCCCCGTGGCTAGAAATGCAAAGTTTCAGCCGATGTATCCACTTCTTGAAGGCGTCACGGTACGCTGATTTGGGCACAGTAATAAGGTACTGATGAATGGCAGATCCAAGTGCCTGTCGGGACTGGTATTTCCGCCCAGCAAGGAATGCTTTCAATTTCGGAAACAAAAAGAAATCACATAGGGTAAGGTCTGGGGAATACGGGGGGTGAGGCAAAACAGTTACTTTTTCTTTCTTCAAAAACGCCGTAACTATTGCGGAGGTATGAGCTGGGGCATTGTCATGTAGAAGACGGACATGTTTAAAACCAGTGGCAGGGCGTCGTTTCTGATAAATCTTTTTCAGTTTCTTCAGTACTACGTCTTTGTAGTACTTTCCGGTGATGCTTTTGCCCTTTTTCACTGGCACTTTTATTGCGACTCCTTCACCAGAGAAGAAGATTGCATACAAAACCTTCTTTGTACTCAAAGAACGTTTGGCAATTATTGCGCGTTTGCTGTGTTTAGTGGCCCAGATCTTATTGCTAACCTTTCTGACGGGCTCAAAATAATGGACCCAGGTTTCATCACCTGTGACGACATTGGCAAACTGCTTTTTGTCATATTTTGGAAACATTTGAAGCAGCTTTTTGGCCACTTTAACCCGTTGCCTCTTTTGCTCGTCAGTCAACAGATGTGGCACCCATCTAGCAGAAATCTTTCTGACTTTCAAATGCTTCTTCAAAATAAGGTGAACCGTTGAAAGTGATATGCCTACCTTTCGTGCAATATCACGAACTGTAAATCTGGCATCTCCTTCAATGATTTCCTTTATTTTGGAAACGATTTCTTTACGAGATGCAGATTTTGGCCTACCTGATTTCGGTGCATTTTTGATGGACACCAGACTCAAATTTCTTTTTCCACCGCCGAACTGTGTCATAAGACACACAAGAAGGTCCAAAAGCAGTAGAAATTTCAGTCATCAGCTTCTTCAAAGAACAACCAAGTTTTGAGCGAGCTTTGATGTAAGCCCGTATTTCATCTTTTTTGTCGACGCTTCTACCAACCATTTTTACTGCAGTGGTCAATGACTGCGTGTATTCAAATGGCAAATTTTATGTCTTACACTTAGTCTAACATGTACATTTATACACCATTATGTAGATATTGAATAACCCTATACAGGTATGTATTGGTTTTTATCGTGCCCCACATGGATATCGAGCTAGAGGACAATAAGCAATTCATTTCGAACATCCCTCGTATATCAAACGTAAAGAACATGCCAGAAAAATTTAGCACGCCAATTCTGTAGAAAATTGAGTCTAATGTATGGATGCCGAACTATTAAAATCGGCACACGAAAAAGGGACTTTATGCTTTCCCGGTTTGTGGTTCTTCAAAAGCCCTATTTGGGCTACAGACAAGGTGGTTTGCCTGAAGCGTCCTCTAGGTCTCAACTATATGTCTGCGAACTCCAAAGGCTCTGGTGAGTCTGCACTTATGCGCTGGCTCGTCTGAGCCTTTTTCTGGCCGCCTATTTTATAAGTACCCTTTCCTCATGTGCTGACTTATATTAGGAAGCCGCGAGTTATGCACACGCTCCTGTGGCCGGCCTCGGTGGCTCAGTCGGATGACCAGGATGGTGACCAGGAGGTCACGGGTTCGATCCCCGCCGGGTCCGGCGTCCGGCAGCATTCTTTTGTGTACGTAGATTGATCATGAAATATTTTCTACGGTCATTCCCTCCCTTCCGCTGTTTCAAGAAGGGCAGTTGTCAGTTTTTGACTAACGAATGTGCCCAAAAGTACTGGCTGACCGCAGGTGACAAAATAAATAGAAAATACACAAATAGTCAAATAGTGACAGGGCGGTTTTCTTGTGTGGATTCACTGTAATTTGTCGCAAAACGGTATAAATGATGTTAATATCTGGTATGACTGCCATTACGTCTAGTAACTTCTAGCATATGTCACCGCAAGGAATTTACGTAATGTTGGATAACATGTGCAGGAATATTATTCCTTTTCATTTGTCAGGTGTTCCATAGTAAAGTGCTAACGGCACATCGTGGCCCCACTCTGCTACTTGTGTATTTTTTTTTTTTTTTTTTTTTTTTTTTTTTTTTGTTATTTTGACCCCTGCTGCGCATTCCCGTCGTAACTTTTAAAAAGTTCAAACAATAACATAATATTATTGGTTAGTATGGTAATTGAATATACTAAAATTCGATACTACACATGATAATATTTCTTACTTGGATTTTCAGATAATTAACAAGTAAAGAGTGCAAACTACATACTTCACTAACTTTCATTTGATATACAACAAAGCAGAATGGAATAAAAAGTGATGGCCATTAAAGGATGACCAGTGGCACACAAAGCTCCAGATAAGAGAGGGCAACCACATAATACAGTCGACTCTCGTTATCTCGAATTCCAAGGACTCTCTGAAATACTTCGAGATATCCGTACCTCGACATATCAGATTTGCAGAACTGCGTAAAAAAATAATTCGATTAACCACATTTAACAAATATATGTGTAATTGGACCCTTTAAGTTAGATATATTGAAAATATTGTGGAAAAGAGGAGAAATTGCTTAGGAGCAATTTCTCCTCTTTTCCACAATATTTTTTCACATGTTGTTAGATTTTCATGTTTAGGCAGGGAACAGATTTTCACTTCGAGATAAGCGGTTATTCGAGATAAGCGAGTTCGAGATAACGGGAGTCAACTGTATTTGTTTGTCTTATTGTTTAACGACAACAAATGCTGTGGACACTCACTAAAAGCGCCTCGCCTTCTAGTGGGGACCCATAACATATTTTTCTTGGAAAATTAAGAAAATATCAGTACTTTTCGGTTAAAAACAAAAATGCCTTATCTGGAGCTATTGGTGTATGGTTGAATTTATCCTTACAATGCATTTGTACACTGGCTGAGTTTGGCCTTCGTAGTCTGTTGATGGCGTAACAGACTCCTCTCCTTGAATATCATACTAACACCTAGTTTGCGGAAACAGTTACACTTTCGGGGGAGGCAACTCTGATCAAAAATAATTTGCATCCTTTCAGAAAAGGAATATGCGCTAAAAGGGACGAATTTAGTCCCAGGAATCTACTCTAAAAGGGAAGAATTTGCTGTACATGGGTGCAGCCCTTTCCTTTGAATGTACATCCCTTCTCTGGAGGGTCTTAGTATGCGGAAAGGCAAATCGTAAAAATATAAATGAATAAAAATCTTACCTGTTACCTTTTGAAAATAGAACACACATAGAACGAAAATCGTAGACTCGGTATAATAAAGTCTTCATACACAGCTATGTAGTTTGCCAGGGTGTAAACGCCTTTTAGCACAAGCTTAAGCGGTAGTCGATTTTCAAAGACACCAGGGTCCAGTTGTTCAAAACTAACGATGTCTTTAGTTAACGTATCGTTAAAACTTTGATCATTAAATATGGCATATATGCTAATAGTTGTGCTGAAAACAAAAATGTGAGTAGCTTGTACATTTGCAAAAGCTACTCACATTTTTCAGCAAAAATACATGTGAAGTAGATATTGTACTTACAAGAACAGTTAATATTTTGGACACTAACGAGCTCGTTAAGCTAACGATGCTTTGAACAACTGGGTCCAGAATGTGCTCAATGATTCCATAGGAAACAAATGAGTTAGCGCACCTACAATAAGACCTGTGTGACCAGCAATGACTCAGATCAGCCTGTACATCCACCAGTATAGCAATGACTCTTGTTCATTCCTTTTTGGATAGCTCGGAAGCTCTAGAAGTCATACGCGATCAGTGAAGACTCTGATTAGACTGCGCGGATGCGCAGGCTGGTCTGAGTCTTCACTTGTCACACAAGTCTTCTTGTAGGTTTTGTTGCGCAAAAGTCATCTGCACTAGGGTATAGTACGGAGGAACGTTTTACGGCCACCACACGGCACTTAACACCAGCTACAATGAAGTTCAAATAAAAATCTTACAGATTGCAAATGGTGTCTCCCTTGTAAAAATAATATAAAATATACTATGCGTATCCACTCCCCTTATGCGCTCAGTGCAAGAACATAATTCGAGGGTTGAGCGTAAGACTGGCGTAAGTCAGATGGTTGTTTTTCCCCAAACCTAATCTCCTCACCATGAAGGCGTTATGAAGATCACAACATTTCTTTCTGTAAACAATGAAAACTTAGGTGTCATTGCTCGTGTGAGCAATGACACCTAAATTTGCATTGTTTACAAAGGGGTCCAAGTTGCCCCTAAACAAAGGTTTCAAAAATATGTTTGAGTTACTATAGTCTTGCGCTCAACCCTCGATATAGGCTGAAGAAAATAAAAACATTCAAAGACCTGTGGAAAGCAGCAAATATATACCAGCGAATAACAGGATTTTCGGCACATTCCTGATTGCTTCTATAGCAAAATCATTAGACATTGAAGTATCCAACAACGATCAGCAAATGCTGTGCTGACACTGCTTAAGGATTTCGCTTAAGGATTTCGCTGCTTATATTTTCAGTTTTGCTTGACCATCACTCAAATATTATTACCAGTTTTGGTTCAAGTTTTGCTGCGTCGAAGCACGATGAAACGCAAGCTTAACGCTTAGCACTCTGGGTAAATGTTCTAGCAGACGACATTTGAACTATATTTTTTATTGTTTCTCTACAGAAAACGGAGATAATTTGCATGAAGTGTCAAATGTCAAATCCTGTTTTCTGGAAAATATAAGAAAAAAGCATCTTCAATTCGTCGTCAGCTGAATTAGCCCAGAGAATGGTAAAGATTAAATATACAATGTATATCTGACCCACTGTGACTGTAGCGTTTGTCCTCCAAATTCCATTTATGGAAAGCAGGTTTAACTCTTTCATTGCCACAGGCGACAATGACAGGCTTTTTGCAAACAGCAAAGATCCAGATGAAACGTCTTTCAACTTTACATATAACCGTCTTTCCAAACGATGGTTTGTGAAAATAAAAAAGCAGACGACAAATGTTGTCTGAATTTGGCGCCTAAAGAGTTAATGGGAACTGATACCTTTTTAACCCATCTATGTCGAATGGACTCTTCTTCCTTAACTCTTTGGATAGTTCATTACCTATATCAAGGGTAAGTTTTTATTTTTTACTATGTTTAACAGAAATCTTTTTATTTAATGGAAACAGTATAAACCCTGATCAGACGCCGTGTTCTGATAGGGTCTACACTGTTTGCAAATTTCCCTTTTGTGGGACGCTAGGCATAAATGGGTTAAGGGAGAAAACTATGCCAAAACTGTTCTGCTTCCCTTCTCAGAAGGGATTATCCTTGGGAGCAATTTCTTTCCTTGCAGAGAAGTCCCCATGCCAAAAGTCATAAAAACAGACAGCAAATCACAAAAGCTGGCTGCCTTGTATAAGACAGAGAAACATTTCATCCAGAACATCTAGTCCCTTTAAGTACCTCTTGACCACCTGTTGGCCAATATCGTTTCAGTAGGTCGTTTCTTCAAGGCGAACGATATCTTGATATGAATCATCCACTGTTCTGTTGATCTGTTCTACGTCAGTTGGTGTTATATACATGGACTGCGAGACTGCAAAATAAAGAAGAGGTCGACCAACTCAGTTACCGTTCATAGAACCTTACTTTTTGTTATCAGAAATACTATTAAAGATCAGCTCTAGATGAGATTTATTTTAGTAATAAATCACAGTTTGGAGGTCAGTTGTAAAGTGGATCAAATCACGTGTGCGAAGCGCGAGTGATTTACAATAAAACCTCAATGACTCGAACACTGATGGCTCGTTTACCATGACTAATTCGAACCCGTTTCTAAGTCCATACGAAATTCTTCCGATTGCTCAATAAAACCAATATTTAGTGAATTTTCTTATTTTATCATGAAAGTGTATGTTGTGTGTACTCATTAGAATCGCCTCGATGAGACGATTCTAATGAGTACACTCAACGTACAATTATTGTGTAGAAAATCGAAAAAAAAAATCCCTAAATTATCGCTATTTGAAACCTGACCTGGCATCTTGATTTACCCTTAGTGGCTCGAACTACCCATGTCTCGAATAAACTTCCATGGTCCCAAAGGTGTTCGAGCCATCGAGGTTTTACTGCATCAAGTTACATTTGACTGAAAAACTGTGATTTATTACTCAACATATCACGCTCAAGAACGGATCTATTTCGACTCTAATACAGTCCACTCTCGTTATCCCGACCTCGCTTATCTCGAATAACCGCTTATCTCGAAGTGAAATTCTGGTGCTGTTTAAACATGGAAATCTAAGATCAGGTAACAAAATATTATGGAAAACAGGAGAAATTGCTCCTAAAGAGCAATTTCCCCTCTTTTTCACAATATTTTCAATATGTCTCTAACTTCAGGCGTCAAATTGCATATTCATTTCTTAAATGTGGTTGTCCGATTTATTGTTTTCCTCACTTCTGCAACTCTGATATTTCGAGGTACGGATATCTCGAAGTGTTTCAGAGAGTCCCTTGGAATTCGAGATAACGAGAGTCGACTGTATAAAGAAAACGGCGGAACAGGAAATTGTATCCATCAGATTCTACCAGCTTTCTGCCATCGCACAAAGAAATCCCGCCAACAGTTTTGACTGTAATGTTGACATTAACATGTATTCTTTACGTTATTGACGCGAGAAAAAAACACATTACACCATCTAACGTCGTGGAAAAGGAGGCTGACATCAGCAAAGTATCGAAATGACGTCGGGACGGCACCAGATAGCGTCGCATCTTCCGCATAGTGATTTGTTGTAGAGTAAATCACATTTTTTTTCTTTCTTGTCTATATAGGCGCGCTGTGTATTAGAAGGTATTTCCAAATGAAATTCAGTTACCTCTAGTTTCTATAAAACAAATAAAAGTTACTAAGGACCGGATAAAAAGGAAATACGGGAGAAAGTATTGTCTAAATATGTAGTATGCTTACTAACCTATGTAGCCACGTTAGATGAAGGGAGATTATTATTTTATCAATTAAATAAAGATTATAATTTAGAGGCTCTGGAAAGGGAAATGGTTGCCAAATCCCCCTTGCGAACTGTTCATTTTGTGGCTGTTTAATTGTATTTGTTTGTCGTTTCCTTTGACTTTGACTACTTGATGTAGTTTCGATTGTATCAAATCAGGAAAACATACCTATATAATTTTGACCCCCTTAAACCCCACTTTTATATAGTAAAACTGGGGTTTACAGGGGTATACATTATTTTCCTTATTTCTGCTCAAAACATAGCTTGTGAGTACTCGTTAGAACCGCCTTGCCGAGGCGGTTCTAACGAGTACCGACAATCTATGTTTTGAGCAGAAATAAGAAAAAATATCAGTTTTTTACCTGAACATTTTCAGTTTTTGAAAGTGAAATTTTCGATATATTTGAATAGGCATGTTTTCGTAATGAGTTCCTTAGTTCACTTATTTACTTAACAACTGTGGTACAGATAACCCTCTTTATACCGGCACTCGATACAACGACAAAGTTCGTTATAATGCCAATTTGACTGCCAACAAACCTTCGCTTAAGAGTTAACAATTAGGCACAAACTATGCCAAATTGTATTTCATACTCTTCAGAAATACGTGTTTTGCATATTTGTTACAGTCGCCTAAATGAGGCAATTCTAACAAATATCTAAAACACATGTTCTTTGAGGAAATAAGAAAAAAACAAGACCTTTCTTACATATCAATCTGCTCATTAAGTATTATTTACAACAGCTAATTCTTTTTAATGGTAATGTCTTTGAGAACAAATGCTATCGTTGTAACGAGGGTTTACTATATATTTGTTTTTATATATATTTCTTTCAAAATGGGCGTGCAGGTTCTTCAGAACTTCACAGACGGAAAACTAATTTCGGATCGGGTAGTGTCGCATTTTCGTTTACATGCTGTAATGAACTCACCAACTTTTTTCAATTCCTTCTTCAACTTAATTGTAAATACTGCAACCGATATAAGGACCACAATGAGACCGCCTAGCACTGCCGAGAGAACAATGGTTACTATCCTTGAAGATGTTTCACTATAAGGAAAAAATATAAGTACCAACACTTTAAGCTTTAAATAGTTAAATTATGAGGGAAGACTGACAAATTTGCAAGTGTTTGCCTCTCTTAAACTGTATGCATTCCCCTTAAATACAGACATATGTTTTCGGCGAATCCGGACAAGTTCACGACGTATCCGGACATAAGATTACGGCGATTCCGAAGGACACGCCTTCAGACAACACTATCATAGGCCAGCTGTTCAGTGAAGTAGAGAGCGTGTGCTCTTAAAATGTACACGCTCCTGTTTCATAAAGTCATCGGCAATTTTGTCTCCTTCATTGTCACTGTCGTTGAAATGTAAAATCAGATTAAAAAAAATGCAGAGAAAGACAATTAGTAAAAGTGGCTTTAAAAAAGTGTACCTTGTCATATTGCAACTGCTTACAGGGCCATGATGCCGAACAAAAACCGTCTTTACAGCTGACACTTCATTAGGGTTTGTAAATCGTATGTTAACCCTTGTCCTGCTGAAACCGGATATACCCTGCCTTTGCAAATAGTGTAGATCCAAATCAGATGGTTTCTGAAGAAGCCAACTGATCTGTATTTGCACTGTTTGCCATTAAGTATGTGAATTTATAGCAAACATTCAGATCAAGTAATCTGATTGGCTGAAAATTAGAACAGGGCGTGGCATCTTAATTTATTCATCAGGACAAGGGTTAAAAAGATAACAAAAAGGCGTTTATTTCAAACGGATATTTAAATGGCTGAAAGCGAAACCGTGATACAGTTTTGCAAAAGTTTACATCTTTCAAAAACTCTAATTTGATTGGTTACAAGAACAAACGCTCGAGAAAGGTTTTCTTAACGTCGGTTTTGCATGATAAGCTTTCATACTGTTGCGTGTCCAGCGAGTTTCGCCTATGTTTTTTGCGAGTTCCCGTAGGAAAGGTATACCGAAGTCATTACTCGTGACGGCTTGATAGCTGCACCGATAAGGGAGATTATCTTAACACTTAGGTGCATCTTAGTATATTAGGTGGGCTAAGCCAGCCTCCGCAAACGTCACTCTTTGAAATAATGTAAAAGTATAATATGATATCCATGAAAGGCTACAGAAAAAGAGATAAGAAATAAATTATTGTCAAGACACAACGGTACAAATGCAATAACTGATATTAAAACACAACAGAAGAACCGCCTTGGAACGGTCAGTAGAAAGAAATTCTAGGGTGGAGTTAAACTAATTTTACACGATCGCTTCCTCGACCTTCATTCTGATGCAGGTCAAAATAACAAATATGTGTTATGTTCGGTCCAAGTAGAGTCCTCTCTCTCATCAGTAAAGCCTTACAGTACACCATAAATAATCACAAAACCGCAATAAACCTAAATAATGGCAAAAGAACAAATGAAAAATAATACAGATGTCTAGGAATAACCACAAACACAGAACATAGCCTACTAATAGCACCAAGAGGCTAGTAGAAAGAACAAACAATCCATGAAAGAGAGTACACACACCACAAACCAAAGCATAGCAAAGCATCCAGCTACAACTGGACCACAGATAGCAACAGAGAGGCGCTAATCCTCTGAAATAAACAAAGGACGGACTTCCATTCAGTCTGAGGGCCCGAGTAAATTAAAATGGGAAGCAAAGTTATGAACCAGCTGCAGTGAAGATAAATATTTATGGGAATGGCACTTCAGAGCAAGGCTTCAACCCGCATATATTTTAAAAAAAATACCTGGCCCGAAGGTTATAAAACTTTTCTCATGCTCAACTCAGCTGAGCATGAAATTTTCTCTGCTAATAAATATGAAAATGCCAAAAACAGTTGGCATTTTCATATTTATTGGCAGAGAAATTATTATGCTCAGCTATGTATAGCAAGAAAGAATTTGCAAGCATACGTAATTTGAGATTTATTAGCAGAAAACATTTCATGCTCAGTTGAGTTGAACATGAAAATTTTTATTACCTCAAGGCCTGGAATGGGCTTAGTGATCACAAAGGATCAGAACATATAAAGTACAGTGCAGAAACAAACCTGGTAGCTTTGGCTGCCACAGCGTCTTGCCTGCCTTCTAACTGTCCTGTTATTTGCTTTGACAAACACGTGCTACAGGCATGTTCACTGGGGCAAGGAGATTCAATTTTCTTTCCTCCTCGAAACTTTACTTTCCCAATGTTCAAGTTGAGACCATGGTTGTGATCAAAGTTTCCAACCTGATAAAACGGCATACACACATACAAAGAAAACAGATATGAAAAGTTGTCATTTCGTCAACAAGTCTATAAAACCTGCCCAAGTTGTCCTTGAAAACAAATAACACAAAAAGATAGGTCGATCTTTACACTTAAATTGTTTAATCAAAATATCTTACTGTGCAAATAATTTTGCCGTTTCTTCTCGGCTCAATGTAGCACTGTACCTGGTTCAGTTAAATAAAAAATAAAATAGGGCTGTTGATCACTTATATTATATACATATAAGTATATATAATTAAAATAAATTCGTATCATATATATTCTTATCTATCATCAAATTATACAAGTATATATAAAGAATTGTTATTTTTTAAAATTACCAAAATGTGTCCATGATTAGTCTACGTTTTGTACATACTAGTAATAACCCATACAAAAGAACGTTGTTATGAAAATTACCTAAAAGTGTGAAAAGTTCCGTCTACAAACACGTGCAGAGAGTCCATCATCAGATATTACGTAAAAAACCTGCAATATGCTCCTCCTAGCATCAACTCTTACAAACATAAGCTAAAATGTATACAGTTATATCTATAAGCACCTACATATATGAAAAAAATATCAGTAATTATATATATATATATATATATATATATATATATATATATATATATATATATATATATATATATATCTTATTAGAGTAAAGAGTGACATTATCAAGAAACAACCTTTATAGGTGTAGAATTGTACCTGCGCTGTTACCAAGACTTACCATTAAGCAGGCCGTATTATTGGACCATCTAACACATGAATTCACTAACGGAAATCGTTGTACTTATTGAGTATAAACGTATGAGTGGCAAATTTATCAATCGTTGTACTTATTACCCAGCTAGCATTCTACGTAAATCTACATCGGGCCGTCATCGGCCCGTCAGCTACTCTGACGGGCCGATGACGGCCCGATATATATTTACGTAGAATGCAGACTGGGTAAGTATTACCGATTGAATGGTGTTATCAGGAGCTACCAATAAGTGTGATGTAAAACTGTGCCTACCAGTACATATGTAAGGGCGTTGTTATTGGAAGTATTCTTCTGTATATTGTAAATTTTGTAACCAACATTACCATCTCCTCTCTTGTCAAAGAGCTGAAAGACATTTAATACCGTTCATTCATTTAACGATACAGTAAAAATTAAAATGGTTCTGCACAAAATTGGGAAAATTTGACATGTAACTGACAAAAAAGACAATTGGCTTTAATCGCTTAAGCAGCTTGGTCATTTCACATGCCTTTTAAAGTAACTAAATGAACTCAGGACCAGATACAAACATATCCACATCAAGCCCCAAACACCAAAGGGAAAGACAGAAAAATACAATTTAAGCAGCCACAAAACGAACAGACTGCAAGCAGAGTTGGCAATTCTTTCTGAAAAAGCTGGCTACTCTGTTACCCAAATTTAACTGAATATATCTCAAACTTACATAATTGTTAAAAGAAAAACATTAGAAAGTGAAACATTGCATTTCAATTAACAAAACGTACCACAATGAAACTACCGCCTTGGAACGGTCAGTAATGAATTACTGCAGGGTTTAAGCTATCTTCACTGGAATCCAACCCTCGCCTTAAGCATCTATAGCGGTAAAAACATATATTTGTTCCTTCTGTGTGGAGATCTCAACTCATCCATGAATCATTACGAGCAACAAATAAATCACAGATAAAGCCTATAATAAAGCAAAGATAAGGATTCAACAGAAACAAATAACTAGACACTCTTGTTTCATTAATGCTGATGCGGGTAAAAATGGCATTGCTATCCTAAAGATTTGGTTAAAAAATAATCAGCAGACCAAAATTATCGCAGTCGCATGGTGACGCTTTGGGTATTTGGCTACCCACAGAGTACTCTGTGAAGACTCTAACTGAACTGTTCCGATGTGCAGGCTGATCTGAGTCTTCGCTGGGCACTCTTGTAGAAAATGTTGTGTCACAACACAGTTGTAATTATACAAGATCTGAATATCACTTACTTTAAATTCTTTGCCTGTGCCAAATATATCCATTGAAATATTCTTCATCTCTTCGACTAGTCTCGGTGTATCCTTTGTAAAGCCTGAACAAAGTATATCGGAGTTGCCGCAGGTTTTGTTAAATACCTCGGCTGAAGCTTTCAACAGAGAAAGCATGGATATAGCTGCAAAATTAATCCAATTATCTTCCACAATGCGACTTTCAGAATGCATAGCGTCAGTTCTAGAACAGCGGTTAGGAAAAGTTTTGTCATAGCTCAGGTCATAATAACAGTTATGTCTCTTCTGTAAATAATGCTCCGACCAGGGATTTGTCTTAGATGCATTTATTGATTGATTCAAAATATAAGGTATTAAACCCGGCACTGGATCTATTTCCAAAGTAACTGTAAATACGCCATCTCCAATTCTATGCTCTAGCAGATCTTTATGCTTTCCCCAACCATCAGAAGCAATAAACTGATACTGTGGAGTCTTTATCTCTTCAGTTAATACTTTCAGAAGATTTATCAAATTCTGGTGATGAAGAAATAAAATGATAATCCTTGCATATGGCTTTTTCTTGATATCTTCGTAGTAACGGTGGTAGCTTTCCGTTTCTTCTTTGACCTCAACCGTTTGAATAATGCATATTTTGAGCCTACTAGCAGCTACCGTTAGATGTCCTAATGCACTTTTACCGTAAGTTCTTTCGTCGTAGACAACTTGGATATATTTGCCACCTAGCTCCTCTACTATTGCTAGCAATACCTCTGCTTGTACCTTGTCTGGCGGAATGACCCGTAAGAAATATGGGTATAAGCTGTCGTCACTAAGGATTGGGGTAGTGGACGAATAACTTATTTGCACTTTTTCAATTTCTGAAAGAATTTGAGCAACGCGTACACTCACGCCACTTTTAAAAGCACCAACATAACCTGCATGAACAGAAAAAATATACGGTAAATGTTCATTATTTGTTTAAACCAACGATTCTGAGAAAATGGCATATGCAAACAGTTCAGATCCCAAGCTGCAATATAATATATATTCAATTTTATTCAATATGTTACATATAATATGCTTAATATTTAACAATAGTTGTTCTAATAGATAATGATAAATATAATTATAGTCATCATTAAAATAAAATGCTGTTATATCTTACTCATTATTAGCTTGTATTAATAGATGGGCCACAATGTCACAAACCGTTCCCTCGGACAAGTGCGCCTTATGACATTTATGTATTGTCCAAGAACCCCTCGTATTTGGTATACTATCTCATATTGTGGCCCAGTAGCGACTATACCTGCAGCCGGCGCCAATCAATCAAAAGGCAGGCTTTACCTGTGATTTATCTGTTGCCCGTAATGATTCATAGATGAGTGAGAAGACCTCCGGAACGATAAATATGATTTTACCACTGTGAAAACTGAGGGCGAGAGTTGGGATCCAGTAAAGCTAGTTAAAACCCCCAGTAATTCATTACTGACCGATGTACTTTCATTGTGGTAATTTTTTTTTCTTTTTTTTTTTTTTTTTTTTTTTTTTTTTTTTGTCATTCCTATGCAGTGTTTCACTATCTAATGTTTTTCTTTTTTATAATTATGTAAGTTGATTATATATTCAATTGTTTGGGTAACAGAGTTCTTACCTTTTGGATGGAATTGCCAACTCTGCTTGCCATCTATTCATTTTGTGGCTGCTATATTGTATTTGTCTGTCTTTTCCTTTGGTGTTAGGGACTTGAAATGGATCTGATTGTTTATTTACTTTGCTTTCCTGTACAAGTACCTTCTGAAAAGCGGTCAACTCCAAAAGCAAAGAATTTGTCTTCAAAAGCCAAAGCTACCTTCCAAGAAGGCATGTCAACCATGGTGGACTGCATATACCCTACTGAACTCCAATTAAATAAAGCCAATTCTTCCTATACCTTTTTTTGGATTTGAATCTATGTATATCTAATGGTACAGTTTCCCACACAATTTATGATAAACAGGACGATTTTGATTTTGATATAGTCAATGCCCCTTTTCTGGATGGCGATGTCCCCCGGCGTACCTCATATGGGGTATACATATCTCATTAGATTCGCCAGAGCTTCTTCAAATCTTAGTGACTTTAACTGCGTAATAAAGCCCTTACTGCCAAACTTCTTAGGCAAGGCTATTGTTATTTTAAACTTCCAAAGGCGTTTTCGAAATTTTATCATAGACACAGTGCCTTAGTAGAAAAAAATAACGTCAATCTGAAAACATTTCTTCAACAAGGTATATCGGAACACGAATTTTACGGTGATTTAGTGTACAGATTTAGAAGACTGTGGGAAAATCTAACTTTTCGGAGCAATTCAGACAACTATTTAACCGTTATAAAAGTATTGGCTATAGCCTTGATATTATGCTGCAGACTGCATGCCTAGTTACCAACCAAATCATTGTTGATGGCTATGCTTTACTCTTAATTGCATGACGGTGGTTCGGGCCTCAGACTCAATGACGGCCTCTTCGTAAAATTTTAACCAGTATGTCTTTGGATTGTTCCGCCGTGGTTCATCTATTGGTTTTCATTTACTCTGGCACACAGTAGAATTAGCCATGTGTACTCGTCTTTGTTTATCGTAGTAATTAATTTGATTTTCATTTTTTCGACTTGTGCTTGGTTGTATTTGTCGGTTTCCTCTTCCTCTTGATGTATGGCTAGTGCTGCGGTTTGTGATTGTGGCACTCCCTGGACTTTTCTCTTACCTATTTATGACTGTGTTGGGAGTCTTTATGCGAATCGATTTTTTTTTTTTTTTTTTTGTATTTCTGTATTAAGAGTAGCATCGGGACCAAGGGTGAAGTTGGCTAGCTGTAAAAGTGCATTAAACCCCGCGTTGGTTTATTCTACTGCCGTTTTAAGAAAAAAAAAGGTAAGAGAAAAGTCCAGGGAGTGGCACAATCACAAACCGCAGCCAAGGCAGTGGTCCCGATGTTAGTCTTACTCTTTGTTGCTATGTGGTTCATTCTACGAGGCGATTTGTTTTAAGTCTTGCCTTGTGTTATTTTGTTCTTGTGTTTTCGGTCCTTTCAGCATTGCGATTACCTCGCTTAGGGAAGAGAGAGCTAATCTTAATGCTTTTCGTGAGTTTGTTCGATTTGCGCTTGTTTAGTTTTGACTGTTTGCTCTTCCTCTTGGTGTCTGGGAAGGGCTGCTGCTTGTGATTGTGGTACTCCATGTACTTTACTCTTGCCTTTACCTTAAACAATAGCTTTTATAACACTAAACAGCGTTGACCTGATTGAACTGCGCTGACAAAGACAATACTTAAGTATCTAACAATTCAATACATACCTAGTATTCTATCAGAAATGTTAAGTATTTCGTTGTGTCCCAAAGCAATACCGTATTTGTGTAAATCCAGGATTTTTCTTGTGATTGTAAGTTCGTTGCTGCAACTGTTCAGTATTATTAGACCAATCTTTCTCTTGCCAAACTTGGAACGAGTTTCCGTGTAGTTATCGCTGGAATTGAAGACCTCTAGACCAAACTGGAAAATATGAATTGGCATTTTGAATAACGCCCTCTGTTTTACGTATTGGCCCTAACTATTGTAATGGACAGCCAACAGTGTACACCTAGATCAAACCAAAGAAAGCGTCTTAACTGGCCGAAACTAACTAGCCTGGACCTGTTCATTGCTCTCAATGGTCATTCGTTTTAGAATTTATCGGTTTGAGTTCAACCGCCTAGTCAACACTATTACGGTCAGATACCTAACCACACTTTCTCTTGGTAAGATTAGTCCTCCAAGCAGTTAACCAGTACTTGTGCACATTCGCCAGAACTGACAACTTCCCTTCTTGAATTAGCGGAGTGGGTTGAGGAGAACGGCCGAAGAAAATATTTCATAATCAATCTCCATGAAAGAATGTTGTCGGACCCGGCGAGGATCGAACCCGCGACCTTCTGATCACCAGTCGGACACACATCCGACACATCAGTAGTTGATAATAGGGGTTTGTTTTATTTAGGACAATCCCGTAAGGAGTTAATGTTTCCCAATATTTAGGGTAAATGCGATACTGTGTACCACATCTTTACCGGACGTTTGCTGCTAGGCTTCATATCGATTACTGGGATTTACCTAATTTTCTAGAAACCTTATCTCCTCACCGTACTTATCCTAAATTTAGATATGTCATTTTGACAAGTTTTTTATGCTTCTAAAATACTGCATTACGTTAGCAAGTCAAACTTGTATATACCCCCCGCCCCCCTCGCCACCTTATGTTAATAATGACAACGGGGGATATATATCGGAAGGCATTCTTAGTTGTTCTTTTCATGGTTATGTAGTTTTCCAACCTTATTTCATTTTTTGTGTGTGCAAACTACAGTGTTGCATATGAAGAGACTCAATTAAACCGAGTCCAATTTTCGTGATTTTGTGTGTTCTTTGTTTCCAAAGGCAATCCTTCTTGACTTTTGTTTTACTCTACGGTAGCTAGTGTTGTGCCGTGTGGCGGCCGTAAAAGTCTCCCCATACATCATCATAGTGCAGGTTATATTTTATTTCCTTTGGTATCACTGAGCAGCCCATCCTGGTTATTTTTGAAAATCGAATACCGCTTAAGTCGGCACTAGTGGGTGTATGCAGCCTCGAAAACTACACTGCTGCATGTGAAGAGACTCAATCAAACCGAGTCTCCGATTTTCGTGATTTTGTGTGTTCTTTGTTTCCAAAGGCAATCCTTTTTTACTTTTGTTTCTATGAATAGTTTGTATTGTATAAATGCCTTCTGACCTGGTGCTATAATTAACCGTCAGGGCTCGAGCTACCCACGTCAAAGATGTTCGAGCCATTGGAGTTCGACTGTACCTGGGTGACACTCGTGGGTTGTGGTTATTTGCAACGATTATGGTCCTAACTAGTTTACATTCTATTCATACACATAGAACAAAACACAATCGATAAAAGTGCAACAAATTATGGTACATCCACGCAATTTGATCTGAGTCTGATCCAGTGAGTGGGAAAGAATAGTGCACTGAGCATTCTTGAATTAATAGTGTTTACCTGCAAGGCTTGGGCTATTTCGTATCCTTCCGGGTAAATTGTTCCACAGCTTGATGGCCCTACTCCTTTGTTGTAAACAGGAGCTATGCCTGTAAATACAAAACAAATCAAATGTAAAACCCGAGAGCTGATGACAAGGGACAGGGTAACTCCCAATGTAAAGGTATAACTCGGCATTCTGCTGGGCTGAAGTATGTTTTCTCTTCTTCTGTATTTATTTTGATTGTAATTCAAGGCCTATGTGTATTACCTGCGTATGCCGGCCTACCAGCCGTTGGATAGCTTCTTTTTCTTCGTCTTGAATCTTTGAACATCTACCTTATGTGCCTTAAGGTCTGAAGGCATCCTCAGATGTTTGAGATAATGTTTTGGGTTATAAATTCTCAGTGTTGCTGTCCTGTCTATGCATTTTCTATATTAAGTGATTTTTTGGAATTATTGTCTTAGAAGTTATTTTGTATTTTGAATTTCTTTGCTTTGATGAATCTGAATTATTAATGTTTCACAACAATATTGTGAAAATTTTAGAAAAAATGAACAAACGGAACGTTGAATACATGCCTCCAAGCTACCTACCCTACAGATTTCTACATAATTTGCATTCATTTTAATACAAGAAAAAAGTAATAAATGTTTGATTTTTTTAAACAAATGAATAGAATAAAACTTTTTGTGCGTTGGTAGTTACGACAAATGGTTTTGCATTAAATCATGACAAACGTTTGCAAATTTACTTCTTCTGTGTAAAGTACCAGCAAACAACGACTTTCTGAAAGATGTCGAAAGCATAGTAGGTAATAATTATCTCACCTACTACATATAAATCGCCAGGTATAATTACAGGAAGATCCGGGATATTTTGCTTGATACAATCAGAACATTTCTTTCCGGATGGGCACTGTCCTTTTCTCATATCCGGATACCATGTTTCCGTACCGTCTGGCATGTAGTCCCGGATGTTGCTGACATTAAGTTCTAATCCATCTCTCACCGTCAGGCTACCAACCTATCGGAAAAAAAATCATTCAGCTGACCAGAAGAAAAAGGACAGCATGAAAGTGTGACAATGTAAAATAAAACGATAGTTTTACAAACTACTGTTTTACAAAATATTTACAAAAAAGACAAGAGAAAAGTCCAGGGAGTGCCACGATCACAAATCGCAGCCCTTCCCAGACACCAAGAGGAACCGACAAATCTAAACAAGCACAACCCGAACAAACGTACGAAAAGCACTAAAATTAGCTCTCTCTTCCCCAAGCGAGGTAATCGCAATACTAAAAGGACTGAAAAACACAAGAACAAAATGACACACGGAAAGACATACAACAAACCGCCTCGTAGAATAAACCACAAAGCAACAATGAGTAAGACCAACACCGGGACTACCGCCTTAGAACGGTCGGTAGAGCAAACCACCGGGGGGTTTAAAGCACTTTTACAGCTATCTAACTTCACCCTGGGTCCCGATGCTACTCTTAATACAAAAACACATAAAAATTCGGTTCGCATAAAGGCTCCCAACTCAGTCAATGCATCAAAGCGAAAACACAAAAATCAAATTAATCACTATAATAAACAAAGACGAGTACTCATGGCTAATTCTACTGTATGCCCGAGTAAATGAAAACCAATAGTTGAACCACGGCGGGCCAAGCCAAAGACATATCGTCAAGCCCCAACCCACTGGTTAAAGTTTTACGAAGAGGCATCATTGAGTCTGAAGCCCGAACCGCCGTCGTGCAATTAAAGAGTGAAGCATAGCCATCAACAATGATTGGGTTGACAACTAGGCATGCATTCTGCCGCATAATATCCAGGCTATAGCCAATTCTTTTATAAAGGTTAATAAGTTTTCTGAATTGCTCCGAAAAGTTAGATTTACCTATAATTTTTCTAAATCTGTACACTAAGTCACCGTAAAATTCACGTTCCGATATACCTTGTTGCAGAAGTGTTTTCAGACTGACGCTATATTTTTCTAACAAGGCACTATGTCTGCGATAAAATTTCGAAAACGCCTTACGAAGTTTAAAATAACGATAGCCCTGCTTAAGAAGTTTGGCAGTAAGGGCTTTATTATGGTAGTTAAAGTCATTAAGATTTGAAGAAGCTCTGGCGAATCTTATAAGTTGAGATATGTATACCCCATATGAGGTACGCCGGGGAACATCGCCATCCAGAAAAGGGAAATTGACTATATCAAAATCAAAACCGTCCCGTTTATCATAAATTTTGGTGGAAATTGTACCATTAGATATACACAGATTCAAATCCAAAAAAGGTGCCTCGGTATCGGAAGAATTTGCTCTATTTAATTGGAGTTCTGTAGAGTATATCCGGTCCACCATTTGGTCAAAGTAAATATTGTCAATATTTAATAAATCGTCAAGGTATCTTGAAGTTGAATTGAAAGCCTCAATAATGTCAGCCTGATTTTCACGTGAGAGAGACCATGAAATCTCTCTCATAACAAAAAAGAAACAAATCTGCAACAAGAGGAGCACAATTAGTTCCCATCGGAATACCAATAGTTTGTCTATAAAGTTTAGTTCCAAATCTAATAAAAATATTATCCAAAAGATAAACAAGGGCATCATAGACTTTTTGACACGACCATAAATAGGGATTATTATATACATCAGAATTGAAAAAAAAGCACATTCTGCGTTGCAAGCCAAATATTGGGTATTCTCCCGAATAAACGTTTGGTTAATTAAATCAATAAATTTATCTTTTATAAGATGATGAGGTAACGTAGTATACAGTGTAGAAAAATCATATGTAGACAATTTAGAAGCCTGAAAGTTTTTAGATTTAAATTTATTGAGAACATAATTAGAATTTTTAATTGACCAAAAATAGTTAATTCCGTCCCTTTCGTAAACAGTATCATAGTATCTAATCCAATGTATTTTAACAGCAGTAAGGCATGAAGTTAGCAGTTTGGACAAAACAGTAGTCGTACAATAAGAACTAGAATTAGCAATGAAACGTGCTTTATAAGGTCGTTTATGAAGTTTCGGTAACCAATATTACGTAGGAATTCTTTCTTGCTTTTCTTTAATACTCACTGCATACTTAGCAGTAATATCGATAGAATGGGTATTGACAATAGATCTCTCGTCAGTAGAAATCCGTTCATATGTTTTGGTACTACCAAGTTCTTGTTTTAGAGTATTGATATAATAAAGTCGTCACACAACAACAACA
The DNA here is from genome assembly GCA_964016985.1 of Anodontia alba. NCBI lineage: Eukaryota > Metazoa > Mollusca > Bivalvia > Lucinida > Lucinidae > Anodontia > Anodontia alba. The sequence goes on along the minus strand of OZ024831.1, from coordinate 37,764,859 downwards.
TTATTAGCAGCTTTATCAGCTGGAGCCAAAACATACTTCCTATGAAATTCTTGGATACCTTGTTTCAAATAGCGAAAAAATAATTTAGGCTTAGGAGGGAGAAGATTAAGGTTATTAGAGTAAAATAACACACGTTATTTAAAGCATTAGACTCAACATGCTCTCGTTTACACCAACGCGTACAATAATCATTTAAAGCACTGGCCATTGTTTCCCGACATTTATTAAAATGTGGGCTGGGAATCTATATTTAGGTCTTTTTAAAATAACTGAACGGATTCGTGAATCAGTTTTAATCTTCAAGTTACCAGTGACAATATGACCCGCTGGTTGATAACAAAATTTAGAATCTTTACAATCTCAAGAATCAGGGGAACTAGTTTCAATATCAAGATCAGAAACTAATTTATTGAAATTAAGTATAGTATTACGAATAGGTTTGTTATATTTATAACAAATAATAGGAGATTCCGTGTTTTCGAAATATGAAGGTAAAGCTGATATAACATTATTATCTCGAAATATGCTAGGTAAATCTATGAATTCAATACCTTTATTAATGAATGGAATTTTGATGAAGTGTCTGATATGGTTAATTTCAGAATCAATGTAAGGACGAAGAGCATGTTGAGTATACATCTAGTAAGGAGAGCTGCTTCATACAAATTATGTTTTCTATCATAAAATTTATTCGCCTCATCATCTAACTTACGTAATAAAGAAACAGACAGTGAAGCTAGTTTAGAAAGCATTTGATGACGTCCAGAATTTAAGAGAATATTTAAATCAAAAAGAGATATGTTTTATGTTTTCGTTTAAAACTGCCATTTTTGCGCTTACCATGGGATCGTTTATTAATATCTAAAAGGGAAAAAGCATCGAAATCCGGCATTTTAGAAATATTTCCTTCATGGTAAATATTATCATTAAATCCAAGTGGAAAAGCGGTACAAACTACTGGTTTACAAAATGATATAAAACAGAATAGGTAATTTACATGTGAATTTGATTGTAGCAATTGCACCCATATGCATCATCGAATAATACAATGGTTACCTTCCAAATAACAGAACATGTCATAAACAAATAAGAGAGAGGCTGCCTAAGCGTTTACAGAGCAACTACGATTGATCAGAAAAAAAATAAAATAAGAGATCTTGGTCAGAAATAAATAATGAAATCCATAACAGTGCTACTTTTTGGTCAGAAACAATTCCGTCAGAAATAATCAATAGAGCAGATACTTTTGATACAATAATTGATAGAGCAAATGCCTAGGCCAGAAAAAATAACATAGCATTATTTGGGTAAGTATTATATAACAAATAAGAAAGCAGCTACCTTAGGTCAGAAATAATGAGTGCAGTTACTTATGGTCAGTTGTAATTTACACAGCATGATTGTTGTTCTTTTGTTTTCATAAAATAATGACAGAAAACACCCTGGTTAAAAATAATTAAGAGAACAAGCTTATTGCTGTTGTTGCTGCTGCTGCTGCTGTTGTTGTATTTGTAGTTGTTATTTTTTGTTTTTTGTTGTTGTTTTTTCTAGTTTTTTTGTTGTTGTTGCTGTTGTTTTTGTTTGCTTCTTGTTTTTGTTTGCTTCTTGTTTTTGTTGCTGTTGTTGCTGTTGTTGTTGTGTTTTGTTTTTTCTTGTTTGTTTGTTTGATTTGTTTTGTCTTAAATAACTAACAGAGAAAACACCTTTGGTCATATGTAATT